>OX578152.1:54317610-54917610 GCA_951213105.1 Amaurobius ferox
AAAGTGTATTTTACTTATTGGTTACACTAACAGATTGAATTGGTTTGACCAGTGTGAACTCTCTCTAAGCTAAAGAATTAGTAACAACAGCTCAACAACAACCACTAACAGGAGCTCTAAAATCTGATATAATACTGTGAAGGAGAGTGCGCTTGTTTCCTAGTGAATATAAGTGAATTTTGACTTCGACTCAGAAACCCGCGAAGAAATAGAAGAAAGGATAAATCTTCTAGAGTTACATGTGTTTTGTTTTTATTGTTGATGGCATTTCGTTCTAGAATGGTAAAAATGTGGAACTATGTAACAGTTATTTTGGATGAATATTAGTGGGTTTTTTCAATAAACCTTAGTCTGCAAGTTCAATATCTAATTTTATGAGTAGCTTTTTTTTTAGGACACATTTATCGTAAAGGTGGAACCCCTTAGAGTATTAGAACCTTAAAATTATGCAATTATTCTTCATCTGTAAATTCATTAAAATATTCATCAATTCCATCGTGTCGTAAAAAGATTCTGTGAGAACGAGTTGATCGAGAAACGTAAATAATAAAACGTAAATAAGAAACCGCAAAAGAAGGGAAGATGCAAATGAAATATTTATGGAATTTAAAATGTCTTCAAATATTTAGAGTGGGTATATTCGGATGTGATAGTATTCGAAATCTACGGTATATATTAAAACTTGTAGAAAAAAAGGTTATATGTAAAAAAGAATGTGTGAAATATATTATTTTCTATCGGGTAGTCAGGTTTTTCTGCATGAGGTATACCATAATACCAACCAGATCAAGAAGCTAATTTGAAATATTTTTACCTATACTCGTAAAGGATATTTCTCCCATAAAAAATACTGCAACTATTTTTCATATCAAGATATTTAAAATATTTAGTATGGTGGAAAACTGATTTAATTGAAGAAAACAATTTTCTGCGAGTTCTGCATTCATCTTTTACGATTTTGTAGTGTCGCCATCTATGATCCTAAATTTAAAACAATCGCTATTATTATTGATATTTGTATCATTTCATACAGGTTACTTGGCAACTTTATTACGTTGACTGCCCGAATAAATGGACCACACTTATCAAGATATTTCATATAAATAAAATTATTTTATTTCGTCCGGTATGACTATCTTCTGGTGTAGTAACAATTTTATCTCTTCTACGGATCTTCACTTAATATATTTCACTGCATATTTTTTTAATAGAAAGGTTTAAAAATTGTAATTCCCTTGACGCTATTTTACATTTTCAGGTATTATTTAAATGTTTTGTTCGATAGTTTTTGATGAATGCATATTATCGACTCTTTTTACTCCATTTCTACGCATTATAAATTTTCATTATGATTTTTGTCAAAAATGCATAATCATTTGAACAATATGTGTAAAATCGAATTTGATATAAAATATCTAAATATATAAAAATGCATCTATTAATCTTTATATTCAACTACTATAAAAATATTTTGAAGATGGAATTTATCTTCAAGTCTCTATCTATAAAGGGACTTTAATTTATCTCTATAACTGGCGCCATCTATTAGTAAGAAAATGTACTGATATATCAAAATTAAAATGTAATAAAATATTTAATTTAATTTTTAATTACAAAACAATGGACAATTTTATGAATTGTAAATTTACATTACGGATAACGAGCTGCACAGTATAATGTGAACAGTGATGCTGCTTTTTAGAAATTATAATAACAATATTCCGTTCAGTTAATGATAAGTAAAATACGTAACTTTGCGCACAATAAAAAAAACTGATTTACAACATAAAATGCAGCATAAAACAAGTTACATAAGCAGGCATACGTTTCGGAAATCAACCGAATTTCCTTCATCACTCAACTACAAAAAAATATTAAATTTGAATGCTAGACAAAGAATAAACTAGAAGTGCACATCTTTTTATTAACTTTAATTAATCACCTTACATTTTTGTTTCAAGAGAGGTTGAGTAGAGTCTTGGTTACGCCATTGATACGCCATATGGTTCCATTGATACACCATTGTTATGCGAATCAATGGAATTTCAACTCCAAATGGTGTACTCAGTACGTCGCGAGTGTTGTTGTTGTTGAAACCCAGACCGTCCGACCTACCAGAAAGGTGTAAGGTAACTGTTTGGACGGTCGGGAAGTGCCACCCAATTTAGACCAGAACCCAGTGGGGGGAGGCATCCACAGGGACCGTACCCTCCTTCCCCTACCACCAACCTCTCGGAAGGACTTTCGGACCCACATGTTTAACGTGATCGTACTCCGCATGAATACGGCGGCAGTTTTGGCATTGGCTGGAATCGAACCCGGGCCTACCGAGTGCAACTCCAGCGCGCTAACCGAGTGTTGAAGACCCAGACCGTCCGACTCGTCCAGAGGACTAGCGCTAACCGAGTGTGTCGTTCCTATAAGTACTTCCTATAAGTACTTGCTATAAGTACTATAAACTATAAGTACTTCCTAAAAGTACTATAAACTATAAGTACTTCCTATAAGTACTATACTACCTAACAAGTACTTCCTATAAGTACTATATTATTTTTTCTGGGTAGGCATTCTAATCAAGATAATGTAATTTTTTCAAATAAAATTGCGGAAAGATATCATTTGTATAATGGTCAACGAAAAGTTTAAACGTGCGTTTTATATTAATATCTCGACTACCACTGACCCTAGAAACTGCAAACGTGGGAAAAATTTTAACTGGGGCTATTCCACTGCTATCCACAGAATTTCATGAAATTCGGTGCAGACGTTCTTCCTTGATGATGAGAGAAACAAACACGCACACAGAGCTTCAATTTTATTTATATAGATTGGATTTATGTGATACGTAGAGTATTAAAGAGAATATGAGTGGGAGGGCAGTACCAGTCACTTTAGAGTGAAGGATTCAAGCTTACCTGCGCAGGAAGATGGATACTATATACCTATAATCTGTAGGGAGATGGATCCCGAGCAGTGGCGCAGCCAAATTCGCTCTGGGGGGGGGGGGGGGGGGGGTCAAACCTCATTGTATATTATTACGCATGTCAAATGACAATATATTGAAATAAATCAATTTATCGCCGAATAGATTTATTTATTTAACATTACGTTTACTAAATAAGAACAGTACTGATCTGATAACTTTTATAAATGAAAGTATACAATATTCAAAGTTTAATATCAAGTCGTCTAGGCTTCTTAGCCATTTCATTTAAAACCTCTTCAGGGTTTACTTCAATGTCCTTTTGGATATATAACATAAACAGTCCATTTAATCTGTGCTCACCTGTTCAATTTCTTAAATAATTTTTTACATATCGTAAGGTGGAGAATGATCTCTCTGCGCTACACGTTGTGACTGGAAGTGTTCTGCAGAAACATTATCTGCAGAAGTTTTCGTATACTTGGAAACATAATTTCATCACATTCATGAAAAGCTTCCAAAGCATTATCTGGATATTCTGGAATCTGGATATTCTGGATTCTGAAGTCGTTCGAGTTTGCTGTGCCATATTTTTAACTCACCATACAAATTTTCACATGTGATATGACCAATATCTTCTGAATACCGGGAACATAGCGTCTTCACTGCTTCACTGTTTTCTTTTGTAAGGTCTTGGTCTTGAGCTGTTTTGCTCGGTAATAGGATTCGAAAAGAAGCTAATATATTTTATGTTTCACAAATCTTTCATCGAGCTGTATTAGAAAATGATCTATAAAAGGTATAAAAGCAGCTCTCCTATAATATACCTCAGGAGTATCATAGTCGACGTTAATTCGTGTAGCTTGATATTTTACAGTTCTTGGTACTGATATGGGGATTTCATAATTTTCACAGAATGTTTCAACATCTTTAAAAATTACGAAGAACTCTTTTTCAGAATTGTCCCTTAAACTTTGTATAATTGCTCGTGTATCTTCAGCATAACCACTGGCTTTGGAAAGATCAATTTTTTCAGATTGTAAATATTTCGACAAAGGTAAACTTTACGAAAATAGTTTCTTAACAATATGTAGGAAAATAACGAATTCATACTTGTTAATTGCATTGTACAAAATGCTTACGAGTAGGGTCCGGATTTCTATGCACTTGCATATTTCTGCATATTTTCGTGCATATTGTGTAATAATTTTGAGCATATTTGCATATTATTTGAGCTAAATTTCATGCATGAAAATCCGAGCCTTGCAAATTATATTAGCGATCTATTATGGCAACTATATAAAAACAGCCCTTACCTTTTTTCCTACAAATAACCCAATATCATTGGGATTCACGTCGATTTCAGATGGTGTAAATAATGATGTCTCAACGTCTATTGGAGCTTTTCTTTCTGAACTGTCATCTTCAGAGCATTCAACATTTTTCAACTTATTTTCATTACATTCACTATCTTCTTTTGTTTTCTCTTCAAAGAAATTGTATATATGCTACTCTCAAATAACTTACCTTTGCTGCTATTCATTATACAATTGCTAATATAAAAGAACAGATTAAAGATCCCTTGATCGAAAAACGTATAGGTTTTATTTTTTAAAGCTTCAACACGTGCTTCCAAAACAAGACCAGACATATGACAGCAGGAAATTCTTTTCGAAAGGAAATTTCCCTATCCGAAGGATTTTTCCCCTTCTGAAGGGAATTTCCCTTAAACCAAAAATGAAATGTCGAGTTAAAACAAAATTTTAGGGGAATTAAATTTGTTTGAACGAAGTACGAGAAAAAGTAAAAATATAAATACCAAAAATGAGAAAAAAAAGTAGTTATTTTTATTGTAATCAATAGTTTTTTGTTTTTAATTTAAGGCTCTGGGGGGGGGTCCGGTCCCCTTGGTCCCCCCCCCCCCCGTCGCTGCGCCACTGATCCCAAGCACCTTCTAGGAAGAAGTATTCTATCTGTCTTGTAGAATAATAGATCCTAGCTGCCCAAAAGAAATCCCAGTTGCCTTGTAGGATATTCGATTGCATCTGCCCTGTAGGATGAAGGACTGCCTTATAAGATGAAAGATACGAGATCTGTTGGATGAAGATTTCCACCTGTCATGTAGGATAATAGATCCCGGCTGCCCTATAGAATAATTAATCCCAACTGTCTTATAGGATATTTGGTTGCATCTGCCCTGTAGGATGAAGGACTGCCTTATAGGATGAAAGATACGAGATGCTCTGAACGATTCCATCAGCCTTGTAGGAAAATGGATCCAAATTACACACTTGGAAGAAGGATGCCAGCTCCCCTATAAAGGAGTTCAGATTCCCTGTGGAATGAAGCAGATCAACTAACCTGTAGAATAAAGAATCTTAGCTTCCCTGTAGTATGAAAGTTTCCAGCAACACTAGTGGATGGAAGATCTCAGATGTCCTGTAGGAAAAAGGATCCCAGTTACCCTCTTATAATATGGATACATGACGATGAATAATATTATCTTTCTAAATAAAGAATTTTGCTTCGATTAGTGCTTTGCAGCTATCTAATCACACTGCTTTGAAATTCTTCTATTCCTTTCGTACACACGAGAACTAATTTGATCAGGATCTACATTTTTCCTGATCTGAAAGCCAGACATATACAGTTCAGCTAACATTGGAGTTCTGCTATTCTTTTCGTACACACGAGAACTAATTTGATCGGGAACTACATTTTTCATGATCTGAAAGCCAGAATCAGTGCTGTAGTCATAAAAAAAACAGAGGGTATACCCGGGACCCTCGGGATTTTCTCTTTTCCCCTTCGCTTACTGGGCCTGGCCCTTCAGTTTTGGGCGTTTGGATAAACGATGGACTTTTCTCCCAGCCATCCTAGCGAAATGACGTTTCTCGTAAAGGATTTTGTAGACATTATATTTAAAGATATATGTATAACATAATTTAAGAATAAATCTAGCGCATTAATACAGAGAAAGTAAAGTACTATTGCCATAACTTTTTAAATATTTTTAAATTAAATATGTAAATAAATTGATTACTGGTACAATCGCAAATTCAGGATACTTAAATAAAATTTTAAGAATCCTGTTTTAAACACTAATTATCACACAAGAAAATGCAATACAGCCGTAGAAAAGCTATATGGCGCATGAAAAGAATATACACAGTATGTTAAAAATTGACTTGTGTATAGAATAATCACTGACAGAGAGAGAACAATTGAACAAAAATTAACTATAAATGTAAAATGGAAAGGTTATATCGAGTTTAAAAACATTCTAGCAAATAAAATGCAATTCAATGTCTTTTAGACTTTAAAAAAATGCTTGAAAATGCAGGTATAATCAATATAAATTTTGCTTTCACAAAATTAAACAAAAAATATTTATAACAAGTTACTTGTATACAAAGTAAACGAAAAAACTTGTATATAAAGAGAATATGAAAAACAGAAACCATTATAAAATATATACATTTCTAAAGAGCCATTAAAATAATATCAAACATGTAATAGTAGAATAGCATAAGATTTAAACTGCACATATAATATATAACTTTACAAATTAAACTTATATATATATAGCAAATAACAGGCATTTTTATTTTTTGCATTGTTCCACCCGATGTAAAAATTATGTCTTTGAATGTTCAATACAAAATTTTGTATGTAGAATAATCGCTGTCAAAGAGAAAGCAATTAATCTGAAATTGACTATAAATGTAAAATGTAAAGTAATATTGAAATTTTAGAAAAATCCTCACTGAAACGAAATGCAATTCAATGTTTGTAAATGCATGAAAATGTTCGAAGTGCAATTCAATGTCGAAAAATAATTATTAAAGTGTGCATCGCAAGGAAAATTGTATCTAAAAATTAAAAAATAAATAAAAACGTATATTTAACATAATTTTTCTGCAACTCGGGGAGTTATTATTAAGAATGTCATAAGTTCCAGTTTATCATCAAATATGTAACACTATTACTGAGAAAGGAATTCCTTAAATAAATCAACTTAAATAATATATAAAATATTCAAACAAAAATTCTTTTATATTTTTAAAATTTAGAAAAAATAATAGACTCGATAAATTTGTTTTAAGTGCAAAATTTTTTTTATTGACTATATAGTTGTTTGTCTTGAATTAGAGGCAAGTACTATAAACATTAACTACCAATGCATGCCAAAACTGTATATTTTCTCACTTTCTTTATACGCTATGGAAAAATCCCACAGTTTTAAGTTACAGATTCAATAAATGTTACAATCTCAGGAACAACCAGGAGGAGAAATTATAAATTTTTATGCTATAATTTTGTAAAAAAAAAAATTAAATTTATTCTTACGTTTTATCTTATGCAGTTAATTTTTGATTACATCTATAAAAAAATAGCTATATTTATATAACCCTAAGCTTCTGTAATTTATGTGTATGATGCCAATAAAATACTGATGGTCATTTTTTGTGAAATATAGACATATAAATAGTCAATTTATCGTTTTTAAAAACAAATCGCGAACATAATTACAGAAATTCAACATATGAGTACTTTACTCCTGAAATCCTGAGTGTTGAATATAAACTCTCATTTAAAATAAAAACTCTCTAAATTCAGTTATAAACACCTTAAACTTTATTAGAATATATGAATTGAAAGTAAATTAAATGTCACACATAGCAATTAAAACAGGTAGCAGTTTGTATATCAGTAAAATTGCTCTGTACAACATTTGCAACTATATTTCATTATGCGAAAGATAAGATATATACATAAAATAATTAGTATAAAACTTAAGAATAAATAAAACAAAATAAAATGCCATAAATCAGAAAAAAAAATGTATAAATGTACGATCCCTGATTTTATACAGTTATTCACATTAGAACTATGAACAATAAGTATATAATTTTCTTCGTTTATATCTATATAAAGAAACTAATTTTAATATAAGCATATTGACTCCTTTACTTTTTTTTTATATAAGAATAAGAATTTATAGATATAAATTTGCAAAACATTTAATTTACGACAAATTTTACAATATTTATTTGAGGAATAAATGAAATAAAATAAAATGTTATAAATCAGAAAAAAAAATTAAATGTATGATCCCTGATTTTTTATATTCAAATACAGTAATTTATATTAGAACTATGAATAATAAGTAGATAACGTTCATCTTATTTATCCGTATCAAGAAACTAATTTTTATGTATTGACCCCTTCGCTTTTTTTTTCTCATATAAGAATAGATATTTATAGATATAAATTTGCAAAAACATTAAATCTACTGCAAATTTTACAATATTTAACTGACAATATTGATATAAATGTCATTTTCTTATTTAAGAATAAGTATTTATATATATAAATTTACAAAAACATTAAATCTACGGCAAATTTTACAGTATTTAATTGACAATTTCAATATAAATATGAATATTAATGTGTAATAGCATATAATATATCCATTAATATATCTTAGTAATAACCAGTTTAGCCTAATACTCATTAATATAATTCGTAAAAACTACAATAAAGAAGAAATTCTTTAATTAGCTTACCCTCCTACAGCATTCAGTTTTCTATTATATCCAAGTAAGCACATCAATTGATCAGTTGAACATCAATTTGATATATTGAAAAGCCTGGCCTTCATAATCATTTTAAAACTACATTGCTATGTAAAACTTAATCTTTAAACTTTAATAAATATCTGATTTATAATCTTAATTTACTCGTAGCATAGTAAAACTCATAATAAAATCCGCACATTGTAAAATGTAAACAACGGTCAGTGTCACTATGTCGTATTCAAACTCCCACACAAAGACAAGAGGGGAACTGAGAGGATTCAAAACGCCAGCGCTTACAATGACGTCAGAGCGGACACCCCTTATCTAGGGCCAGGCCCAAGGAAGAAGAGAAGAGGAATCACGATAGCCCCTGTATACCATGGGCGTCCGCAGAATTTTTTCCAGGGGGAGGCGAAACATGCACTTACTACTTACACTTTCCAGGGGGGGGGGCAAAAAAACATGTACACACACACACGCGCGCACATACATGTATATATATAGGAAATCCATAAGCCAGGGGACGACCGCCCCTTCCCCCCCCCCCCCTCGGGCGCCTATAGGGTATACTCGAAGGACCGGGGAAAATATTCGAATTAATCGAAGTTCAAATTATCGAGAAAAAAAAGCCTATTAATTTCATATTATAGGAAAGGAATTGTGGAACTTTGAAGAAACTTCGACTTAAGCAGAAATTCGTGTTCACAAGGTTCGAGTTATTGGGAGTTTACTGTATTTATGCAAAGCAAAACATGCAGACTAGCATCGGGTGATATTCCAATTTGAAAATCACACTATATTAATATTTAACTATGATATAAAATAATTACAGAAAATGTTAAGAGAAAAATATTTAAACACATATAAAGTAGGATGTAATTTTGTTTTATTTTAACACATTTTAAGGCCTACCTCTTATCATTTTCATTGAAATATTTTACAAACTGTTTGGCGAGGGAAATCCGTCTCTGTGCCTTTTTTTGTAGCGCATACTCTTGATCTATTGTCAACTGAAAAGCGATGGTTGGCCAACCAAGAATTTACAAATTTTTCCGGTTGACAACCTATAGAAATAGGTTGTCCATTTGCATTAATAAACATTAGATTGGATACGTTTGAAATCAATAAGATGATCTCAAATCTGTTACTATGTTGTTTTGCAAATCTTGTACGTAGTTTTTAAGAAAAAGCAGAGGATATACGGAATTAGCTGTAAAAACCAGAGGGTATACGGCGAATACCGCCGTATACCTTCCACTACAGCCCTGGCAGAATATGTACAATTCAGCTAACTTTGGAGTTCTGCTATTCTTTTTGTGCACACGAGAACTAATTTGATGAGGAACTACATCTTTCCTGATCCGAAAGCCAGAATATGTACAATTCAACTAACTTTGGAGTTCTGCTATTCTTTTTGTGCACAAGAAAACTAATTTGATCAGGAACTACATATTTCATGATCTGAAAGCCAGAATATATGCAATTCAGCTAATGGCTTCACACCTCGCGGGAAGCCCGAAGTTAGAATATTAGTGTTTACGACGCGGAGGGCCAAAAAGTATACTAAGCCAGACAGCCTTCTTTCAAATCAGACGCCAAACGTTGTTTTATCGCCAGCGTGATAGGCGAAGGAGCGCTCTCTCTCTCTCAAGGTTACTATAGCAGCCACATCAAGAGAAAGGACTCTCGCAATTTGGTTTATTTTTTCATTATATGACTTACAATTTAGCAATATAGACACACGTTTTAAATGGATTATCTCTTAGATTGGAATTAAATTAATTCAATATTGATTAGATTAAAAAAGCCGATATATAACTTACAATTAAGCAATATAGACAATTTTTAAATGCATTATCTCTTAGATTAGAATTAAATTAATTCAGTATTGACTCAATTAAGGAATCATTTTATTATTTTTTAATGCTATTGTATACAGGAAGTTCACGGATAATCACGACATTTAGACGAAAAAATACACTTAAAGACATCATGAACACATTCCGAACATTTTGGGAAATATTTCCATCAGTGTGTGTGTGTATCTGTGGGGTGTGAATGCACGTATCACTACGGCAATTTATATGCAGATGCATTCTATAGAAAATTAGAAACAGGCAGAATATTTTGTAATAAATGGGATTAAAACACTATTCGAAATTAGAGGTTTTAAATTAGAGAGAGTACGTACAGCCACGAAATTCTATATGTAGCTGCATTCTGAAATAATTGGAATTAGGTAGATCATCATGTAATTAACGTGATTAGAATACGGGTGAAAGTGAGGGAGGGAGACACAGAAAGAGAGAAAGAGTGTGTGTATGTGTCAAAATATAGTACGATTCAAAATATAGTGTGGTAACTGGGTGCAAAAAAATCTGAATGAATGATGGAGAGCGTCAAATACTTCGGATTTGATTAATTTAATGCATTAAAGACTTCGGATTTACTTTCAAGTTATAACTGAATAATGCGTTAAAGTTATAGCTCTAAGGCAACGGATTGATTTTTATTTCCATATATATATAGGCGAAAATTTGAATTCCAGATTTTGTCGGGAGAGCACGTTTCAAGCAACCTTGACCACGAATCAGACGTTTTTAAAGTCATCCATGTATGTGTTTGACTTGTGTGCGTGCGAGTGTGTGCGAGTGCATGCGAGTGTGTGTGTGCATATGTGAGTGCGTGAGTGTGCATGCGAGTGTGTGTGTGCATACGTGAGTGCATGAATGTGCATGCGAGTGTGTGTGTGCATATGTGAGTGCGTGAGTGTGCATGCGAGTGTGTGTGTGCATATGTGAGTGCGTGAGTATTCATGTGTGAGTGCGTGAGTGTGCATGTGTGAGTGCGTGAGTGTGCATGTCTGAGCGCGTGTGTGTGTCAGTGAATCTGTGGAGACGATATCTCACGAACGAAGCGATTCGAACGAAATTTGGTACAAAATTACAATTAGGGAAAACCGGAAACCTGTTGCTTAATGTTAGAACATGTGTTAGAAAAATAAGATTTCTTTTAGCAAAATGCTAAAAAAAACTTAGTTTAAACCTTTATTTGGAACTTGCATCTCCTTCAAGGAAAAAATAACAATTTATAGTTTGCGATTATGAAGACTTCCTGACTTGTCAATATATATATATATATATATATAAAATATGTATATATATATATACATATATATATATATATATATATATATATATATATATATAATATATATATATATATATACATATATATATATATATATATATATATATATATATATATATATATATATATATATATATATATTATATTATATATATATATATATATATATATATATTATATTATATATATATATAATAAATTTTTGACATTTCCATATATTGTGCTTCTAACATTGGATTTACTAATTTATATTTTTATATATATATATATATATATATATTATATATATATATATATATATTATATATATATATATATTATATTATATATATATATATATATATATATATATATATATATATATATATATATATATATATATATATATATATAATAAATTTTTGACATTTCCATATATTGTGCTTATACCTAAATTTCATAAAAATCCTATTAAATTTAGAACTGTAACTAGTGGTCATAATTCATACTCTACTACTGCTAGTAAATTATTACTAAATTATTTAAATGTACTAAATGTTAATTTACGAGATTCTAGTGTGTGTGTGTGTGTGTGTGTGTGATAACTACATTATTCTAAATAACAGTAAAGAATTAAAAAATAGATTAAAAACACTTGGTAAAATAATAGGATTTCAAACTTTTGATTTTAAAGATCTATTTAATAATATTAAGATCACTGATCTATATGACGTTATTTTAGCTTTATATAATGCTTAAATTACTAATCATTCTCATCTTACTATATTTACCAATTTTCCTAAGCTTCTTCATTTTGTTCTTTTCAATAATTATATCTTTCAAGGTAATAAATTATACTTACAAGTCTCAGGTGTTCCACAAGGTGGCTGTAGTAGCAGTATGTTTGCTAATTTATACCTATATCAATATGAAAAATTCATTTCTTCAACTGATTATAAAATTTATTATTTGGATTTAAATCTAATTATAGAACCTGCTCATGGGATAGTTACTAATTTATATGATAAAAAAGATTTTTTTAATTTAATATTAATAAATTATTACCTGTTAATTCCTGCAACTCGATTCAATTGTTTAGAAATGTTATACTTAATCAACTTTTAAGAATTTCTAGATTATCAGATAAAAAATTTCATGCTTTGCACATTAATAACCTCAAAAATACAAGTAAAATGTATAAATATCCTGCATATTTAGTAAATGGTATAATTAATAAGTTTCGATTAGCCTAAAATTCTCATAATCTCTCCTTTGTATCTTATTTTAGCCGTACTTCTTCATTCTCTTGAAATTATATTTTCATCTTTTTATCTTGAAGCTTTAACTGTTGAATATCTCATTTTATTGCTTTTACGCAGTACAGTTTTTATTACTCTCTTTCGCAACAGCAAATCACTTCTTTTCATTTCTGCATATGGCAACATTGGTCTAGTCATATTTTGCTCGTCATGGTTGTACTAATGAAGTGTATTTTAAGGTATTTAAGTTTCCTTTATTTTTCCAATCTATATGCTTGTCGTCCATATAACATAAGTTTATAAATAAAATCTATCTTGTGTTTCAGAAACAAGCATTTTTGTGTTCATTTCGAAGGGATATATGGACTTGACAAGAATTTTTTCGAAATGAACTTATCTTAAGCCTAAAGTTCTTCCATGTGCAAGCTTTTTTGCTTGATTTTTTTGTTTTCCTATTTTCATTCCTCATCTTTGAAATTTGTTGATTGTCTTTGTCTTTATGACCTGCATTACGTTTTATAATTTCCTCTTTATGTTTTAATTTCCTTTATTTCTTTGTATTTTGTAGAAAATTTTGGAATAGTGTATTATGAGATACTACTTACATTCTAACATTGGATTTACTAATTTATATTTTTATATATATATATATAGATTATATATATATATATATTATATTATATATATTATATATATATTATATATATATATATATATATATTATATATATTATATATATATTATATATATATATATATATATATATATATATATATATATTATATTATATATATATATATATATATATATATATATATATATATATACTAGCAGAATACCCGTTCTTCGTACGGAGTATATAATATAAAGAAATTTATAATTCGCAATCATGTGCAAATTATGTTAAAATATTAAATTTATTGCTCATAAAGAGAAGTTTAAGAATATCTGTTCTCACTATGCAAAATTATCTTCACGGGCAGATCTGAAGAATAAAACATCCTGGCCCCTTTTGTAAGCAAATTTACAAAAAAAAAAGGAATTGAATCAATATATGCAACCCCGTACTACTTATATTGTCGCAGATTAGAAAATATGCCAGTGTGTTAGTAGAAGCTTACCCGTATTGCAATATGTGTCAAAATTATTTGCCAAAATAAAAGAGATGACATAAAAAATTGAAAGTATCAAAAATCCCCGTAATCTTAATACCAGAAGGTCGTAATTGATTCGAATATATGCCAATATATATCAAAATATATGCCAATATACCTGTACTACTTATATTCTCGTAGATTGGAAGATATACCCATGCATTTGTAGAAGATTACTCGTACAACGTGCCATATATGAGTTTCAACAATTTTCGTCATAATAAAACAATTCCATAATAATTTGAAAATATCAGTAATCCCTGAATCAACAGTCCCCGAAAATATCTATAATAATGATGTTTAAACCTGAAGACCGTAATTGATATTATCCAGTCAAAAATTCAATGTCAATGAAATTTATTTTATATACATATTTTTACTATTCAAATCGGAAAAGATTTAATAAAAATCATATGCCGCATGACATATTGGATCCGTTGCTAAGCGACATGATATCAATTGCTTTAAATAAATTGATGGAAATCATATCATCTGAATAATGCAATCTCCATGGAAGGTTTGGCGACATTTTCGTCAATTTAGCTATAACTTAAAAAGTCGCCAAATTTATCGCCAAGTGGGACTGTAGAACTGATAATCCCATTATGCGACAAATTGACGAAACATCATCACAATACTATCCCCTAACAAAACACAATTAATTTCATTTATTAAGCGCGATTTTATCAATTTCATGATATTTTTATGGATTTAGATATATTTTTACCAATTTGGTGATATTAAAAAAATTCCTTAAATGTGTTACTACGTAGGATGGATGGACTGACTGACAAATGCTACAGAAACATCATTTCAGTATTTTATTCTAATAAAACAAATTTAATTTCATTGATTTGGGTCATTTTTATCAATTTGGAGACATTTCCACTAATTTGGTAAAGTTTAAGAAAAGTTACCAAGTTACTTAGAGATATTCCTCTAAATTCGTAGCTCTGAATTTGCAGATCTGAAGAATAAAATATCCTGATCCCGTTTGTATATACTTAATGAAAACAGTAAAATTGTATTAGAAGATACATACACCCGTTCTACTATTTTTCTGCTTCAACAATCGGCTAAATGAATTTATTGGGTAAACACAATATATGAGTTTATTAGCTAAACACAATATATGAGCTTGAAACCTCTTTGCTAAAATAAATGAAAGTGATGTACGCAGTCCGCAATATATATAATTAAAAGAACAATCAAACCGTTCATTTATAAAATATATTTTTACATCCATTTATTTATTATACAAATCTATATAAATAAAATTGAAAATCTGTCTGTCTGTCTGTCTGTCTGTCTGTCTGTCTGTCTGTTTGTCCCATCATCACGGGAGAACGGCTGAACCGAATTTGATGAAATTTTGTGGGTAGCCTAGAAATAGCCCCACTTAAAATTTAGTCTATGGTTGGAATTTCTACGACCAGTGGTTCTCGAGATATTTGTAAAAAACGAAACTTTCGTTTGTCTCATCATCACGAGAGAACGGCTGAACCGAATTTAATGAAATTTTGTGGGTTGCCTTGAAATAGCCCCCCATAAATTTTGCCCAAGTTTCAAGTTTTTAAGACCAGGGGTTGTCGAGATATTAATGAAAAACGGAACTTTTTTTATAGGAGTTCTACTCTCCAACTCCGTGGTTTATCCAAACGGAAAGGATAAAAATCGTTTGTTTAAAGCGTCAAAGGGAAATAAAACTTTATTTTTGAGTTTGATGCAGGATTTTTGCATTAAATAGTCACTATCTGAAAGCATGAATTGTTTGAAACATGAATTTAAATGGAAAAATCTACCTCCATGTTTTTACATGTATTAACCTCCATGTATTTCACAAGCTTTTATTCAACGACTAGCAGCATACCCGTTCTTCGTACGGAGTATATAATATAAAGAAATTTATAATTCGCAATCATGTGCAAATTCTGTTAAAATATTAAATTTATTGCTCATAAAGAGAAGTTTAAAAATATCTGTTCTCACTATGCAAAATTATCTTCTCGGGCAGATCTGAAGAATAAAACATCCTGGCCCCTTTTGTAAGCAAATTTACAAAAAAAAAAGGAATTGAATCAATATATGCAACCCCGTACTACTTATATTGTCGCAGAATTGAAAATATGCCAGTGTGTTAGTAGAAGTTTACCCGTATTGCAATATGTGTCTCAAAAATATTTACCAAAATAAAAGAGATGACATAAAAAATTGAAAGTATCAAAAATCCCCGTAATCTTAATACCAGAAGGTCGTAATTGATTCGAATATATGCCAATATATATCAAAATATATGCCAATATACCTGTACTACTTATATTCTCGTAGATTGGAAGATATACCCATGCATTTGTAGAAGATTACTCGTACAACGTACTATATATGAGTTTCAACAATTTTCGTCATAATAAAACAATTCCATAATAATTTGAAAATATCAGTAATCCCTGAATCAACAGTCCCCGAAAATATCTATAATAATGATGTTTAAACCTGAAGACCGTAATTGATATTATCCAGTCAAAAATTCAATGTCAATGAAATTTATTTTATATACATATTTTTACTATTCAAATCGGAAAAGATTTAATAAAAATCATATGACGCATAACATATTGGATCCGTTGCTAAGCGACATGATATCAATTGCTTTAAATAAATTGATGGAAATCATATCATCTGAATAATGCAATCTCCATGGAAGGTTTGGCGACATTTTCGTCAATTTAGCTATAACTTAAAAAATCGCCAAATTTATCGCCAAGTGGGACTGTAGAACTGATAATCCCATTATGCGACAATTTGACGAAACATCATCACAATACTATCCCCTAACAAAACACAATTAATTTCATTTATTAAGCGCGATTTTATCAATTTCATGATATTTTTAAGGAATTGGAAATATTTTTACCAATTTGGTGATATTAAAAAAATTCCTTAAATGTGTTACTAAGTAGGATGGATGGACTGACCGACAAATGCTACAGAAACATCATTTCAGTACTTTATTCTAAAAAAACAAATTTAATTTCATTGATTTGGGTCATTTTTATCAATTTGGAGACATTTCCACTAATTTGGTAAAGTTTAAGAAAAGTTACCAAGTTATTTAGCGATATTCCTCTAAATTCGTAGCTCTGAATTTGCAGATCTGAAGAATAAAATATCCTGATCCCGTTTGTATATTCTAAATAAAAACAGTAAAATTGCATTAGAAGATACATACATCCGTTCTACTCTTTTTGTGCTTCAAATCGGCTAAATTAATTTATTGGGTAAACACAATATATGAGTTTATTAGCTAAACACAATATATGAGCTTGAAACCTCTTTACTAAAATAAATGAAAGTGATGTACGCAGTCCGCAATATATATAATTAAAAGAACAATCGAACCGTGCATTTACAAAATATATTTTTACATCCATTTATTTATTATACAAATAAAAAAAATAATAATTGATATTAACAACACATTTAATTTTATTCCGTTGCCGAGCAACATAATATAAAATAGAATCTTCCTCATAAAATGCGAAATTAAATAGCCATTTTGATTTCTTTATACTTTACATCATTGAGTAAAAGCTTGTGAGAGATGAACCATGGAGGAAGATTTTTCCATTTAAATTCATGTTTCAAACAATTTATGTTCTCCTATAGTGACTAATTAATGCAAAAATCCTGCACCAAACTCGGAAATAATGTTTTATTTCATTTTGGCGTTTAAAACAAACGATTTTCATCCTTTCTGTTTGGATAAACCACGGAGTTGGAGAGTAGATCTCCCAAGAAAAAGTTCCGTTTTTCATTAATATCTCGACAACCCCTGGTCTTCGAAACTCGAAACTTGGACAAAATTTATGGGGGGCTATTTCAAGGCTATTCACAAAATTTCATTAAATTCGGTTCAGCCGTTTTTCCGTGATAATGAGACAAACGAAAATTTCGTTTTTTACTAATATCTCGAGAACCACTGGTCGTAGAAACTCAAAACATAGACTAAATTTTAAGTGGGGCTATTTCTAGGCTACCCACAAAATTTCATCAAATTCAGTTCAGCCGTTCTCCCATGATGATGGGACAAACAGACAGACAGACAGACAGACAGATTTTCAATTTTATTTATATAGATTAGAAGTATAAAGAAATTAAAATGGTTATTTAATTTCGCATTTTATGAGGAAGATTCTATCTTACATCATGTTGCTCGGCAAAGGAATGGAATTAAATGTGTTTGTTAATGATTATTATTATTTTTTCGATTTGTATAATAAATGTATTTTATAAATGAACGGTTTAATTGTTCTTTTAATTATATATATTGCGGACTGCGTACATTACTTTTATTTATTTTAACAAAGAGGTTTCAAGCTCATATATTGTGTTTAGCTAATAAACTCATAATAAATGAATGGTTTGATTGTTCTTTTAATTATATATATTGCGAACTGCGTACATCACACTTTTATTTATTTTAGCAAAGAGGTTTCAAAGCTCATATATTGTGTTTAGCTAATAAACTCATATATTGTGCTTACCCAATAAATTCATTTAGCCGATTGTTGAAGCAGAAAAAGAGTAGAACGGATGTATGTATCTTTTAATACAATTTTAGTGTTTTCATTTAGTATATATACAGACGGGATATGGATAATTTATTCTTCAGATCTGCAAATTTAGAGCTACGAATTTAGCGGAATATCTCTAAATAACTTGGTAACTTTTCTTAAACTTTACCAAATTAAAGGAAATATCACCAAATTAATAAAAATGACCCAAATTAATGAAATTAAATTTGTTTTTTTAGAATAGAGTACTGAAATGATGTTTCTGTAGCATTTGTCGGTCAGTCCATCCATCCTACTTAGTAATGCATTTAACTAATTTTTTTAATATCACTAAATTGATAAAAATATTTGTAAATCCATAAAAATATCATGGAGACGAAAATGTCGCCAAACCTTCCATGGAGATCACATTATTCAGACGACATGATTTCCATCAATTTATTTGAAGCAGATGATATCATGTCGCTTAGCAACGGATCCAATGTGTTATGTATCATACGATTTTTATTAAATCTAATAAAAATATGTATATAAAATAAATTTCATTGACATTGCATTTTTGACTGGATAATATCAATTACGGTCTTCAGGTTTAAACATCATTATTATTGATATTTCGGGGACAGTTGATTCAGGAATTATTGATATTTTCAAATTATTATGCCATTGTTTCATTATGATGAAAATTGTTGAAACTCATATATAGTACGTTGTACAAGTACTCTTCTACAAATGCACGGGTATATCTTCTAATCTACGACAATATAAGTAGTACAGGTATATTGGCAAAATTTTTATATATATTGGCATATATTGGAATCAATTACGACCTTCTGGTATTAAGATTACGGGGATTTTTGATACTTTCAATTTATTACGTCATCTTTTTTATTTTGGTAAATATTTTTAAGACTCATATTACAATATGTTTAAGCTTCTACTAACACACTGGCATATTTTCTAATTTGCGACAATATAAGTAGTACGTGGTTGCATATATTGATTCAATTCTTTTTTTGTGTGTGTGAATTTGTTTACAAAAGGGGCCAGGATATTTTATTCTTCAGATTTGCCCGTGAAGATAATTTTGCATAGTGAGAACAGATATTCTTAAACTTCTCTTTATGAGCAATAAATTTAATATTTTATCAGAATTTGCACATGATTGCGAATTATAAGTTTTTTTATATTATATACTCCGTACGAAGGACGGGTATGCTGCTAGTAATAAAATAATAATAGATATTAACAACACATTTAATTTCATTCCGTTGCCGAGAAACATGATATAAGATAAAATATTCCTCATAAAATGCGAAATTAAATAGCCATTTCGATTTCTTTATACTTTACATCATTGAGTAAAAGCTTGTGAGAGATGAACCATGATTTTTCCATTTAAATTCATGTTTCAAACAATTCATGTGCTTCCTATAGTCACTAATTAATGCAAAAATCCTGCACCAAACTCGGAAATAAAGTTTTATTTCATTTTGGCGTTTAAAACAAACGATTTTCATCCTTTCCGTTTGGATAAACCACGGAGTTGGAGAGTAGATCTCCTAAGAAAAAGTTCCGTTTTTCATTAATATCTCGACAACCCCCGGTCTTAGAAAGTCGAAACTTGGACAAAATTTATGGGGGGTTATTTCAAGGCTATCCACAAAATTTCATTAAATTCGGTTCAGCCGTTTTCTCGTGATGATGAGACAAACGAAAATATCGTTTTTTACTAATATCTCGAGAACCACTGGTCGTAGAAACTCAAAACACAGACTAAATTTTAAGTGGGGCTATTTCTAGACTACCCACAAAATTTCATCAAATTCGGTTCAGCCGTTCTCCCGTGATGATGGGACAAACAGACAGACAGACAGACAGACAGACAGACAGATTTTCAATTTTATTTATATAGATTATATTATATATATATATATATATATATATATATATATATATATATATATAATAAATAAGATAAAATTTAAAATAAAAATAAAATAGTTATACTAATTTAAAACATGATCAGTGTCATACCCTGGTTCAAAAACAATCCGGAGGAAAATTAATTAAATATGATATGATAGGAAATATCAGACAAAAGGAAAAACAATGCTACCATAAAAGACAAAATGATCTTAATTTTAAATATGAATAATACACATGAATTTATCATCATGCAAGAGCGATGCATACTAATCAAGTACAAACAACAAAGGATTATCAAAATCTGGAGGCTCAAAATATTAAAATGACAAAATAAGAGAAAAGATACAATCCGAAAATATGAAATAGGATAGAAGCTCTGTGAATCCAGCTTATCAAGGATCTTTGCATCCACAGAGGTTCCAAATGTGTTTCGCTCAACGATACAGCCACATGGCTGAAATAACGTCAAAAGATCCGACACATTTCCAGACAATAACATAAACGAAAATATCGAAAATGAGCAAAAGGAAATTGGAAGGAATATAATGAAAGTGCATTAAGCAAACATATAAGCAATCTAACCAACAGTCCACAATGATTCAGATAGAATTAAAATCATACCTTTCTTCACCATTATACAAAACACATTTTCGTCGCACTAAACAAAGTATTAGGAAAGAGTACAAGAGAGCGCCATCTGATGTGAATTTTAGGAAATACTACTGCATGTTTTACCAAATGACTATACAAATTTATGTTTCAAACCCAAAAATTAGAGATATAAAGATAAAATAAAAAAAAAAAATAATAATAAGACAATAAAATCTCAAAGAATATTTTAATGTTCAAAGTATACAATAGCAATTTCAAATTAGACTAAAACAATAAATAATATATTATAAATAGTATTCAAAATTTCTAAAGTGATATTTAACAAAATTATCAGGATATGATTCAGTCTTACAGTATCGAAATAAATCTGCAAGATGGTTACTGTACTGTGTATTTTCACATAACCTAAAAATCCTATGAAATTGATTTATTAAAATATTTTTATATACCTGTTTACTCATACATGAGTTAAAATTGATTATCTTGTGAATTTTAAAAGGAAAACTTTTTCTTTTATCATAAATGTTTGACAAAAACGAATATTCATTATCAAGAGATAGAGTTAAATCTAAGAAATTAACGCTAGACGAGAAGTTGCTTTCGTTTGGTAAAAGGGATAAATTTGGAGGATAAAAATCAAAATCTATATCATTTGATGAGGGAGCTATTTTAATGAGAATAACATCGTCAATATATCTGTAGAATGTATAAGCAGAGTTTATAAAATTTGACATATATATATATATATGTATATATATATATATCTTTATATTTCACAAAAAAAATCCATAAATATCAAATTAGTGAGATTTTACATTCTACGGCATAAATATACCTTTAAATCGGTATACAACAATTAAAGTTTATTTAGTCGTTCAGATCTATAATTGTTATATTAGATACATTTCTGTGACGGATAAAACTGAGTGTAAATATATATTGTTCACAACCCACTTAAAACTGTAAGTCACAGACAATTTATCTCATGTGTGTACAAAAAATAATAATATAATTTTACTCTAAATAATTTTGAAATGCAGATTTTGGGGGGGAAATTTTACAATGTGCCGTTGTTTTTAACTAATTTTTTTTAAACATCTATTTCGTAGGATTTAGATGTTTAAAATGATATAGTGGCTAATATGGATGCAGCATAAAATTACGGAGGAGGTAGGGTTCATGAAGGATTTCCACTTCTTGTTCGGGAGAGAGGTGTGACTTCCTATTCAAAAATTTATATTTTCATTTCAACATCTGTTTTCCAGACTTTGCTTCAGGTAGAGCTTAGATGAAGACTGATATAAATTAAACTTTGAATTCCGGAGGGGTTGGTAGGGTTCACTAAGGATTTCCTGGTCTGAATATGTAACTTTTGATTATTCCAATAATTCATATGACTGTATGAAATAAGTGTGCTAAAAAGTATAGAAATACTTAATAGTTATTTCGAATTTGAAGTGTACACATCACTTTCCATTGCATAAAGGCTTTTTCATATTTTTATAATTTTTTGTGTTAAAAATTTCAATTTTGCCAAACTTAGACGTAAAAATATTTGTAAAATATATTACTAATTTGAATGAACGATTACACGTACGTAAGTTGCTGGAAATGTAATTGCCCAGAGAATTTTTAAATGCAAAGTGCAATTAGTTTTGATATTTGTTTACCATATTTAAATTAGGAAATATTTTTATTTATTTTCCAATAACATTTAAAATTCTTCAATTTAATAATAAAATATTTAAAATTAAAATAATTTAAAAGTATAAAAGCATTAACATTTTACACGTTTTTAAATTTTTAAGAAAATTTACTTGAAGCTATCACGTCGTAGAACCACAAGGGTTCCGCAGAACAAACACATCTTGAAAAACGCTGCATTATCCTACGTGTGTCGGAAAAGCAGCATTGCTCCCACAAACTGAAAAATGTTAAGCAAATTTCCTTAAAATGTTACAAATTTTGCATTTTTAAAATGACAAATATTTCCTCCTTTCAAATAATCTTCAAATTTCATTACGGATTCTTGTACTATATAAGAATTGAATATTATACGGATTCTACACAAATATTTTCTACGAAATCTTAGAATCGTTTTATTCAAATAATAAATAATATGTACATGTGTCGAACATTTCTTTAACTAATTTCAAACAATCCGTATGCAGTACACAAAGTTCTTAAATACATGTATTTTAATAGTATTACTTGAAAACCACATTAGTCGGATTGTTATTTGATTTATAAATAATCAAACCAGTATTTGAAATACTATTATTTGATTTATAAATAATCAAACCAGTATTTGAAATACTACTGTATACTTTAATAAATTTCCTAACATCTTCCCTAATAATCTGATACAAATAATCTTCTAAACAATCTTCTAGATAATCTGTTACAAATAATAATCTTCTAAGTAATCTGATACAAATGTATCTAACGACATTCTCATACGCAATCTGATATGCAATCAAATTATGAACAATATTCTTTATTAAACAATTCGACTTTCCCCTCCAATTGCAGGTGTAGCCAGAATAAACCAGAACTGGCGATAAAACGACGTTTGGCGTGTGGCATGAGAGATTACTTCTGAATATTCTGAATCGGCATACGTTCTGCCTTATCGCGTTTACGACACTGCTGATAAGAGGTTCTTTTGTCAAGAATAAAAGTCCTTATACTTTGTGTTACATATTTTCTTATTCAAAATTCTGTTTTCCAATAAAATTTCGAAGAACCGGAATTTAATGATGTAAAGATTGTTTGTTACTCCTGGAATATCCTCTTGATAAATGTACTTTACTAAAAATTCCAAGTGCCTTATTGTTTCTCTTTAAGAAACAGAAAACTACGTTAAAGGATATTGAGAAAATCATAAAAGGCTGTTTTACTACATGTTTTTGTATTATATAAGGACGATATTTCATATACTAACTGCTTTGTGTATATAGATGAATAATTTTTATTTTTCTATATTGTATTTTTAAACAAAATATATAAAATAAATTTTGATAAAATAAATAAAACATGAAGTTTTCAAAACTGTCAAGCTCACTTTCAAACCTGTCAAACTATATGAAAATAAGATATATGCTGCGCATGCGCGGAAAAGAAACATTTAGTAAAACTAAATACTTATCAGAGTACTTTGCTTGTTGGGTGTGCGATTAACATCAAAGTAAATGGCAAACTCAGGAATTTTAGAAAGTTATATTAATAAGTGACAATGAAAATTATAAATTCCGGTGAAAATTTTCGCAGGAATGGAATTGGGTAAACTTTAAGCAAAATTACATATTTTAATATTCATATGGAAAATATAAATATCTATCTGCAATTTATTCGTTGGATCATTCAAAACTACCTATTTCAAAATAAAAAGATGTTTATTAATTGTAAAGTCAAAACAGCAATATTCAAAACTACTTTCCTAACTCAAAACTACTTCCATCATAACAGCTCTGTACGCATATAATTATCATATTCTGACGAAAGTTACATCACCCACATCCTACTAATATATAATATATTGTGTACTTGTAGGCTTTTATAGTTTGTAGTGCATTGATGAGATAATACCATATTTGAATACTTTTATGAACACTATATTTGATTACTATTAAACTGCAACTGGTATTTCTTTATTAACATATATATTACACATCACACATTTATCAAATAAAGAATTCAAACAAGATCCAATAGACTATAGAGTTGAGATTAGACAGTAGTTTTAAACTTTGTCTAACTCATCTACTCGCACAAGTTTAAAAAGAAGAAGTCTTGAAAAAGTTGAATTAATGACTGCTAGTGGACAAGAATAATGAAGATTAAAACATTTGATATGTGAAACCACAGCAAGGGGTCCTAAATAAGGATACTTTAAACAAAACTCTGTATATCTCTCTTTTTATTGGGCTGTCCGTAAAAAATACTTTCGGTTTCTTTCTCCCATAAAAATAAAAGGATGTTGCTTGAGCTGGCTCACCAGGCTTGGTGAGCCAGCTCAAGCAACATCTAGATTTTGCTTGAGCAGACTGGATTTTTTATCTTCCTTTCTTCAACATAAAATGCCTACTTAAACATTCCACAATCTTGATAGTAATTACTTAAAACACACCCTGATATGTCAGTTGCCACAATGCATTCTTATGACCTTTTGCGTTTACTATTACTGTAAACAATCCATTTTTCATCACCAGTTAATAATCATTTTAAAAATGGATTATTTTGGTTAAATTTCAAAAGCAAATAACATAAGCTGATACGTTGAGTTAAATAAATTTCTGTGAGTTCATGTGGGATCCAAACATTAGGTTTTTTTCGTAACCAAGCTTTTTCAAATGGTCATCAACTGTTGTTTTGCATGAATTTAGACTCCCAGCAAGCTCACGTATAGTTATGTGACGATTAACTTCAATCAGTGATTTTTTGTCGTCATCAACCTCAGTTGGTCTACCAGAACGTGGTGCATCTTGAGCTGAAACGTCACCAGAACGAAAATTTTTCAAACCAATTCTGGCATGTGCGTTATATCAGTGCATTATCACCATACGCAACGTAAATCTTTTTGTGTGCATCTGCAGCTTTTTTAATTTTGCGAAAATAAAAAAGTAAAAAGTGACGAAACTGTTCATTTTTATCTTCCATTCTTCAACATAAAATGCCTACTTAAACATTCCACAATCTTGATAACTTTTATTAAAAATGCACGCTGATATGTCAGTTGCCCCAATGCATTCTCAAAAAATTGTTTCAAATAATATTAAAATCATCTACGTGCTACTACAGTTACCTTACGGGAAAATCAAAATAAGTTACCGGACAGTCCAATACTTTGCATGTGAACAATTATTATTATCTGAATAACTCTATAGCTTTTATGCATTCTTTATAATCTAATATGTGTTGATTTTAAAAGCTTCTATCCAATGTGTTGTGTTGATGACCCATTGATAAATTGTCCATAAGGTTCACTAGATTCGAGCTCACGGAGTCTGATTTTAGTTGGCAAACAAATCGTATAATATGTCTATTTTAAAACTATATAAGCAACAGTGTAAAATACAGGCTGTTAATTAAAATAAGTGAATTAATAAATATCAAATACGCAACAGCAAGCAGAAATAGCATAAAGCGGATCACAAAAGCTGAAAGGTAGCCCTATAGCATCGATGAGACTTGTACAACTTTGAAATACAGAACTGGCTACTTGTAGTCATCGTTCCTCCATAGTCATCGTTGAGACTACGGATATGTTCTATTACTTAAAAATAGCATCCCTGCTTAAGACGGCAACACTCAAAGCCATCTCCAACTTTCCAAAATTAGCAGTTATTTAAATGTATGTTGATAGCAAAAAATACATATTAAAACACATCCTAATACAGTGAGATAGATATACGCTGTTTGCAATTCCAAAGAAACCCCAACTAGTTAACGCAGACACAAAGTTCATTACCGAAAATGCAGTTTTAAGCATTGCCATCGACTTGAACCATTTCACAAAATTTGTTGATGATTATTTAAATGTTTATTATCGACAAAGAGTACGTTAAAACACAATCTAATATAAGATATGACATTTTTGTGAAGCCTGATATCTGAAGCCAATTAACACAGGCAAGAGATTCATAATCCGAAATACTGTTATTTTTTTTATTATTTTTTTTTTAATTTAAAAATGTCGTCGCTATTAGATTTATCTCAAGCACTTATGAATTCGAAGAAGATTATTTAAATGTTTATTATTAGCAAAACGTATGTTAAAACAGATCCTAATACAGTAGGATACACTTTTAGTGAAACCGAAGAATCCCAACCTGTTAGCGCAAAAGCTGTTTCATGGTTCATTCTCCAGAATGCAGCCATTTTCTCCGGTTTAGGACTACTACCGTCACAAAGAGCCATCTCTAATGCTTCAAAATTAATTTCTTTTGCAATCTTGTCCGTCTCGTGAACTTCTGCTGCAATCAAACAGATTGCCGTCATTAATGCAAAATAGTAAAATACTAGATCGATGAAATAAACATTTGCCGTACCTTCTAATGCATGCAGCATACTAATGGGTGTTCCCAGAACGGTGTTAATAAAAATCAATAATATAGGAACCGATACAACGGATTCAAATTTCTTGAACGCAGAAATAATGCCTTTGTAGCGCTTCAAAGATATATCATAATATGTCGATTGATAAATAGTTTCTGTCATTTCAAGTTTAGTTTTTTCAATGTGCTTCAGTAATATTTTCTTCATTTGGTGGCAAAGAATCACATATAACGTCGCAAATGAATCTGTAAACAAGATAAAGTAGACATAACTGACGGTTTGGTAAGCACACATATAAATATTCCGCATGTTTGGGTTTAAATGATAACAATTTGCCGTATGGAATGAACACCATAGATGAAAATGATCTTCTGTATATGGATATAGCTCTAAAATCGCAGTGGAAATGGACAACAACTGAATACCAACAATGCAAATTTTGATGAATCTATCATCCAGAGAAACATGAAGTTGTCTTCCTAATTGAAGTATGTCTATGATAGCTTCGGAAAATCTATCTTGGAAACAATTTAAAGTAAGCCAAATCAATACATAAATAAAATCTAATTAAAATTATCAGAAAACTTTTTACATCTGTTTTCGTTGTATTTGTAAAACTCATGAAAGCTCCAGTGGTAGAGGACACTAAGTATGTAAAACTAATCAGAGCAATTATACGAGCTAACCATAGAAATGTGGGTTTTTTTTACAAGCATTTCCCGTTTTTCTAAAGTCTAACCCGTAAGTGTAAAACACTGAACGTAAGAAAAGTAATAATCGACAAGAATACTTGTCTTCTGATTTCAGAGTTTGCATTTTGGAAAATTCCGAATCACAAGAACTGAAGCTTCTCAATATTGGGCAGCCTTGATTGTACCAACTATTCAGAGGATTCTGCTATTTACAAAATGCAATTATTTCAAACCGGCATTTTGTAAAAAAAATATATATGTAATATATAAATTTTCAAATATCTAATTTTTATAAGTGTTTTTTTAATTACGATATATTTAAATTTACCATTTCAATAAAATGGATCTTATACCATATGCTACTTCAGTGTGGAAGTATATACAAAATTAATAAGATTAACTAAATATTTACTGTCATATTCAGGAGTTCGTAACAAAAGCTTCTTTTAGTGATAATTTAGTAATTATAAAATTTAATTTTTCTCCTGCTTCTTCACTTTGAACTAAAATAAAAGGTTTGTATTATTTAAATTTAACTTTTCATTAAAATATATTTTATATCATATGCTTCTTTAATATCTTCGTATTTATTACATTTATGATTAATAAAACCATCATATTCATGAGTTCGCCACTAATGTTTATTACTGTTTCAATGATAAGTTAATTATCTCTAAAATTAATTTTCTCCACAAGATTGATTCTTAAATTCACTTTCTTCTTCACCCTGATATTTATGTTAGTAATCAAGTAATAAATAAAAGATGCAGTAATAAATAGTCTGTAAAATAAAACCATCAAAGGCTAGACCAAAAACACAAATATATCTTATGAGGAGAAGAACTATATACCGAAACTCCTTTAACTCTGTTCCATTCAGTTTTCTGGACTTAATATAAGTAATCCAATAAGCAATAAATAGTCTGTAAACTAAAACAATAAAAGGATAGATCAAAAACACAGAAATATTTTCTGATGAGAAGTTCTATACACCAAACCTGCTTCAAATATGCTCAATCTTATTTTCTGAACTTAATATAAGCAATCCAATAAGTAATAATAGTAGTAACAAAGTCTTATAGTCAGAAGGGGTGTAATGTAAGTCAAAACTAGCAATCAAAACATACATAAATATGTTTTGCAAGCACGAAACTCAAATAATCATCAGCTTCACCTACTACCTATACTACTTGTTCAGTCCATTTGCCGGAATTAATTTCGCAATGTGTTGGACTTGTCTCATAGCACCGAAATTAACTTGAAACTTACACCGAAACTTACACACTTTGATTATATTGACTCACAAATAACACATTACATTACAATTGAACTTAAATCTTGCGATACCTTCTCTCAGATGAGATGCCTTGTAATCCAATACGGGATAATTCACAGTCTAAGAGGTCTCGGGTATTCAATAAAACACAGTTCGTAAGGATGCACGGTTTAATGAAGATATCGCAGAAGTCTGTATACCATCGCGGATTATCACGGATTCGGTGATCACAGTTGGCTACACTCTCATTCTCCCAATTGTCGATTGGCACAGCGGTTTCTGGAGAACCGGGAACTACGTGAAGGCCGATGCCAGTTGATTGCATCCCGCATGAACTTTACGGTGGCATTCTTCACACATGACGTACCGATGACGATTGAAGCACTCAGATGACGGGTGAAGCGTACTGCATAGAGGCCCAAGGTTGGAACCTCGCAAACTCGTCGACTCGGTCGTGAGGTGAGATCAACACTGCTGCCGAGTACCGTTCTTGCAGTACACAGAGTTGTCACAGCATAAATTAAAAGGGTCCAAAGGGTAGCCCACACTACGCCATCTATTTTCAGAGCTGTGTGGTACTGCGTATCAAAAGTGGTGAGGTCCTCGCAGTTCCTATGACCGCCACGGCCCGATGAATGCAAAGAATGCAACTTTCGATCCAACTCTGCACTAGCTCGATTTGGGTTCGAGCGGTCATGAACTTGGTTGGCTGAAAAGTTGCGCCGGACTACGAGCTACACCTGAGTGAACGTGGTAGCAACGGGTAAAAAAGGCATTGACTCCGTGCTGTATACATCTGGCTGCCGCTAGGGAGGGGCAGCGAACAGCGTGCCTAAAACAGCATTAAAATGCATATCGCATCGGACTTCGAAAACAAGTGCACATAAACTTGGAGACCTACACTCACGAGATCAGAATTGAGTCTGATTTCACATTTTCAAGTCGAGTCCCTTCAGATTTTGAAAAGGGAGGAACAAAAATTAAGGTGGAAGTCACCTCGTCTTCTCATTCGATATTTCACTTCTGTGCGAGATAGGGCAGTTCAAATTTCGACTAATTTCACTGGCCTGCGAAGTGACGATCATTTCTTATGCGTCCCAATAGAAGATGATGATCGGAGGTATTGCCACAGCCGGGAGGTCCTAGATCGGGTCTCGATGAGAGCAACACCTGACAGGGGCTATAATTTTCCAGAGATTTGTAGTTTTGCAATTTGACATTTGTTACAAACTCTCTTTTATGAACATTTACAACTACTGTCATGTGCGTTCAAACCATGGCGCCACACAGTCCCATCCTGTCTGTGAGGACGCATCGCTACAACAATATACCATACACATTACTTACATTGAGTAATTGCTACTCCTGCCCCCTTTCCTTCCAGCGGCTAACCCGGGGTATGAAACGTATTTTCATTTCGTGCAAGTAAATGAGCAATTGAATATTATGGTTCATAACAATTTCATTTTACATTATTGAAATAAAAGACCTTTAAATCCTTAATCTTATATATACGACAAACCCAGACTAAACCATGTTTCGTTTTATGTTCCATATTCTGTTTACACTGGCAATCGATACATTTCAGTTTTATACAAAGTTTTCGTTTCGGAAATTGAACTATAGAGAGCATCTAAAGAAAAGACAGCAATGTATTTATTTTAACATAAACTTGGAGACCTACACTCACGAGATCAGAATTGAGTCTGATTTCACATTTTCAAGTCGAGTCTCTTCAGATTTTGAAAAGGGAGGAACAAAAATTAAGGTGGAAGTCACCTCGTCTTCTCATTCGATATTTCACTTCTGTGCGAGATAGGGCAGTTCAAATTTCGACTAATTTCACTGGCCTGCGAAGTGACGCTCATTTCTTATGCGTCCCAATAGAAGATGATGATCGGAGGTATTACCACAGCCGGGAGGTCCTAGATCGGGTCTCGATGAGAGCAACACCTGACAGGGGCTATAATTTTCCAGAGATTTGTAGTTTTGCAATTTGACATTTGTTACAAACTCTCTTTTATGAACATTTACAACTACTGTCATGTGCGTTCAAACCATGGCGCCACACAGTCCCATCCTGTCTGTGAGGACGCATCGCTACAACAATATACCATACACATTACTTACATTGAGTAATTGCTACTCCTGCCCCCTTTCCTTCCAGCGGCTAACCCGGGGTATGAAACGTATTTTCATTTCGTGCAAGTAAATGAGCAATTGAATATTATGGTTCATAACAATTTCATTTTACATTATTGAAATAAAAGACCTTTAAATCCTTAATCTTATATATACGACAAACCCAGACTAAACCATGTTTCGTTTTATGTTCCATATTCTGTTTACACTGGCAATCGATACATTTCAGTTTTATACAAAGTTTTCGTTTCGGAAATTGAACTATAGAGAGCATCTAAAGAAAAGACAGCAATGTATTTATTTTCCAAGTCGTAGTAAGCAGTGTTTTCATATATTCGTAATATGATTTCACTTCAAATTATTGAAATAAATGACATACTTTAAATCCTTAATTATATGTATTCAACTGCGTCAAAGGGAGGCTAAATTATCATAAAGAATAAAACGGCTGATTGTTAGAATATACATACTTAAAATACATTCTTGAAGAAAACCCTTGAAACAATTCTTCCAGGAAGTATTATTGGTATAGGTTAATGATGTTCATTTCTCTGTATTGTATTTTGTGTTTTCATATTTTGTTTACACAGATAATCGATATTATTTCTACATATTATACACAGGGTGGCCATAATTAAAGTTGAGGTGTTTAGAGCCTAATAGTGAGAAAGCTCTTGGGCCAAACACAACCAAATTTGTAGTAAATACTATTTAGACCATGTGGTTTTGATTTTTAAAAGGAAAAAATAGTTAGAATTTTTGCCACCGCGGGCCAAACTGGCACTGTAAGGTCCATTTTTGGAGTAAAATAGGCATACGAGGTACAGAAAGTTAACATTTTACATGCATTTTGATATTGACATCACATTTTACTTTCACATTTGCACTTAAGTTTTATCAAACATTTTAACAATCATGTCTGCCATACAAAGTAGTGCGTTGTAGTAAATATGCAGATCTTCACGGAGAAAAGAGGTGGTAATGCAAAACGTTATGCACATTTCACTCAACTGACTCTGACGGCATTAGTACGTACTAAAAGTTTTGAAGATATAAAGAAAACGACAAGAATGTGTCGGAATCAATGATGCCGTACATTTTTACGATAGTGCTTTGCTGTTAAAAGTTCGCTATGCTAACATTATGTGATCGTGCTGCACTAGTAAAACTTCAGCGTCAACTGGCTAAATTTTGCATGAGGTTTTGCATTACCACCTCTTTTCTCCTTGAAAATCATATTTACTACAACGAATTACTGCGTGTGGGTGACATGATTGCTAAAATATTTGATAAAATGTAAGTGAAAATGTGAATATAAAATATTATGTCAATATTAAAATGCATGTAAATTGTTAACTTTCTATGTCTATTATTCTCCAAAAATGGACCTTACAGGACCATTTTGTCCCGCGCTGGGAAAAATCCGAACTATTTTTTTTTTCTTTTGAAAATCTAAACCACATGGTCTAAATAGTATTTAATGCAAATTTAGTTGAGATTGGCCCAACAGTTTTCTCACTATCGGGCTCTAAACAGTAAATACCTCTACTTTAATTATGGACACCCTGTACGTAGAAGCCATTTCAAAAACTGCACTAAGAAATGTTCCAAACGAACAATAACTCTTCGTTATAATTTTAATAAATCAAATGGTGTTACCTTCTATGCAGATTAGAACTTTTGCAACTTCGTTGCAGATTTTGGCACTATAGATCGCATTTTTCTTCAAATTTCCTGGCAACCATACATGTGAAGATAAATACTGTTCTGGTGTTAAAGTCCAAATCTCTGATTTTACTGCATTTACGAGTTTTAAATTTCCTTTAATATAAATGGATCATTTATTAATAATGTATGTGTGCCTGTGGGATATTTCATTGTGGAACTATTTGAGCAATCCAAGGTATAAATATATCATACAATCATTTCAATCGGTAAACGTAAGTGACATTGATTTTCATATCAGGGGACTATTCTTCATTTATTTATTTTTTCTTTTAATCGTAATACATATCATAGAAAAATTATTTTCGTTACAGAAAGATAAAGAAATGAGCATGTACATTTTTATGAAAAAGGTTATAAATTCATTTACAGTGTGCTAACTTGCACAATTAGAGAGTTATTCTACAAGTTTTACTTTCCCTATATACATAGTATAACGTATAGAGAAAGCATTGCGACTATAAATGGATCATTTATTATTAATGTATGTGTGTTGGAACATTGTGGAAATAATTCAGCAACTCAAGGTATCATACGATCATTTCAATCGTTAAACGTAAGTGACATATATTTTCATAGAGACATTATCAGCGTACTATTCTTTATTTATTTCTTTATTCTTTTATCGTAATACATAGTATAAAAAAATTATTTTCATTACAGAAAGATAAAGATAATTAAAGATAAAGCATGTACATTTTTATGAAAAACGTTATAAAGTCATATATAGGGTGTTAACTTGCAGAATTAATAAGTTATTATACAAATTATAATTTCTTACATACATAGCATAATGTATAGGGAAAGTATTGTGACTATAAATGGATCATTTATTAATAATGTATGTGTGTCTGTGGGAGATTTTATTGTGGAATTAATTGAGCAATTCAAGGTATAAATGTATCATAAGATCAATTCAATCGGTAAAATTAAGTGGCATTGATTTTCACTGAGACATTATCAGGGGACTATACTTTATTTATTTCTTTTTTCATTTAATCGTAATACATATATATAAAAAAAAAATTATTTTCGTTACAAAATGATAAAGAAATGTGGATGTACATTTTTGTGAAAAAAGTTATGAAGTAATTTATAGGGTGCTAACTTGCACAATTAGCGAGTAAGTCTACAAATTTTACTTTCCCTAAATACATAGTATAATGTATATGTGACTATAAATTTATCATTTATTAATAACGTAAGTGTGTCTGTGGAGATTTCATAATGGAATTAATTGTGCAATTCAAGGTATATACAGTAGGTGCCGCTTAATGTGATCGCTTTGGGACAGATGATATTTGATAACAATAACCGATTGATAACAATAAACAAAAAGTATCAGAAACATAAAATTTTGATTTTAAAAGTTCATATTTACTGAATTTTTGCAGCTACTACAAATTTAAAAAGACAGCGATTCACTCAAACACTATTTTAAACAAATCGTTAAAATAAGTCAATTAAAAAAAGTCTTCCAAAGTTGTCTGCCTTGTATTTTGTCTCAGCAAATTATTTATAAAACTTTCATACCTGCACTGTTCACGAAAGTCCCTAGCAGTGCCTCTGTGTTGCACCCCGAGTCCCAAAACACGGAGAGACTCTCTCATTTCAGTAGCAGTTGGAGGATTCTCAACAAGGTTTTCAGCTTCGTCCTTATCTTCATCCGATGCTTTTTCATCGCTTTCTTCAATAGAACAAGATACGGCTCGGAATACATCTTCATTAGTCATTGTTATATCCACTTGGGCGTTCATATCTATAGACATCCATTCTGCAAAGTCATTTTCAGTCATGTCGGATGGTACGAGTACTGTTTCATCGAATTCTGGTACAGCCATACCTTCGTCCGCTTTAACGAACCCACCGTGCGAGAAACACTTCTCAATTGTATTCTCGGATACTCGATCCCTCGGCATTGTCGAAAGAGGGAGAGCCTGAAAGACATTCGTCTTCTTTACTAACGCGTTTGCGTTCCTTCCATATTTTCCAAAACCCTAGTGCGCTCCACGGTAATACGTTTTCATTGCACGAATTATTCCTTGGGCACATGGTTGGATAAGTGATGTAGTGTTGGCAGATAGGAGAATGATTTTGATATGCTTTAATGTGACATTTGCATCGTGGGCTCTGCAGTTATCGATGAGTACGGCGATATTGTGAACTAATTATTTGTCCCACTTTAGAAGCCATTCGCTGAATAGAGCAACTGTCATCCACGCTGTTTTATTGGCAGCATAATCAACAGGCAATTTCTTAACATCCTTAAAGCATCTCGGCTTTTTGGTTTTTCTGATAACAAAGAGTTTCTTCTTCTTTCCAGTCATGCTCGCACAACAGAGCATAGTCATACGTTCATTTGAAACTTTGCATCCCTTAGAGCTCTCGTTTTTGAACAGGTACGTATGTTCTGGCAAGGCACGGAAATAAAGTCCGGTTTCGTCAACATTGTAGATGTTTTCGGGTGAATAATTAGCGATTATTTTCGGCCATTTTTCGGAAATCCATGCCTTTGCAGCTGGAAAAGCGGCATCCTTTTCTTCCCCATGGGTATGTTTAAACACAATGTTCTCACTTTTTCTCCAGCGATAAAACCACCCGTCCGTTGCGACGAATTTTTTTTTTGCCCATTTTAGAAGCAAGATCTTCAGCTTTCTGCCGCATTAAAGGACCGTTTATGCGTGCATCCTTTTCCCTAACATTGGCAAACCACAGTGTCAAAGCCGATTCAACTTCTCCATATTTTCCAGTACGTCTTCGCTTACAGTTCAAATTTGCGTTCAACTTCGCTTTATTTTCAATCTCGTCGCGATTTCTTAACATTTTACAAAGTAATGGCTGGGAGATTTTTAGTGCAGCAGCAGCATTTCTTTGACTCATCTTGAGTAAATTATCAAAACGTTTCAAAATGTCAATTTTGTCCTTAACAGTTTAATCATTGCGTTTTTTTCCAATGCTAAAATGCTTGACCGTCTGCAATAAAGTTTGAAATGCATCTTGACAGAGAGAAAAAATTCTGCAGCTTACAACAGTTCAAGCACTTTGCTTACTGATAAGAAAATAACTCAACGCTTTTCCTAAGCCCCCACCATTCTCAAAGGGGGGAAAAGGGGAGAGAAATCACCACCTGCAGAGCCGGCGCGAAGCGCCGGGCGCCGCGCCTGAGGGACGGCCTTGCGGCAAATTCCTGTACGTGCCAACAAAAGGGGCCCACTTTGAGGTTTTGGGGATTCTCCCTTTGCTTTTACGTATATGTAGTTTGGATGTTTTGTTGAGAGAATGAAAAAAAATTCGAAAATTGTACACGAAAGAAAGTGAAGTGATAACAATAAACGAAGGCGCTGATTACAAAAACCGATTTCTTTAACATGTGTTAATATACAAGCGTTCGGGACTTCGCGATTCTGATAACATTAAACGAATGATAACATTATCCGCGATCACATTAAGCGGCACCTACTGTATATATCATACGATCATTTCAATTGGTAAACGTTAGTGACATTGATTTAAATAGAGACATTATCAAGGGAATATCCTTTATTAATTTATTTTTCTTTTAACCGTAATACATATTGTGCCGATTATTAATTCTGTTGATTAAAATTAATATTGTCAAAAATGCATTTTACATTAAATTAATTATTTATTAGTATATTAATTATACATGTAATCTGTTCTAAAACTTACTGCTGTGTACATTGCGTTGGTGGCCGCAAAACCCACCTATTTCTGTGCTTAACGGGATACTAAGTTAACAAACTAAAAATTAAGGTTAATAGTAAAGGAACAAACATTTATTTATCACATACTCAATTTACACTCTTTAGTTTTACAAATTAGATAAATATCACAATAGTGGAATACATCTCAATGGTAGTTCGGGGGGTGTAATGCCAGATGAATTGATATTTGGTTGGAGCACGTGGTGGGATGCATTAATTAGCTTTTCCTTAAAAACACAAATTTAGACAAAGAGGTTATCCTCATATAGTTTAATTGTACGGTACCTGATCTTCTTTCATATAACTTGGGTAACACCGATGCTTTGTCACACTTTACACTTGCAATACCAGATGAACATGAGCTCTCCTTCGAATTCCTATATCAGAGACGCACACACAACTCTTAACTCTGCTACCGTCGCTTCTTCTTGACTAGTCTAACTCCAACAGCCTGCCTTGACCAATTCTGACTCCCACTTCGAGCAACTCTCACTTATATCCCTTTTTCGGTCGGCGGTCCACGTGCTGAAATGTAGAGCTGAGGGCTAATCCGTAGACATGGCGTCGCCGTCTCGGTTGCCGCCAAACGGCTTAGCGTGGTATGTAAACATGGGCGTGGTATGTAAGATATGGGGCCACCTGTATATTATCGCCCATCTGCTTAGCGTGGGGATAATCCGCCCGCATTCCTGGTTCCATTATTTTTTAATCCTTCCAAATATTTATTACTTTACATTTCTGGCATTACATTCTCACCCCCCCGCGAAAAAAAAGTCCAAAAGTTACTCTCCCACAGTTTCACCCCAGTGGTAAGAAATTAAGTTCACAATGGTTCCTCGCAAACACATAAGTTCATCCATCGTGAGAAAGGCTGAGTTCCACTTTTTAACCTCGTACAACTCATAGCTTTGATAGTTCTTTGTAGTTTCTTGATAGTTCCCTGTCAAGTTAGTCCATTATTCATAATTGACATAATGTACCATAAATTACATGAGGATTACCAACATTCACATTATTATTAAATTGTAAATTTTGATATATATTATTTGCAATGCGTAATTTTCATTTCTCCTTTTACATAATTATTTACATACGACATATCATTACATAACAGCATTCATTACTTTATTATTATTATACATTTTCTTGTTATCATTTCATTTTGTAATATATTGTAGTAGTGCAACTATCAACTTCCGATTCTTGGTTATGGTTGAATTCCATACCACCATATTATTTATAAATTACTTTGTTATTTCACTTTTTTTTTTTTTTTTTTTTTTTTTTTTTTTTTTTTTTTTTTGAACTTGCCATATATGTAATGTCAGAAATACATAACATACTTTTTGAAATATACTTATATCCACAATTTAAAACATAAAAACATATACATATACACTCAATTATCACTTTCTATTTATGACATTAATTACAAACTTTTTTCATATTTTTCATATTCTTTGTTTTATGAAATTACTATTTACAACAATTCGAGGGCGAAAATTATACCCCCTGGCATTATAACAAACCTCATCATCATTTCTATTATTTTCACAGTTTAATTGCTTTTCTTTAGTGACCTTCCCTTCCTTAATTTGACTTTGATCATTATTTCTAATCACTTTCTCATTTTGAATTTTTTTTTTGTCCTGTGTGTGTGTGTGGTTTGATTCGCTTTCGTCACTATCTTTCAAATATTGTTTTCGCTCCGCTGCCATGTATAGTTTATTTATGTGCACTTTATAAGTTTTATTTTCATCACTTTTAAGACATATTATAACATTATTATTTCGGACTAATTTCGTAATTCTAAATGGTCCATCATATCGATCCTCTAATACCCTTGGTTTTAGGAACTTTTTTAGGTACACTGTCGCTCCTATAAATATATCGTTTTTTCTCACTATTTTATATTTCTTTATTTGTTTGTCATTTATCAGCTTTTGTTGTTCCGATGCGTCTTTCACGACTTTATCTATATTTTTTAAATGCTGTGCCACATAATTTTTATAATTATTTACCTCACTATACATTATATCTATTTCTTCCTTACTTGGTATGTTTGCTTGTTTAATATTTTCAAATGGCAATGATAAATCTCTAAGATAGAACAGGAATGAAGGCTCAAATCCTGTATTACTGTTAATAGTGTTATTCACATAAAACTTAAACCATTTTAAAGATTCATCCCATTCAAACGTAGTCTTTGACAAACACATTATACATTGTTTCATGTCTCTGTGTATTCTTTCACAACGACCTAAAGAACTTGGGAAATAAACCGAACTGTATCGCCTTTCAATATTTAATGCATTTGTAAAATCTATGTATTCTTTACTTTTAAAAATTTGAGCATTATCGCTTTGAATAATAATTGGAACTCCATAAGTTGTCACGAAGTTTGTTAGTTTATTCACTATTGTTTTAGCAGTAATGTCTCTGACTGCATAGGCCTCAAAGTATCGTGAAAACATGTCTACAATTGTAATTACAAAATTATTTCCTCCATTACTGCGCGGTAGTTTTCCTACGCAATCCAGTTGTAAATATATTCCTGGTTTTAATATTTCTGGCATAGCCTGAAGTCTGGCTGGTGGTATATTTTTGTGTTTTACTAATAAGCATTGATTACAAGACTTACAAAAATTTTCCACGTCTTGAAAAGCCCCTATCCAAAAATATTTTCTTGAAAGTAATTGGTATGTCTTTTTTACTCCGAAATGAGGGAAATGTGCTATCTCTATTATCTTTCCCTTTAGCGAGTGTGGTATTACAATCTTATTCTCATTTATTTTCCTATACGTTTGTCTTTTATTTTCCTTCTTTACCATTAACAGTTTATTTTGGCTATCAATATAGTATACCTTGTTATTGTGATATCGGTTTCTTCCTTTTTGTAATTCCTCTCTAATTTTACTTAATTTTTCATCTACCATTTGTTGCTCTAATATTTTCTCCACATTTATCTCATCATTTTTAATTAAAGTATTTACATATTTGATTTGGTTATCATTGTCAAATACATATCTCGAGCAATAATCACTTGCGTTATTTTCACCTTTTTGATATTTGAATTTAAAATCATACTGACTTATGTCAATTAGCCACCTCGATATGATATTTGGCATTTTATCTAATTTTATGTGGTACATAAGGGATTTTGCGTCACTCAGCAAGGTGAAACTCCTTCCGAACAGATATTCTCTGAAGTGTTGTAAGGATGCGTGTATAGCTAGCAATTCTAGCTTTATTGCAGGATAACGCTTCTCTGCCGGGTTCACAGGTCTTGAATAAAATTCGATAACATGATCGACTCCATTTACCCTTTGCATCAAAATACTACTAATTCCCTTACCTGAGCCATCCGTAGTTAAGACAAACGGGTTTACTTCATCAGGCTGTCTTACAACTGGTTCTTTAAAAATTGCATTTTTTAATTTTTCAAAAGCTTTTCTACATTCATTATTCCACTCGAACCTAACATTCTTTTTTGTCAAATTTACCAACGGTTCTGCAATTTGTGCATAATTTTTTATCAGACCTCTAAAATAGTTTGTTGTCCCAAGAAAGCTTTTTACTTGTTTAACCGTTTGGGGTTGTTTGAAATTTTGCACTTTTGCACAGTTTTTTATTGATGGGCTTATACCATTCGCATTTACTTTATATCCTAAAAATTCAATTTGCGATTTGCATATCTGTAACTTCGCCGGGTCGAGTGTTAAATTATTTTCTTTCAATCTTTGGAAAACAATTTTGATTTTCTCTAACATTTCGTCGTTATTTTGTGCGCATATGACTAAGTCATCTAAGTAAAAGTATATTTTTAACTCTGATAGATCTCCTAACACTTTGTTCATTAAAAGTTGAAAATATGCTCCTGAGTTTTTAAGACCAAACGGAATTCTTTTAGGATTAAAATTTCCCATAAAAGTTGTGAACGTTAAGGCCTTTCTATCTTGTTTTCTTAGTTCGATCTGAAAAAACGCCGCCTTCAAATCCATAACTGTATAAATTTTACTACCAGCGATATTTTGTAATATATCCTTCACCTTTGGTAAGTTTATTGGCAAAAGTGGTAAATACGCGTTTATGGCTCTATAATCAATAGCAAGTCTATATTTAGGTTCTTCATTTGGTTTACTTGGTTTCTTTACAAGAATAATGGGACTAGCGTACGTGCTTTGTGAACTTTCAATAATGTCATTTTCCAATAATTCCCTAATTTCTTTTTGCGCAATTTCTCGTACTGCTCTCGGAATTGGGTATGGTCGACTCTGAATAGGATAATTGTGCATAAGTTCGATTTTCGGTACTATTGCTGATGTTTTACCTAGGGTAGCATATGACTTTGAAAAAACCTCTGTATTGGTCATCATTAATGCAATAACTTTATTTCTATCTTCCTTATTTAAGTGCTGTACTTGAAAATCGTCTGGAGATATTTCTTTCTTTCTTAATTCCCGAATTTGTTGATAATCTGTTTTATTTAAATTTTGAATATTATTAATTTCCAACGTGGGTTTACTGCTTTTATTTTTTGTATCAACAATTTCGATTTGTTCTGTTATTATACCCACGTTCATATTTTTATTAAGTGTAATTTGGCAATTTTTTTCATTGTATAACAACATTCTAATCTTATTTTTATTTTCTATACTTTGGATCGCTTCATCCGTGATTAATGTTCTTGCCATTTTTATTGGAGAAAATAAAACATCCTGTCCCTCATTTAATTCCTGTGACAAAATCAATTGGACTATTTCTGACTCCCCTGGCTTTAATGTTATTTTTCTTTTCAATTTAGCGAAAATCTGCTTTTCCTCTTTCTTTTTAACATTCTTATTCTTATTACTTTCATTAGAACTTGGTAACCATTTTTCATCATTTACATTATCGCGAGTGCTACAATTTTGCATATTAGCGTTTTTTCTATCGTTATCGCTTTCATTATCTTCGCTTATTCTACCTTCATTCTCATTATTGAATTCATTACAACAATTATTTATTTCCTCATATTCGTCGTCATCATTATCATCGCTTATTCTATCTTCATTCTCATTATTGGATTCATTATAACAACTATTTATTTCCTCATATTCGTCGTCATCAGTATTATAATTTTCATAATTACTATTATATCTATTTTCATCGCGAATTCCCTGGCTTTGTGGTTTTTGTTTTGAATTCTGTATTGGGTTTGTATTTTCACTTTTATACAATTTAATCGCAGTATTCCCAAATTGTACTTCGTTATCTTTTGTATTTAAAATTGCTTTATGTGAGGATAAAAAGTCGTAGCCTAAAAGCATTTTATATTGCCCCTGAAAGTTCTGTTTTGTCACGAAAAAATAATTTTTGCATGCCTTTTCCCCAATTCTAAATGAAAATTGAATGCAATTTAAAAATTCTATATTTTCTTTAGTAAACGTCTGAAGTATTACTCTTCTGGTTATGTATTTTATTTTTACATTTCTATTCTGTTTTAGTTTTTGAAATGTTTCCAAATCTATAATACTAACTTGAGCCCCACTATCAATTACACTTATTATTTTTATTCCTTTGCAATCTATTTCTACCATTGGTAATTGTGGGCTAGATACGTTTTCACATTCGCTTGAAAGGATACTTTTGGTATCATATTTTGCTTTATCATTATTTTCATAATATTGTTCTCTCTCCAAATTTGTATAGTTTTGCCAGTCATCTCCATTTTTGTTATTTCTATATGTTTGTGAACCGAATTTATTTATTTCTCTGGAATTTGTACGATTCGTTCCTTGGTCCCAAATTCCAGCTCTTAGTTTAAATTACTATTATTATTGTTTCTCTCATATGTGTTTGATCTTATATTTCTTCCGTTGCGCCCCCTAAAATTTCCTCTTATACTTTGCCTCTCTCTATTTTCTACGTTGGTTTCTAATTGATCGTAATAATTTCTTTGATCATTATTATTTCCTTGATATTCCCTATTATTTCTATTATATCCTCCTCGTTCAAAATTTCTGAGATTTTCGTTTCTGTTTCCTCTGATATAATTTGTTTGCTCCAACCCATATTGCTGATAATTCATTCGTTTGGGATTCCTTGCAAATGCAGTATTACACTCATTGTACCAGCAATCTGAGAAATAATGTCCATTTTTTCCGCACCCTATGCAAAAAACAGCTCGTTCCATGGATTGATTTGGTATATTTTGCAATTTTAATTTATTAATTTCTAAAGTCAAATCTTGAACCTGTGTTGTAAGTAACATTTCTTTCAGTTCGTTATGTGATTCTTCTGGAGTCCTATCATTAAGAATTATTTCAAACAGTTCGGCATCTTTTATGGCATCTTCAAACCGCTGCGGATCTTTTTTCTTCACTTCAATTGCCAAATCAGGGCGTAATGCGCTAATGAATTTTCCCAACATTATTTTATTGGTTATTTTCTCTACCTCTCCATCTGTTGTATCCTTAAGGTTCAAAAATTTACGCGCTGCGTTTTTTATTTTTAGCACAAGCTCGTTCACTGACATATCAGGCGTTTGTTTTATTTTATTGAAAGCGTCCTGTTCTTGCGTTATCGTTATTCTGTTTGAAAATTTTTTTATTAGTAATATTTTTATTTTATCAAACTCCTTTTCGTTTTGTAATTCAGGGTTTTGAATTAAAAACTGCATAGCCTTATCTTTTAATCTGGTTTTAATGATAGCCACTTTATGCTCTTCCTTCCAACTTGCTAACTCCGCTAATTCATCAAATTGTTTTATAAAGAAATTTATATCTTCCTCCTTACTCCCACTAAATAATGGCAGGATCTGCATAACTGGAATATCCATATTTTTATTATTTCTATCCAATTTACTATAATTTTTATTTGATATTTTTGAATCTTCTTTCAAACTTGAACTCCTTGTTATAATTGAACTTTTCACCACTTTTTTAACTGGTCCCATTCCTATATCCCATTTTTCTAATTATACCTTCGATCTCATTTAGAAGAACCATTTTTTCCATTTCATTGATAAAACTTTACATAATCATACATATAACATAAGGAGAAATGAGAATTGTGCACAATATTTTCACAATCATCTATGTCACCACCAGTTGTCCAACCTTATCAATATTTATTTTTTATTATTATTATTCCTTTTATTTTTATTAATTTCATAAATCCTTATTTTATTCCCGTTACTGCTAAAGTCACGAGCACCAAATGTGCCGATTATTAATTCTGTTGATTAAAATTAATATTGTCAAAAATGCATTTTACATTAAATTAATTATTTATTAGTATATTAATTATACATGTAATCTGTTCTAAAACTTACTGCTGTGTACATTGCGTTGGTGGCCGCAAAACCCACCTATTTCTGTGCTTAACGGGATACTAAGTTAACAAACTAAAAATTAAGGTTAATAGTAAAGGAACAAACATTTATTTATCACATACTCAATTTACACTCTTTAGTTTTACAAATTAGATAAATATCACAATAGTGGAATACATCTCAATGGTAGTTCGGGGGGTGTAATGCCAGATGAATTGATATTTGGTTGGAGCACGTGGTGGGATGCATTAATTAGCTTTTCCTTAAAAACACAAATTTAGACAAAGAGGTTATCCTCATATAGTTTAATTGTACGGTACCTGATCTTCTTTCATATAACTTGGGTAACACCGATGCTTTGTCACACTTTACACTTGCAATACCAGATGAACATGAGCTCTCCTTCGAATTCCTATATCAGAGACGCACACACAACTCTTAACTCTGCTACCGTCGCTTCTTCTTGACTAGTCTAACTCCAACAGCCTGCCTTGACCAATTCTGACTCCCACTTCGAGCAACTCTCACTTATATCCCTTTTTCGGTCGGCGGTCCACGTGCTGAAATGTAGAGCTGAGGGCTAATCCGTAGACATGGCGTCGCCGTCTCGGTTGCCGCCAAACGGCTTAGCGTGGTATGTAAACATGGGCGTGGTATGTAAGATATGGGGCCACCTGTATATTATCGCCCATCTGCTTAGCGTGGGGATAATCCGCCCGCATTCCTGGTTCCATTATTTTTTAATCCTTCCAAATATTTATTACTTTACATTTCTGGCATTACACATATTATAAAAAAAATATTTTCGTTACATAAAGATAAAGAAATGAGCTTGTAAATCTTTATGAAAAAGGTTATAAAATCATTTATAGGGTGCTAACTCGCATAATTAGCGAGTTATTCTACAAATTTTACTCTCCCTATATACATAGTATAATGTATAGGGAAAGTATTGTAACTAGGAATGGATCATTTATTAATAATGTATGTGTCTGTGGGAGATTTCGTGGAATTAATTCAGCAATTCAAGATATAAATATATCATATGATAATTTCAATCGGTAAACGTAAGTAAAATTGATTTTCATAGAGACATTATCGGGGGATAATTCTTTATTTTTTTTTCTTTTAATCGTAATATATAATATAAAAAATTTAATTTCGTTACAGAAAGATAAAGATATGCGGATGTACATTTTTATGAAAAAGGATATAAAGTTATTTATAGGGTGCTAGCTAGCACAATTAGCGAGTTATTCTACAAATTTTACTTTCCCTATATGCATAGTATAATGTATAGGGAACGTATTCTGACTATACATTTAACATTTATTAATAATGTATGTGTGTCTGTAGAGATTTCATTGTGGAATTAATTGTGCAATTCAAGGTATAAATATATAATACGATCATTTCAATTGGTAAACGTTATGGACATTGATTTTCATAGAGTCATTATCAGAGAACTATTTCTATTTTTTATTTTTTTAATCGTAATACATATTATAAAAAAATTATTTTCATTACAGAAAGATAAAGAAATGAGCATGTACATTTTTACGAAAAAGTTTATAAAGCCATTTATAGTGTGGTAGCTAGCACAATTAGCTAGTTATTCTAAAATTTTACCTTCCTTATATACATAGTATAATGTATAGAGAAAGCTTTGCGACTATAAATGGATCATTTTTTAATAATATATGTGTGTCTGTGGGAGATTTCATTGTGGAAATAATTCAGCAATTCAAGGTATATATATATCATACGATCATTTCAATTGGTAAATGCAAATGGCATTGATTTTCATATAGACATTATCAGTGGACTATTCTTTATTAGTTTCTTTATTCCTTAATCTTAATACATAATAAAAAAATTTATTTTCATTACAGAAATATAAAGATATGATTATTTACATTTTTATGAAAAAGGTTATAAAGTCATTTATAGGGTGCTAACTTGCACAATTAATGAGTTATTCTACAAATTTTTATTTCTTATATACATAGTATAATGTATAGGGAAAGTATTATTACTATAAATGGATCATTTATTAATAATGTATGTGTGTCTGTAGAATATTTCGTGGAATTAATTCAACAATTCAAAATAATACATCATACGATAATTTCAATCGGTAAACGTAAGTGAAATTGATTTTCATTATCAGGGGACTATTCTTTATTTATTCATTTTTCTTTTAATCGTAATACATGTTATAAAAAAAATTATTTTCGTTACAGAAAGATAAAGAAATGAGCATGTACATTTTTTTGAAAAAGGTTATAAAGGGTGTAAAGGTTATATACGGTGCTAACTTGCACAATTAGCGAGTTATTGCACAAATTTTACTTTCCCTACATACATAGTATAATGTATAGGGAAAGTATTGTGACTATAAATGGATCATTTATTAATAATGTATGTGTGTCTGTGGGAGATTTCGTGGAATTAATTAAGCAATTCAAGATAATACATCATACGATAATTTCAATCGGTAAACGTAAGTGAAATTAATTTTCATAGAGACATTATCAGAGGACTATTTTTTATTTCCTTTTTTTTTCTTTTAATCGAAATACATATTATAAAAAAATTATTTTCGCTACAGAAAGATAAAGAAATAAGCATGTACATTTTTATGATAAACGTTGTAAAGTCACTTATAGTGTGCTAACTTGCGCAATTAGTGAGTTATGCTACAAATTTTACTTTAACTATATACACAGTATAATGTATAAAGAAAGTATTACGACTATAAATGGACCATTTATTAATGGATCATTTATTAATAATGTATGTGTGCCTGTGGGAGATTTCATTGTGGAAATAATTCAGCAATTCAAGGAATAAATATGTTATGCGATCTTTTCAATCGGTAAACGTAAGTAATATTGATTTTCATAGAAACATTACCAGGGGACAATTCTTTATTTGTTTCTTTATTCCTTAATCGTAACACTTAGTACAAAAAAAATTATTTTCATTACAGAAATATAAAGATATGAGCATGTACATTTTTATGAAAAAGGTTATAAAGGCATTTATAAGGTGCTAACATGCACAATTAATGAGTTATTCTACAAATTTTTATTTTTTATATATATAGTACAATGTATAGGGAAAGCATTGTTGCTCTAAATGGATCATTTATTATTAATATAGGTGTGTCTGTGGGAGATTTCGTGGAATTAATTCAACAATTCAAGATATAAATGCATCATACGATAATTTCAATCTGTAAACGTAAGTGAAATTGATTTTCATAGAGACATTATCAGGGATCAATTATTTATTTATGTTTTTTTCTTTTAATCTTAATACATATGATAAAAAAAATTATTTTCGTTTCAGAAAGATAAAGAAATGATCATGTACATTTTTATGAAGAAGGTTATAAAGTCATTTATAGGTTTCAAACTTGCACAATAGGGTGCAAACTTGCACAATTACCGAATTATTCTACAAATTTTACTTTCCCTACATACATAGCATAATGTTTAAGGAAAGTATTGTGACTATAAATGGGTCATTTATTAATAATGTATGCGTGTCTGGGGGAGATTTCATTGTGGAATTAATTGAGCAAGTCAACATATAAATACATTATGCGATAATTTCAATCGGTAAACGTAAGTAACATTAATCTTCATAGAGACACTATCAGTGGACTATTCTTTATTTATTTTTTTTTTCTTTTAATCGTAACATACATTATAAAAAAATAATTTTTGTTACAGAAAGATAAAGAAATGAGCATGTACATTTTTATGAAGAAGGTTATAAAGTCATTTATAGGGTGCAAACATGCACAATTAGCGAATTATTCTACAAATTTTGCTTTCTTTACATACATAGTATAATGTATAGGGAAAGTGTTGTGACTATAAATGGGTAATTTATTAATAATGTAGGCGTGTCTGAGGGAGATTTCATTCTGGAATTAATTGAGCAATTCAACATATGAATACATTATGAGATAATTTCAATCGGTCAACATAAGTGACATTGATTTTCATAGAGACATTATCAGTGGACTATTCTTTATTTATTTGTTTCTTTTAATCGTAATACACATTATAAAAAAATTATTTTCGTTACAGAAAGATAAAGAAATGAGCATATAAATTTTTATGGAAAAGGTTATAAAGTCATTTATAGGGTGCTAACTTGCATGATTAGCAAGTTGTTCTACAAATTTTACTCTCCTGATATACATAGTATAATGTATAGGGAAAGTATTGTAACTATAAATAGTTCCTTTATTAATAATGCATGTGTGTCTGTGGGTGATTTTATTGTGGAATTAATTGAGCATTTGATGGTATAAATATATCATACGATCATTTGAATCCGTAAACGTTGGTGACATTGATTTTCAGAGAAACATTATTAGAGGACTCTTCTTTATTTTTTTATTTTAATCGTAATACTTATTATAAAAAAATTATTTTCGTTACAGAAGGTAAAGAAATGAGCATGTACATTTATATGGAAAAGGTTATAATGTCATTTATAGGGTGCAAACTTGCACAATTAGCGAATTATTCTACAAATTTTACTTTCCCTACATACATAGTATAATATATAGGGAAAGTATTGTGACTATAAATGGGTCATTTTTAATAATGTAGGCGTGTCTGAGGGAGATTTCATTCTGGAATTAATTGAGCAATTCAACATATAAATACATTATGAGATAATTTCAATCGGTAAACGTAAGTGATATTGATTTTCATAGAGACATCATTGGACTATTCTTTATTTATTTTTTTTTAATCGTAATGCACATAATAAAAAAATTATTTTCGTTACAGAAAGATAAAGAAATGAGCAAGTACATTTTTATGAAGAAGGTTATAAAGTCATTTATAGGGTGCAAACTTGCACAATTAGCGAATTATTCTACAAATTTTACTTTCCCTACATACATAGTATAATATATAGGGAAAGTATTGTGACTATAAATGGGTCATTTTTAGTAATGTAGGCGTGTCTGAGGGAGATTTCATTCTGGAATTAATTGAGCAATTCAACATATAAATACATTATGAGATAATTTCAATCGGTAAACGTAAGTGATATTGATTTTCATAGAGACATTTATTGGACTATTCTTTATTTATTTTTTTTTAATCGTAATGCACATAATAAAAAAATTATTTTCGTTACAGAAAGATAAAGAAATGAGCAAGTACATTTTTATGAAGAAGGTTATAAAGTCATTTATAGGGTGCAAACTTGCACAATTAGCGAATTATTCTACAAATTTTACTTTCCCTACATACATAGTATAATATATAGGGAAAGTATTGTGACTATAAATGGGTCATTTTTAATAATGTAGGCGTGTCTGGGGGAGATTTCATTCTGGAATTAATTGAGCAATTCAACATATGAATACATTATGAGATAATTTCAATCGGTCAACATAAGTGACATTGATTTTCATAGAGACATTATCAGTGGACTATTCTTTATTTATTTGTTTCTTTTAATCGTAATACACATTATAAAAAAATTATTTTCGTTACAGAAAGATAAAGAAATGAGCATATAAATTTTTATGGAAAAGGTTATAAAGTCATTTATAGGGTGCTAACTTGCATGATTAGCAAGTTGTTCTACAAATTTTACTCTCCTGATATACATAGTATAATGTATAGGGAAAGTATTGTAACTATAAATAGTTCCTTTATTAATAATGCATGTGTGTCTGTGGGTGATTTTATTGTGGAATTAATTGAGCATTTGATGGTATAAATATATCATACGATCATTTGAATCCGTAAACGTTAGTGACATTGATTTTCAGAGAAACATTATTAGAGGACTCTTCTTTATTTTTTTATTTTAATCGTAATACTTATTATAAAAAAATTATTTTCGTTACAGAAGGTAAAGAAATGAGCATGTACATTTATATGAAAAAGGTTATAATGTCATTTATAGGGTGCAAACTTGCACAATTAGCGAATTATTCTACAAATTTTACTTTCCCTACATACATAGTATAATATATAGGGAAAGTATTGTGACTATAAATGGGTCATTTTTAATAATGTAGGCGTGTCTGAGGGAGATTTCATTCTGGAATTAATTGAGCAATTCAACATATAAATACATTATGAGATAATTTCAATCGGTAAACGTAAGTGATATTGATTTTCATAGAGACATCATTGGACTATTCTTTATTTATTTTTTTTAATCGTAATGCACATAATAAAAAAATTATTTTCGTTACAGAAAGATAAAGAAATGAGCAAGTACATTTTTATGAAGAAGGTTATAAAGTCATTTATAGGGTGCAAACTTGCACAATTAGCGAATTATTCTACAAATTTTACTTTCCCTACATACATAGTATAATATATAGGGAAAGTATTGTGACTATAAATGGGTCATTTTTAGTAATGTAGGCGTGTCTGAGGGAGATTTCATTCTGGAATTAATTGAGCAATTCAACATATAAATACATTATGAGATAATTTCAATCGGTAAACGTAAGTGATATTGATTTTCATAGAGACATTTATTGGACTATTCTTTATTTATTTTTTTTTAATCGTAATGCACATAATAAAAAAATTATTTTCGTTACAGAAAGATAAAGAAATGAGCAAGTACATTTTTATGAAGAAGGTTATAAAGTCATTTATAGGGTGCAAACTTGCACAATTAGCGAATTATTCTACAAATTTTACTTTCCCTACATACATAGTATAATATATAGGGAAAGTATTGTGACTATAAATGGGTCATTTTTAATAATGTAGGCGTGTCTGAGGGAGATTTCATTCTGGAATTAATTGAGCAATTCAACATATGAATACATTATGAGATAATTTCAATCGGTCAACATAAGTGACATTGATTTTCATAGAGACATTATCAGTGGACTATTCTTTATTTATTTGTTTCTTTTAATCGTAATACACATTATAAAAAAATTATTTTCGTTACAGAAAGATAAAGAAATGAGCATATAAATTTTTATGGAAAAGGTTATAAAGTCATTTATAGGGTGCTAACTTGCATGATTAGCAAGTTGTTCTACAAATTTTACTCTCCTGATATACATAGTATAATGTATAGGGAAAGTATTGTAACTATAAATAGTTCCTTTATTAATAATGCATGTCTGTCTGTGGGTGATTTTATTGTGGAATTAATTGAGCATTTGATGGTATAAATATATCATACGATCATTTGAATCCGTAAACGTTAGTGACATTGATTTTCAGAGAAACATTATTAGAGGACTCTTCTTTATTTTTTTATTTTAATCGTAATACTTATTATAAAAAAATTATTTTCGTTACAGAAGGTAAAGAAATGAGCATGTACATTTATATGAAAAAGGTTATAATGTCATTTATAGGGTGCAAACTTGCACAATTAGCGAATTATTCTACAAATTTTACTTTCCCTACATACATAGTATAATATATAGGGAAAGTATTGTGACTATAAATGGGTCATTTTTAATAATGTAGGCGTGTCTGAGGGAGATTTCATTCTGGAATTAATTGAGCAATTCAACATATAAATACATTATGAGATAATTTCAATCGGTAAACGTAAGTGATATTGATTTTCATAGAGACATCATTGGACTATTCTTTATTTATTTTTTTTTAATCGTAATGCACATAATAAAAAAATTATTTTCGTTACAGAAAGATAAAGAAATGAGCAAGTACATTTTTATGAAGGTTATAAAGTCATTTATAGGGTGCAAACTTGCACAATTAGCGAATTATTCTACAAATTTTACTTTCCCTACATACATAGTATAATGTATAGGGAAAGTATTGTGACTATAAATGGATCATTTATTAATAATGTATGCGTGTCTGAAAGAGACTTCATTGTGAAATTAATTGAGCAATTCAACATATAAATACATCATGCGATAATTTCAATCGGTAAACGTAAGTAACATTGATTTTCATAGAGACATTATCAGGGGACTATTCTATATATTTTTTTTTTTTTATTTTAATCGTAATGCATATTATAAAAAAAATTATTTTCGTTACAGAAAGATAGAGAAATGAGTATGTAAATTTTTATGGGAAAGTTTATAAAGTCATTTATAGGGTGCTAACTCGCATAATTAGCAGGTTATTCTGCAAATTTTACTCTCCCGATATACATAGCATAATGTATAGGGAAAGTATTGTAACTATGAATGGTTCCTTTATAATAATGCATATGTGTCTGTGGGAGATTTTATTGCGGAATTAATTGAGCAATTGAAGGTATAAATATATTATACGATCATTTCAATCTGTGAACATTAGTGACATTGATTTTCAGAGAGACATTATCAGAGGACTCTTCTTTATTTTTTTATTTTTTTATTTTAATCGTAATACTTATTATAAAAAAATTATTTTCGTTACAGAAAGATAAAGAATTGAGCATGTACATTAAAGGTTATAAAGGTTATAAAGTGTATAAAGGTTATAAAGGTTATAAAGTGTTTTAAAGGTTATAAAGTGTATTTATAGGGTGCAAACTTGCGCAATTAGCGAGTTATGCTACAAATATTTTTCCCTATATACATAGTATAATGTATAGGGAAAGTATTGTGACTGTAAATGGATCATTTATTAATAATGTATGCGTGTCTGTGGAAAATTTCATTGTGGAAATAATTCAGCAATTCAAGGTATAAGTGGTATAAGTATATCATACGATCATTTCAATCGGTAAATGTAAGTGACATTGATTTTCATAGAGATATTAGCAGGGGACTATTCTTTATTCATTTCTTTATAAAAAAAAATGTTTTTACCGACTTATATTCATTGAAGATATCAATTATTCACATATAGATAAGAAATTTTAGCGGTAAACTTTATGGTGTAACTGAAAAATGTATTTTCTTTTTCCTTCTTTTTTCAATTAGTATCAATTTGTATGAAGTTACTCATAACGAGTATTCTATACATTTGAAGATCATGTTTGGGATAGTTGTTTATTCCAATCATGATCTCCGCATTTAAAAAAAAAGTGTTATGAGCAATTTGATGTGTTTACATGCACAAGTTTATATGAAGCAAGTGCAAAAAATTAATAGTCAAATTCGGAGATAATTTATAATGAAATTTTAGGAAAATATTGGAAAACTCAAATTTTTATAGAATATCTATATACTGACTCACATAAATGTCAAAAACCAAATTTTAGTAAATGATTATTTGTACATAAATATTTCTTAAAGTTTGAATATTTCTCTCTTAATTACAGTTAAAAATTATACAGACAATAGGTTGGATTGAAGTGCAAATAGAGCAGACAGAATGGCTATTTTTTTTGCAAGTTCTTAGATTACAAATAACAGTTTGAATAATATTGCGGTTCTATTGAGCATTCATAAATAAAATAAAACATCATCTTGCTTACACGCTAACTATGATAGATGAGAATATAAAATAATATTTGCAACTGAGAAACTTTGTTTATACATGGTCAGTAAACTTTCAAGCACGCTCTTTTGGTTGTCCAAAAAGATATTTAAACTCTAGACGGAGTTCTTCAAAGTATGTCCTGCGGCAGTACATGGTTGGTTAGCAAACCTCCAAACACACTGTTTTGGTTGCCCAAAAGATGTTTAAACTCTAGACCAGAATTTTTCAAAGTATGTCCTAAAGCAGTAGTAGTAAAGAAAGGAGAGTTCACCACGGAAGGCTCAGCAATGCTCAGCGCTCAGCAAAATAGCCGCCATCGCGTGAATTCCGTGATCCTGGACGGGGGTGTAAAAGGGGGGAAAATGAAAAAAGGTGGGGGTAAAAATTTTTGAGAAACTTTTTTTTTCGGGTGGCAACGATTTTGTAGTCTTGTACAAGGGGTTTAGGGGGAAATAAATTTTTTTAAATGAGATTTTTTTCTAAGTACGGAAGAAACTTTTTGAGGGTGGCAACACCTGCGAAGGCTCAGCGATGCTCAGCGCCCCCCTAGCGGGGGTAAGCGGAACTCTTGAGGATGAAACTTAGAAATATATTTTTGTTTGGATTGCCATGGCAACACCTGTATGGGGGAACCATTTTTCAGGGTGGCAACACCATCGGAGGCGGTATGGAACCATCAGCGCCCCCTAGCGTCAGAAACTGGAATAAAAACTGGGGATTTTTCTGATTGTTGAGATTTTTTTTCTTTTTTCTAAATGAAGTAATTAAGTACGAAATATTCGTAATTTTTTCTTTTTTTTAAAATGAATTAAAGGGTGTTAATGAGGATAATTAAATACAGTAATTAAGTATATCAAGGTCATTGTTATTACATACCAATGGTATGCCAAAGGTATACCAAGGTTGTACAAAGGTCACGTCAATATCCCTCCGCCTTCTAAGAAAAGAGTGCTTGTCCTATTCGTAGGTTAAGGGGTATGCCAAGAGCATGCTAAGGTCCTTACAATACCCCTCCCCTATATCGCGGTTACGAAGTGAACGGTGAAAATCTTGTATGATGAAGGGAAATAACATTTCGGGAAATAATATATCTGTACTTACTTGAATTTTACACATTTGTAATTTTTTTTTTAAAAATGTGGTAATGGCAAAAATTAACATTTTGTTAAAATGTTCCAAAAGCGTAAAAAAGTAGCAAAAAATGTGGTAATGGACAAAATTAACATTTTGCGACTTTTTTTTAAAATGTTAATTTCTCTATGGGAATTAACATGGGTTTTCACACTTTTGTAATTTTTTTTCAAAAAATGTGGTAATGGGAAAAATTAACATTTTGCACAAAATGTCTTAAAAACGTAAAAAAGTAACAAAAAATGTGGTAATGGGCAAAATTAACATTTTGCGATTTTTTCAAAATTCCAATTTCTCTATGGGAATTAACATGGGTTTTCGCACTTTTGTAATTTTTTTACAAAAAATGTGCGTTTTTACAAAAATGCTACTAAAAATGTGGTAATGGGAAAAATTAACATTTCGCACAAAATGTTGCAAAAACGTAAAAAAACAACAAAAATGTGCGTTTTTACAAAAATGCCACCAAAAAAGCGTGTTTTTAGAGTAGCAGAATCCCATGAATTGGGTGTATAGGAGGGGGTGTGTTTCCCCAATCATTCCAGTCCTGGATTTCAAATTTAAAAAAAATAAATATTTTAAATAATCGTGAAAGTGTGCTTATGTCCAAAATACTTGAGTGTTATGAATCCCACAAGTTAATTAAGGGATGATAATTAAATTAAGCGATTAAGTCTTGAAGTTTAAATAATAGCAGACACCAATTTCTGTATACATATGTTTTTACACGACAGTTTCTTTAAACCGACATGTTTTAATATATGTGCTATTTTACAAGTGTACTACTATCATAGGGGTATCCTTAAATTTTAACATGTTTTAAAAAGAATCTTTCATTCATTAGTGTTATGAATCTCGCAAGTTAATTAAAGGATGTTAATTAAATTAATTGATGAAGTATTGAATGTCTGTATACCAGGAGCATGTCAAAGACATGTCAAGGGGTATGTCAAAGCGTACCAAGGGTGTACCAAAGGGGTATGCTGAAGGCATGCCAAGACCATCGTTCTTACACTATCCCTCCGCTATATCGCGGTTACGAAGTCAACTGTATGAATATCGTATGATGAAGAGAGATGCTTAGCCTATATGGCGGTTACGAATACATAACTGTAAAAATTTTACATTTTATTAACAAAACTTCGTAAATGCAAGTTTTTTCTTATATTTTTTCGCAAATGTAAGTTTTTTACTTTTCAAAAACCGCACTTGTGCTGTTTTCTCTATGGAAATTAACATAGGTTTTCACACTTGTGCTATTTTTTAACGTTTTTTAAAAAAAACGCGATTTTTACTAACAAAATTTCGTAAATGCCAGTTTTTTCTTATATTTTTTAACAAATTTAAGCTTTCTACTTTTCAAAAACCACACTTATGCCGTTTTCTCTATGGAAATTTACATAGGTTTTCACACTTGTGCTATTTTTTAACGTTTTTTCACAAAAACATACTTTTTACTTGTAAAAATCTAACAAAAGCATGTTTTTAGAGTAGCAGAATCGCGTTAATTGGTGTTTTAAAGTAGCAGAATTTCGGGAATCTCGGGAATTGAATGTATTGGTGGGGGGGGTGTTTACCCAACCACCCCGGTCTTAGAGTTTAAATAATAGTAGATACCTGTTGATCTGCAAAATACTTGAGCGTTATGAATCTTGCATTTATTTGAGTCTTCGAATTTATAAAACCTCCGCATGCCAATGCCTGTATACGTGTGTTATTTCTTTAAACCAACATGTTACGTGCGTTATTCTAAGAGGCAGTAACGCCTAATATGGTGATACATATGATACACGCGCTCAACACAAATCGGCGAAAATAAATGGTGAGATAGCTTTTAAAGACGAGACTTTGAAATTTTTTCGATAAATAAGGTATTTGAGGTTATTTAACATGTGAATGATCGATACATGCCAATAAAATGAGGAACTAGACTAAGTTTACAAGTATAGGACTTTGAAGTTTTTAGCTAAATGCAATATGTGCCAACATTTTATAAGATAATATCGCCTGCAGAGTGAGTATAAGACGATCTTATCATCAGCTAGTTATAAAGTGTCGAACTAGGCGAACATTTCTACGATAGAAAATTTAAATATTCTAGCTAAATACAATGCTTTGTAGCTTTTAAAGGGTTGGAAACACCTACTAAGGCGGCACGCATGATACTTATAACCGATACATAACCACGAAATGGGAAACTAACAAGGATTTTTTAGGGGTAGAACTTGAATTTATAATTAAACATGATTTATATTAACTACTGCAAAGGGAGAAATGCATAGAGAAAGAGGTTATGTATATATAATGCATATAACCAACATCCATCGGTGGAATGCAGATCTAAGATAGTATTTCTAGGAGAAGACATGGGATTCTTAAGTAAATGGGGTATTTAGAGGCATTTAAAGAGATATAAACATATGATAAGGTAGCATCCATAATACACACAACTAATATAGGACAGCGAAAGGAAAACTTTAGTATTGTTTAGAGACCGAACTTCAAATTTTTAAGTAAATGTAGGTGTTTGGAAATTTTTAATGGGCTATGTGCAATACACATGTCCCCGATCACAGTGGTGGAAAAGTGATATCGGAGCAGTTTTTAATGATGTGACTTTAACTTTTGTTTAATTAAGTGGAGAACCTACTAAATCTTACTTGTTGCTAGCGCTTACCGTGGGTTTTATGTATAATGCACATACGTAGCATATAACATTAGAAAGGGGATATTACAAAAATTTTTAAAGATAGGACTTTATATTTTGTAACTAAATGAGATATCAAGAAACATTTAAAGAGGATGAAAACATCTAATGAGGTGGAATGGGGATATACTTACCCAAGATACCTAGCTCTGAAATTATTCACTAAGATAAATTTTTTAAAGACTTTAGAAGTTTTACATAAAAGGCAATTCATACTAACTTTTAAATAAATGGAAACGCCCAGCGAGATAACTTAGAATGAATACAACGCCGATACATAACAGCGAAAGGAAACCTTAAATATTGTTTAAAGACTGAACTTCAAATTTCGAAGTAAATGTACATGTTCAGAAACTTTTAATGGGCTAGTATCATACACATACTCGATATAACAGTAAAATGGCGAACTAAGAATAATTTATAAGTACGTAACTTTGGATTATTTAGTTAAATAGGGATTTCTACTAATTTTTAAAGCTATACTAAAGGGTGTACAACCAATTTTTAGAAGGGAATTTGGGAATTTGCCAGCTAAATAGGGATTTCCACTAATTTTTAAAGGGATATAAAAACATACTAAAGGGTATACAACAAATTTTTAGAGGGGGCTTTGAGAATTTTTTAGCTAAATAGGGATTTCTACTAACTTTTAAGGAATAGAAACGCATAGTGAAGAGTATAGAGTGTAATCATTACCTAGTGCTGAAATGAGGAATTAGCATAATATTTTAAAGATTAAGCCTTAAATTTTTTGTAACTAGGTACAACATATAAACGCTTAAAGCGGATGAATACGCAGATTGAGACAACATGTGCAATACACATCATCCGCATATAGTAACAAAAGTAGAACTAAACATGTTTTTAAGGATAGAATTTCTGGTTTCTTCACATAAATGAGAATGTTTAGAAACGTATGAATGGTTAGAAACTACACTTACATGGGAGTAGAATAGCGCCATCACCAATACTTATCGAGGGAAAATAGGAATTAGAGTAATATTTTGGGGATGGGACTTTAGATTTTTAGGTAAATATTATGTTTAAAAACTTTTAAAGTAACGTAAATACCTACTAAGATGATATATGCAATACACATAGCCAATACATAGTTATGAAATAGGGAAAAGCTAAGATAGCTTTTTAGAATAACGCCTAAAATTTTTTCTAATTAAGCGCAATATATCAGCACTTAAGCGGACGAATACGAAGATTCAGACGGCATGTGTGATACGCATCGCTTGCACATAATAGTTAAATGCTGATTTAAGTAAGTTTTTAAGGATAGAACTCTGAATTTTTGAGGTAAATGAGATGTTTAAGAACATTTAAAGAGTCAAAAACACCTAATAAGGTGGTATGAGATGAATTCATCATCGTCAGATAACAGCGAAATGGGGATACTACAAATATTTTAAAGGGGAATCCTTAAAATTTCTAAGTAAATAACCTTTAAAGAGGTGAAAAAAATATGTAGTGAAGTTGTGTGGATAATACAGATCACCGACATTCTAAAACAGACAAGACATGTCTATACAAGATAAAAAATGTTGTATGTTAGTATAAACATACATTATTCTATGTAGCAATGTAATACATACCCCAAGATTTATATAATGTAATCGTGAATCCACTATACTAATCCCATCAGAAATCAGCTAAAATAATAAAATTACCAAGCTGAATAATATATCTAGATACTAAAACCCCAACAAGCTACATTAAATTGATAAAAATCTTAACTGAATAAAATAATGAAGCTGTAACATACTATAAAAATACTAAGTTTGATAAAATGATAGAATAAAATCATATTAAAGCAAGTACTTACATGTTCAATCCGATTAAAAAATGCTGCATTAGGTGCGGGCCGAATAATAATGACAGATATAACATCTCCATCTTTACCAACTAAAACCGACATATTCGCATAACGACTTGAAACGCGTCTTAAGAGCACGAAATCCACAGCAGAAATGATAAAATCGATACTTGAACACCACCGACACCCCCTACACGACCTACCCAGTTTGTTGGGGTTTTAGTATCTAGATATATTATTCAGCTTGGTAATTTTATTATTTTAGCTGATTTCTGATGGGATTAGTATAGTGGATTCACGATTACTTTATATAAATCTTGGGGTATGTATTACATTGCTACATAGAATAATGTATGTTTATACTAACGTACAACATTTTTTATCTTGTATAGACATGTCTTGTCTGTTTTAGAATGTCGATGATCTGTATTATCCACACAACTTCACTACATATTTTTTTCACCTCTTTAAAGGTTATTTACTTAGAAATTTTAAGGATTCCCCTTTAAAATATTTGTAGTTTCCCATTTCGCTGTTATCTGACGATGATGAATTCATCTCATACCACCTTATTAGGTGTTTTTGACTCTTTAAATGTTCTTAAACATCTCATTTACCTCAAAAATTCAGAGTTCAATCCTTAAAAACTTACTTAAATCAACATTTAACTATTATGTGTCCGCGATGCGTATCACACATGCCGTCTGAATCTTCGTATTCGTCCGCTTTAAGTGCTGATATATTGCGCTTAATTAGAAAAAATTTTAGGCGTTATTCTAAAAAGCTATCTTAGCTTTTCCCTATTTCATAACTATGTATTGGCTATGTGTATTGCATATATCATCTTAGTAGGTATTTACGTTACTTTAAAAGTTTTTAAACATAATATTTACCTAAAAATCTAAAGTCCCATCCCCAAAATATTACTCTAATTCCTATTTTCCCTAGATAAGTATTGGTGATGGCGCTATTCTACTCCCATGTAAGTGTAGTTTCTAACCATTCATACGTTTCTAAACATTCTCATTTATGTGAAGAAACCAGAAATTCTATCCTTAAAAACATGTTTAGTTCTACTTTTGTTACTATATGCGGATGATGTGTATTGCACATGTTGTCTCAATCTGCGTATTCATCCGCTTTAAGCGTTTATAGGTTGTACCTAGTTACAAAAAATTTAAGGCTTAATCTTTAAAATATTATGCTAATTCCTCATTTCAGCACTAGGTAATGATTACACTCTATACTCTTCACTATGCGTTTCTATTCCTTAAAAGTTAGTAGAAATCCCTATTTAGCTAAAAAATTCTCAAAGCCCCCTCTAAAAATTTGTTGTATACCCTTTAGTATGTTTTTATATCCCTTTAAAAATTAGTGTAAATCCCTATTTAGCTGGCAAATTCCCAAATTCCCTTCTAAAAATTGGTTGTACACCCTTTAGTATAGCTTTAAAAATTAGTAGAAATCCCTATTTAACTAAATAATCCAAAGTTACGTACTTATAAATTATTCTTAGTTCGCCATTTTACTGTTATATCGAGTATGTGTATGATACTAGCCCATTAAAAGTTTCTGAACATGTACATTTACTTCGAAATTTGAAGTTCAGTCTTTAAACAATATTTAAGGTTTCCTTTCGCTGTTATGTATCGGCGTTGTATTCATTCTAAGTTATCTCGCTGGGCGTTTCCATTTATTTAAAAGTTAGTATGAATTGCCTTTTATGTAAAACTTCTAAAGTCTTTAAAAAATTTATCTTAGTGAATAATTTCAGCGCTAGGTATCTTGGGTAAGTATATCCCCATTCCACCTCATTAGATGTTTTCATCCTCTTTAAATGTTTCTTGATATCTCATTTAGTTACAAAATATAAAGTCCTATCTTTAAAAATTTTTGTAATATCCCCTTCCTAATGTTATATGCTACGTATGTGCATTATACATAAAACCCACGGTAAGCGCTAGCACCAAGAAAGATTTAGTAGGTTCTCCACTTAATTAAAAAAAAGTTAAAGTCACATCATTAAAAACTGCTCCGATATCACTTTTCCACCACTGTGATCGGGGACATGTGTATTGCACATAGCCCATTAAAAATTTCCAAACACCTACATTTACTTAAAAATTTGAAGTTCGGTCTCTAAACAATACTAAAGTTTTCCTTTCGCTGTCCTATATTAGTTGTGTGTATTATGGATGCTACCTTATCATATGTTTATATCTCTTTAAATGCCTCTAAATACCCCATTTACTTAAGAATCCCATGTCTTCTCCTAGAAATACTATCTTAGATCTGCATTCCACCGATGGATGTTGGTTATATGCATTATATATACATAACCTCTTTCTCTATGCATTTCTCCCTTTGCAGTAGTTAATATAAATCATGTTTAATTATAAATTCAAGTTCTACCCCTAAAAAATCCTTGTTAGTTTCCCATTTCGTGGTTATGTATCGGTTATAAGTATCATGCGTGCCGCCTTAGTAGGTGTTTCCAACCCTTTAAAAGCTACAAAGCATTGTATTTAGCTAGAATATTTAAATTTTCTATCGTAGAAATGTTCGCCTAGTTCGACACTTTATAACTAGCTGATGATAAGATCGTCTTATACTCACTCTGCAGGCGATATTATCTTATAAAATGTTGGCACATATTGCATTTAGCTAAAAACTTCAAAGTCCTATACTTGTAAACTTAGTCTAGTTCCTCATTTTATTGGCATGTATCGATCATTCACATGTTAAATAACCTCAAATACCTTATTTATCGAAAAAATTTCAAAGTCTCGTCTTTAAAAGCTATCTCACCATTTATTTTCGCCGATTTGTGTTGAGCGCGTGTATCATATGTATCACCATATTAGGCGTTACTGCCTCTTAGAATAACGCACGTAACATGTTGGTTTAAAGAAATAACACACGTATACAGGCATTGGCATGCGGAGGTTTTATAAATTCGAAGACTCAAATAAATGCAAGATTCATAACGCTCAAGTATTTTGCAGATCAACAGGTATCTACTATTATTTAAACTCTAAGACCGGGGTGGTTGGGTAAACACCCCCCCCACCAATACATTCAATTCCCGAGATTCCCGAAATTCTGCTACTTTAAAACACCAATTAACGCGATTCTGCTACTCTAAAAACATGCTTTTGTTAGATTTTTACAAGTAAAAAGTATGTTTTTGTGAAAAAACGTTAAAAAATAGCACAAGTGTGAAAACCTATGTAAATTTCCATAGAGAAAACGGCATAAGTGTGGTTTTTGAAAAGTAGAAAGCTTAAATTTGTTAAAAAATATAAGAAAAAACTGGCATTTACGAAATTTTGTTAGTAAAAATCGCGTTTTTTTGAAAAAACGTTAAAAAATAGCACAAGTGTGAAAACCTATGTTAATTTCCATAGAGAAAACAGCACAAGTGCGGTTTTTGAAAAGTAAAAAACTTACATTTGCGAAAAAATATAAGAAAAAACTTGCATTTACGAAGTTTTGTTAATAAAATGTAAAATTCTTACAGTTATGTATTCGTAACCGCCATATAGGCTAAGCATCTCTCTTCATCATACGATATTCATACAGTTGACTTCGTAACCGCGATATAGCGGAGGGATAGTGTAAGAACGATGGTCTTGGCATGCCTTCAGCATACCCCTTTGGTACACCCTTGGTACGCTTTGACATACCCCTTGACATGTCTTTGACATGCTCCTGGTATACAGACATTCAATACTTCATCAATTAATTTAATTAACATCCTTTAATTAACGTGCGAGATTCATAACACTAATGAATGAAAGATTCTTTTTAAAACATGTTAAAATTTAAGGATACCCCTATGATAGTAGTACACTTGTAAAATAGCACATATATTAAAACATGTCGGTTTAAAGAAACTGTCGTGTAAAAACATATGTATACAGAAATTGGTGTCTGCTATTATTTAAACTTCAAGACTTAATCGCTTAATTTAATTATCATCCCTTAATTAACTTGTGGGATTCATAACACTCAAGTATTTTGGACATAAGCACACTTTCACGATTATTTAAAATATTTATTTTTTTTAAATTTGAAATCCAGGACTGGAATGATTGGGGAAACACACCCCCTCCTATACACCCAATTCATGGGATTCTGCTACTCTAAAAACACGCTTTTTTGGTGGCATTTTTGTAAAAACGCACATTTTTGTTGTTTTTTTACGTTTTTGCAACATTTTGTGCGAAATGTTAATTTTTCCCATTACCACATTTTTAGTAGCATTTTTGTAAAAACGCACATTTTTTGTAAAAAAATTATAAAAGTGCGAAAACCCATGTTAATTCCCATAGAGAAATTGGAATTTTGAAAAAATCGCAAAATGTTAATTTTGCCCATTACCACATTTTTTGTTACTTTTTTACGTTTTTAAGACATTTTGTGCAAAATGTTAATTTTTCCCATTACCACATTTTTTGAAAAAAAATTACAAAAGTGTGAAAACCCATGTTAATTCCCATAGAGAAATTAACATTTTAAAAAAAAGTCGCAAAATGTTAATTTTGTCCATTACCACATTTTTTGTACTTTTTTACGCTTTTGGAACATTTTAACAAAATGTTAATTTTTGCCATTACCACATTTTGTTTAAAAAAAATTACAAATGTATAAAATTCAAGTGAGTACAGATATATTATTTCCCGAAATGTTATTTCCCTTCATCATACAAGATTTTCACAGTTCACTTCGTAACCGCGATATAGGGTAATCACTCTTTTCTTAGAAGGCGGAGGGATATTGACGTGACCTTTGTACACCCTTGGTATACCTTTGGCATACCGTTGGTATGTAATAACAATGACCTTGATATTCTTAATTACTGTATTTAATTATACTCATTAACACCCTTTAATTAATTTTAAAAAAAAGAAAAAAATTACGAATATTTCGTACTTAATTACTTCATTTAGAAAAAAGAAGGGGGCTAGGGGACGCTGATGTTTCCATACCGCCTCCGATGGTGTTGCCACCCTGAAAAATGTTTCCCCCATACAGGTGTTGCTATGGCAAACCAAACAACTAAATATTTCTAAGTTCCATCCCCGATAGTTCCACTTTTAGACGCTAGGGGGCGCTGATGACACTGCTCCTCAATTGAGAGTGAGGAGAAGGTGTTGCCATCTCGATAAAGTTTCTCCCATACTTAGAAAAGATCTCATTCCAAAAAATTTATTTCCCCCTTAACCCCTCGTACAAGACTACGAAATCGTTGCCACCCAAAAAAGTTTCCCCAAAATTTTTATCCCCACCTTTTTCATTTTCCCCCTTTTTACACCCCCGTCCAGGATCAGAGAATTCAAGATGGCGGCTATTTTGCTCCTCGCTCCTCACTGCTCCTCCTTCGTCGCAGAACCGGCCTTCCTCTACTACTAGCAGTACATAGTCAGTAAACCTCCAAGCATACTCTTTTGGTTACCCAAAAGATGTTTAAACTCTAGACCAGAGTTTTTCAATGTATGCCCTGCGACAGTACATGGTCAGTAAACCTCCAAACACGCTCTTTCAGTTGCCCAAAAGATATTTAAACTCTAGACCAGAGTTTTGCAAAGTATGTCCTGCGGCAGTACATGGTCAGTAAACCTCCAAGTACGCTCTTTTAGTTGCTCAAAAGATGTTTAAACTCTAGACCAGAGTTTTTCAAAGTATGCCCTGCTGCAGTACATGGTCAGTAAACCTCCAAGCACGCTCTTTCAGTTGCCCAAAAGATGTTTAAACTCTAGACCACAGTTTTTCATAGTATGTCCTGCGGCAGTACATGGTCAGTAAACCTCTAAGCACACTCTTTTGGTTGCTCGAAAGATGTTTTAACTGTAGACCAAAGTTTTCACACTATGTCATGCGGTAGTATGCATGTTTTTTTGTAAATTCGAAGAATGCAACCAGTTAACGCTCAATTATATATTATTATTCACAAAATAGCTGTTATATTTTTTTCAGTGTAGGACAACTATCATCCCAAGTCATGTTAAACACTTCAAAATTGATAAAATAATTTTTAAGTATATAATTTAAGCACAACGTATGCCAGAACACAGATCTAGAAGATGTAAGACAATCATAAATGTAGGACAACCATCATCCCTCCAAGTCAGTTTAAATATTTCAAAATTGGTAAAATAGTTTTAAATATATAATTTAAGCAAAACGTATGTCAGAACACAGTCTAAAAGATGTAGGGCAGTCATTAGTGTAGGACAAGGACAACCATCATCCAAGTCATTTTAAGCACTTCAAAATTGATAAAATAATTTTTATATATATAATTTTAGCAAAACGTATACCAGAACACAGCCCAGAAGATGTAGAACAGCTATCATCCCTCCAAGTCATTTTAAACATTTCAAAATTGGTAAAACAGTTTTTATATATATAATTTTAACAAAACCTATGCCAGAACACAGCCTAATGCAGTGAAATGTGCAATTTTAGTGAAACCGAAGAATTCCCAATCTGTTGATATTGGCACATAAATCATAATTCATTTTACAGAATTATAACATTTCGGAATTCGGAATTAAGGTAAACCTAATACAGTGAGATATATATTTTCTATGATGCCGAAGACTCCTCAATCAGTTCACGTTGGCACAACTTTCATTATACAATTTTGCTGCTGTTTCTTCGTCTTCCAAATCTCATCATCAATTCGAGGAATCTATAGCACTTCAATATTCGTAATTAAAATAAACCTAATACAGTGCGATATATATTGTTAGCAACGTATCCTCTAGATTCGTGGGTGCGTGCGCAGGATGAAAGAATTAGTGCAAGTTTCTGGATAACTTACGTTTATTCACACGCTCAAAGTGAACAAGAGCAGTATACAATCAAACAGCACTTAAACGCTCCCCTAATTTCACAGAATAAGCGATATTATTCTCAGAATGTTGACGAAAGAAATTTCACAAAACAGCAGCTACTATTCTCAAAACATTGACAAAAATCAGTCCAATGCAGCTCTTGTCACGTCCTTTAGTCAACTCCATTCCAACGGAGAATTGAATATATTTATAGTCTCTCTATAGAAACTTCTGGAAATCTCTTAATATCTCCTAGACTAATCGTTATTTCGTGAAGTTTCTGGAACATTCAACGTATTCTGGAACATTCAACGGAAGTCGACAAATATCGCCAAATTGGCGATAAATCGCCAAATCTGAAATCCCTTCTTTTAACTGGTAAATCCTGGAAACCCTGGGCTCACGTCATCCTCACATCATGCTCAAGTCATGGACTGTGTTTTCTTCACCTGGCCTTCGAGACAGACAAAAGAGGAGGCGCCAAAGGGAATGTTGCGCGTTCACAACAATATTTCATATGGTGCCAAAGAGTCCTCAATTAGTTAACGCTAGGAAAACATTCATTATCCAGATTGCTTCAACAAAATTTCATCGTCAATTTGGGGACTCTATAACATTTCAATATTCGCAATTAAGATAAACCTAATATAGTGAGATAAATATTTTCTGTGATGCCGAAGGGTCCTCAATTTGTTAACGCTGACACAACATTAATTATACAAATTGCTGCTGTTTCTTCCACTTCAAAATTTCTTCGTCAATTTAGGGACTTTTTAGCACTTCCATATTCGTAACTAAGGTGACTCGTGATCAAGATTATTTAAATATTGATTATTAGTAAAGCGCATGTTAGAACACAACCTAATATAAAGAGATATATATTTTCTGTGATGCCGAAGAAGAATTCTCAATCAGTTAACTCTAGCGCAACATTTATTAAACAGATTGCTGCTGTTTCTTCATCCTCATCAATTTGAAAACTCTATAGCATTTCAATATTCGTTATTAAGATTACTCGTAAGTAAGATTATTTAAATACTGATTATCAGTAAAACGTATGTTATAACACAACCTAATACAGTGAGATATACACTTTTTGTGAAGCCGAAGAATCCGGAACCAGTTAACACAAAAGTTGGTATTTGGTTCATTCTTCAGAATGCAGCCATTTTCTCCAGAATGTAGCCATTTTCTCCAGAATGCAACCATTTTCTAAGGACTCTTCAGCACTTCCATATTCGTAATTAAGATGATTCGTGATCAAGATTATATAAATATTGATTGTTAGTAAAGCGCATGTTAGAACACAACCTAATACAATGAGATATATATTTTCTGTGATGCCGAAGAAGAATTCTCAATCAGTTAACTCTAGCGCATCATTTATTAAACAGACTTCTGCTGTTTCTTCATCCTCATCAATTTGAAGACTCTATAGCCTTTCAATATTCGTTATTACGATTACTCGCAACTAAGATTATTTAAATATTGATTATCAGTAAAACGTATGTTATAACACAACCTAATACAGTGAGATATGCACTTTTTGTGAAGCCGAAGAATCCGAAACCAGTTAACATAAAAGTTGGTATTTGGTTCATTCTCCAAAATGCAGCTATTTTCTCCGGTTCGTACTACCGCAGTCATTCAGGGCAATCTCTACCGCTTCAAAATTCGTCTCTTTTGCAATGTTGTTTGTTTCGTGAACTTCTGCGGCAATCAAGCAGATTCCTGTCATTAAAACAAAATAGTAAAATAATAGGTTGATAAAATAAATATTTTTTGGATTTTCTAATACATTCAGCGTAGAGATAAATGTCCCCATAAGAATATTAATGAAAATTGCTAATATAGGAAACGATGCTGTAGATTCAAATTTCTTGAACACAAAAATAATGGATTTATAGCGCTTCGAATATAGGTCACAATGTCTTGATTGAGAAATCGTTTCTGCCATTTCCAGTTCGGTTTTTTCTATGTGCTTCAGTAATATTTTCTTCATATGACGACAAATAATCATATATAGAGTCAGAAATGCGTTTCCAAATGTAGTAAAATAGATATACCTTATTGTTATGTGAGAGAATATAATGATTTTGCTCACGCTTGGAGTTAAATTATAAGGATTTGTCAAATGGAGTAAATACCATCTTTGAAAATATACTTTATAAGAATATATGTTAAGCATCGTACCCAGAAGAGGGAGCAGATTAAGACCAACAATGCAAAGTTTAGTAAATCTGGTATCAAGAGAAACATGAAGTTGACTTCCCAGTTTTAGCATGTCTCTGATAGCTTCAGAAAATCTATTCTGAAAACGATTTAGATTAAACCAAAGCAAGACGCAAGTAAAAAGCTTATTTGCACTTGTCAAAATATTTTTTATCTCTGTTTTTGTTAGCTCTTCAAAATTTATTAAAATTAGAGTGGTAAATAGCGTTATGCATATGAAGCAAAACAGCGTAATTTTACGAGCTATCCACAAAAATACAGTTTTCGCTCGCATGTTTCCCGTTTTTCTGAAATCTAAACCATAAATGTAGAACACCAAACACAAAAAAAGTAACAGCTTCGACGAATGCTTATCTTCTGGATTCATAGTTTTTAATTTTTAAAAATTCTTAAGCACAATAATTGCAACCTCTCATAAACGAACATTCATGGAAATCTGAATAGTTTTCGCACTATTAAAAGGCGTCCACTATTAGAAGATGCAATTATTGCAAAATGACTTTCATAAATTCTATTAGACATTTAATAATTATGTAAGTCGTTCTGTGACTTTAATGAAACCGTTCAAATTCTGTCCAGTTTTTGATTTACTTTCATATAAGAAAGTTTTATGTTACTTCGTATTCATTTTAAAATTTTATATGTATAATGAAGAAATATATTAACTGAAATTATTTGAATATGTTCCATTTTCTTACGTTTAAGTAAATAGGGTTTATTGATATGTAACGATTACTATTATCAAATTTGGATATACATTTTACGTAACAATGTCCTCATATAAATCAAAAAGATGGCGAGGGTTTTACTTTTCGTTGTCATAATTTTCATGATCATAATAATTTTTTCTGAACACAGAATTTATTTTAGAACAAATTTTTTCTCCTCCTGAGCATCATAAGTAGAATTTTGATTCAATCTGAAACTTGAAATTACTTATCAAAAAATGTTGAATTTTAGCAGATTTTGAACCTACTAATTAGAGTATCCGCTGTAAGATAAGGTTACACATCTCTGTAAGAGACATTCTGTAAGTACATTCTTCTGCAGCAAGATTTTATCATAGACATGAAAGGAAATATTTCTACTTTTCATAATATGAATTTACATTTGTCAGAACGCTATTTTACCATCCAACTCTGCACGAAGAGTTTAAAGATAACAGTTGTGAAAAATAACTGTTAATAACAACTGTTAACTGTAATAAATAACTGTTGAGAAATATGCACTTGATATCCTTCAGATTATCGCCATTTAATTATGGTATATATCAAGCTGTAAGATAGCAGATATGAGACAAATATATTTTTAGCAGAAAAAATAACATATATCTGGAATCCAAATAATAAACAGATTTTTTCGATCTCTTTAAGTATAAAAGTCTGTATTGTAACCTTATCTTACAGAGATGTTGTTGTTGTTGAGACCCAGACCGTCCGACCTACCAGAAAGGTGTAAGGTAACTGTTCTTACAGATAAGGTTACACATCTCTGTAAGAACAGTTACCTTACACCTTTCTGGTAGGTCGGACGGTCTGGGTCTCAACAACAACAACATCTCTGTAAGATAAGGTTACAATACAGACTTTTATACTTAAAGAGATCGAAAAATCTGTTTATTATTTGGATTCCAGATATATGTTATTTTTTCTGCTAAAAATATATTTGTCTCATATCTGCTATCTTACAGCTTGATATATACCATAATTAAATGGCGATAATCTGAAGGATATCAAGTGCATATTTCTCAACAGTTATTTATTACAGTTAACAGTTGTTATTAACAGTTATTTTTCACAACTGTTATCTTTAAACTCTTCGTGCAGAGTTGGATGGTAAAATAGCGTTCTGACAAATGTAAATTCATATTATGAAAAGTAGAAATATTTCCTTTCATGTCTATGATAAAATCTTGCTGCAGAAGAATGTTTGCCAACTGGCAAATTGAATCAGCACACTTTCATATAATGAACTGATAAGTTTCTGACCAATGCTTCTTCCTGTTCCAGCAGTAATTTAATAATTTTTAATATTAATTAGTTTTTCTAAATTTATATTTAACTTCAGTTAATTCTTTGCCCTGATATTATTTCAAATAATAAAATAACAAATAATAACTGTAGTAAAATATATCTTCGAATTAATAAATTATGTGTAAATGAAAACGATCAAATACTGTACGAAACGTTCAGAAATATGAAGAAAATGCTCTATACTCAAAAACTCCTTTAAATAGTAACCTATTCTATATAATTCTTGAACTTAATACTTGTAATCAAATAGGTAATGAATTTTATATTTATTTTTAATTGAAATTACTTCTTTGCCCTGGTATTATTTCAGGTAATGAAATAATAAATAATAACTGTAGTAAAAAATATTTTTGTAGTAAATTATCTGTAAATCAAAACGATCAAATGCTAAGCGAAACGTTCAGAAATATGAAAAAAAATGCTCTATACTCAGAAACTCCTTTAAATAGTAACCTATTCTATATAATTCTTGAACTTAATACTTATAATCTAATAGGTAATGAATTTTATATTTATTTTTAATTGTACTTACTTCTTTGTCCTGATATTATTTCAAGTAATGAAATAATAAATAACAACTGTAGTAAAAAATATTTTTGTAGTAACAGATTATCTGAAAATGAAAACGATCAAATACTAAACGAAACATTTAGAAATATGAAAAATATGCTCTACACTCAGAAACTGCTTAAAATAGTAACCTCTTCTATATAATTCTTGAACTTAATATATGTAATCCAATAGGTAATAAATCTTGTAGTAACAAATGGTATGTAAGTCAGAACCAGCAGATACAAAACAAAAATACACAAAATATGTCTTAAAAGGGGCGAAACTGTTTCAAAAAATAATTTTTTTCTGAATAGCTCCTGAACAAATAATCCATAAAGTAATAAATCCTGCAATAACGAATGGTATATGTAAGTTAAAACTAGCAAATACGAGACAAAAATACACGGATATTATGTTTTAAGAAGGCGAAACTGCTCAAACAATTACTTTATCTAAATATCTTCTGAATAAGTAATTCAAAAAAATGGTAAATCTTACAGTAATAAATTAAATGGTATGTACGTCAAAACCAGCAAATACGAGACAAAAACCCATAACTGTGTTTTGAAAGGGCAAAACTGTTTTACATGATTATTTTTTTAAATAGTTCTTGAACAAATAATCCAAAAAGTATTAAATCTTGCAGCAACAAATAGCATGTAAGTCAGAACCAGCAAATACGAGACGAAAACACACAAATATGTTTTAAAAGGAATCTTTCATAAGCTGTTTCAAAGTAAACTGTTGATGAGCTGTTGCAAAGTAAGCTGTTGATGAGCTGTTTCAAAGTAAGCTGTTGATGAGCTGTTTCAAAGTAAGCTGTTGATGAGCTGTTTCAAAGTAAGCTGTTGATGAGCTGTTTCAAATAGCTACCTGTTCCACTCAGAGGGGATTTGGAGATCATAACCTCCAAGATCTCATCAGAACCCATTGAAGTTCGTGGAATGATATTTGGAGAAATGGAAAACAAGATAGTTTGTTACCAACGGCAACCCTCCCCTCAAGAAATTTTCTGGTAGACACTACTCCAATAAACTGCTTATTTATTTATCAAAATCAATTTCTCAGTGTCTCAAACTGTGTCCATAGTAACGATATTAACTTGAGGCTTTTAACTTATCAAACAATATATCAATTCACCAATAAGTTCATTTTGAATATATATTTTTAACGTCATTTTATTTCAAAAAATCAAAGTAAAGGCCCTTTAAAGCCCTATTCACATATATATGAAAACAGACTATGTCCCAAACACACTAAATTATGTTTCAATTTTATATTTGGTTTACCGTGAGAATCGATATACTTATGTATAATATATAAAATCCATTTCATAAATTGCACAAGATATAATTTAATGATAACAAAAACTAACTTGCAAAAGATAAAATTCATTTACAAAAGATAAAATCATAAATTGCAAAAGATATAATGTAATGATACCTATATAAGGTGCACTGAGCGAGCCGATTCAGTGAGCGAGGTGGGGGGGGCGGTGTATCAGAATTATCGAGCACTTCCACTACAGATAGAATATTAAATTTGGAGTTATTCGATTCATCTCACCTTTTAGGTTATAGGCAAAATCTAAAATTTCAACGGCGATGCAAAGGAAGAATCAAATAACTCAAAATCCCTTTGCTTAATTATCGATCACTTCCACTCTAGCTAGAATTTTGGTTTTGGTTTCATTCGATCCGTCTCAGCTTCTAGATCAACAAAAAATCAAATATTTCAAAATTTCGAATGATGAATGACGATGCAAAAGAATATTTAAAAAATTCAAAACCACTTTTTAAAATGATCTCTCGAGTCAGAATTTCGGTTTTATTCTCATACGATCCGCCTCAGCTTTTACGTCAACGGGAAAAATTGAAAATTTGAATTAGAGTGGCAATACAGAGGTATAATTTTCAAAAAACTTACACCACTTTGCTTCTCAGAAACAATGCATGCACAATTTGATTTCCTTTCGCTGCCAACGGTTAAAACTGGTTAAAAAACAAATTTGATTAAGTGTGTAGGTGTCGCATTTAATGGCCACTAACCATCGGTAAACTAGTTAACAAGAAGTTTGTTTAAGGGTGTAGGTGTCGCGTTTAATGGCCTCTAACAGTTGGTAAAATGGTTAACAACAACTTTGATTAAGTGTGTAGATATCACATTTAATGACCACTAACATTGGTAAAATGGTTAACAACAAGTTTGATTAAGTGTATAGGTGTCAAATTTAATGATCACAATGACGGCAGCAAAGACATCTGATCAAAGATGCTTGGAACCTGTACCCGAATTATAAGAACGGAGCCGAAGCTAGCTTTTGCTCTATGATTATAATGTCGGTCTTGTAAGCAAATGGTCCCTGGTTCGGGGCCCGGCGACTCCCAACCGTAACAATGATGACTGGATGTTTGAACAAGGCAACCTTCTCACGCCAACGATCTCTCCTCTCAAAACGAGATGGCAGTTTCACACGGAGTCAGAGGCCTTGCCACTCCCTTCCTGGTTGCCCACGACTGACGTCACGCCCGAGGCAACACGCCTCCCGGCCTTCAGCCCTTCAACTGAAATTCGGACGGGGACACGCGGGGGTTTTTCGAGGCGGCCCCTTCGACCAGAGATATAGGTAGACTGCGCATTGCTATTCAGAAGAGATTGAAAACATGACCACTGCATCTATCACGTGACTTATGGTCGAACACTCCCAAACTTGGCGGCTTATTGCCGCGCTTGACGCTTTAAAATAATTTTTTTTCACTGGAGCAAAACAGTGCTGAATACCTCTTACGTTTCTGACGTACTTAAAAATACATATTGGTTAGGTCCTAACTGATCAAGTTCTATTAATCACAGTAACATGAAATTTGGCATGTCGTTTTCTTTTGTGATATATTTTAATTTTCTAGCTAGAAAGGTCCAAATTTAGTATTTCGTTGTCTTTTATGGTACATATTGATTTCCTAGATTTTAAACCTTTTCGGGCTAGCCCCACCATATAAATATACTCATAAATCGGGAATAACTCGAGATCCGTTGTATCTAGAAAGATTATATCATATTTAGCATATGATTATATTTCGTGGTATATTTTAATTCATTAGATTTTGAATTATCGTAGCAATTAAATTCATTACTACTATCCCAGCCCGTCCAGGAACCGTTAGAGAAATACATTGAGGAACAACTTAATGTTAGTCTGAGAAATAACTCGAGAACCGGAGCAAACATTTTGTATGCTGTTGTATCCAAATATTTAAGTCACATATAACTAATAAAAGGGTGTACTTGAAAAGAAAATACATTTTTACTTGTTTTCAATTCAATTAATAAAATCATCAGTTAAATTGTCCTTAATTTCGAAAAAAGCATCAATTATATTATTTAAGTTTGTTGATGTTTAATATTAATGCATCAACATTTTAATAATGAATAAAAAACTTTTATGAAGTTTGAGATTTTAAAAATATACATTCAGTCATTAGAATTACCATACCTTTTTAGTGTTTTAAAAGTGCCGCTAAAATTATTTTCTTACTTCAGTAAGACTTTATTTTTAATAAAATATTTATATTTTTGTACAAACTGAAGTGCAAAATTGGCATTGAGGCAATGCCAACTTTCAACTTTAGAAATATAGCTGAGCATTATACAATTGTAACTTTTCAAAATCTTGTATATTATTCCCAGATTATGCAACAGTTACTTTATATTCCTTGACCCCCCCCCCCCCCCCCGAAAAAAAAATTGCTTTTAAAAATATTTGGACACAATGTTATTATAATAAATCAAAATGCTGCTTGTAAGGCATTAACTTGCAAAAGTTAATGGCTTTAACTTTCTAATAACATGGTTTTATTAATTCATATTTATCAATAGAACAACACCCTGTTAAATGCTGGGAAGGAGTGGGGAATGAATAAACATTTTAAACACAATTTTGAAACATTTTCACACTCAGTTCCTCACTGATCAAAAATATTTTTACTTTGATATAATTAAAAGGATCAAAGAACGAAGTTTCAAAGAGCTAAATAGAATCTATAGGACAATAATTCCTTCATATTTAAAATTATTTTTAATTTTTTAAATATGTGTTATGAAATTTCTTATATTTATGTTGTTGCATCCCAAAATTTAATATTTCCACAATTCCAATTTTTAACATAATGGAATGATATCTTCGCATTCTAATTTTAAAAAAGTATTACTTTGAATCTTTTATGAATTTACCCGGCGACTCATTATATATGGGTTTTTTTTAATTATTAAAAATCTCATGCTTTGCTTTACATATTCATCAGACAGTGAGACACTTTAGATTTCTTCATTTTTAAGATATGGAAAAAAGCCAAAGTTGAAAACATAAATCAGTTTTGTTCCCAAGTTTCTGTAAAAAACAACCTTATCCCCCCACCGACTGTTTAAAAAATTCCGCTAGGCATAACAAATAATTGTTTAAAATGACTAAAAGTTAATTTTTTTTTTCATTTAGCCTATTTTGATGCAATTTAGCATATTTTGATGCAATTTAACATATTTTGCACATATGGCATAATTTAGCATATTTTAATGCTTAAAATTTTTCTGTTTTCAGTTGTGTTTCCCACATCTTTCTTCATCTTTGGGAAAACTAATCAAAATAACAGAAATTAGCTAACATTTTAATAAAAGTTTTAAATGCACAGAAAACTGAATTGAAAAATATTTTTGTATATTTTATTGCACTTATCATAAATAAATATTAGGAATTTTTTATGGTTACTTTATACATTTCATAATCACAAAAATTTTCAAATCGCATTTTAATTGCTCAATTTCATTTGATACATTACATATACAGTTAAGGACTTTTTTGAAATGTTTAACGAGTATTTTTTAATGTACATACAAAGACAGTTAATACTAAAAGAAAGTGTAAAAAGTAATTGTTTCTGCTACAATTCTCAAGAAAAAATTATATTTACGGCCATACACTGTATTTATTTTTATAAGTCTGGAAAAATATAGCTCAGCAAAAAATATCAATTTTAAATGTGTACTTACTGATATTTATATAAATTTCTTGGAAGTTATTAATCATTTCATAGCATTATATGGCATGAAAACATTGACAGGGGAAAAGAGTATGAAAATGTAAACAATACAAGTTGGCGTAAAAAAATGTCGCCAAGAGAGGAAACTAGCTGTATTAAAAGTTTCACCTTTATTTTACAGTCAAACCCCTCTAAACGGTCACCCCTGAGATATGGTCACCTCGTTTTTACGGTCAGTTATAAATTCCCCGGCAGGAAACTCATTCACAATATGCACTTTGAACCCCTGATTAGCGGTCACCCTCAGATACGGACGCGGACACTATTTCAATGATTCATTCCATTAGACTAAAACCTCTATACGGACACAATAAAAATTTAAATTTCTATACCAAAGATAGATTCCCAGAAAATATTGCAACTCACCTGAGTAAGAAAAACACCTGCGCCTACAACAATGGTCATTCTCTAGGGACATTAACAGCAAGCAATTCAAAAGGGAGATAAGGAGTAACGGGAACTCCCCCATCCCTTAGACACAAAGGAGTGAGATCCACTTTAAGGGAAAAACTCGACAAAGAGCACGGACGTGGAGTGCGCATGGTCGTTAAATTAACATTTAATGCATTGCTTTTCGAGAATTCGAAGTCACATCGGCGTTGAGGTCGTAGAGTCCATACGTGTATGTATAGTCACCCTTCTTTCGAAATGGGCAGCATTAGTAATCGTCGTGCTCTGTCTCTGATAGATAAAATTAATGTTATTGAGTATAATGAAAAACATAAATTGGGAGTTCGTATCCTCGCGACTAAATTTAATGTAGGAAGAACCCAAATAAGCTGTATTTTGAAAAAGAAAGAATATTGGAGAAACTAATGGTTGGAAAACGGAAACCAAGAAAGAAAAAATAAATTTCCTAAAACACCTGGACTTGCGGTAGATACGGTTGTTTACGATTTGTTTGTTGCTGCAAGAAACAAAAATCTCCCTATTTCCGGGCCAATTCTCCAAGAAAAAGCGAGAGAAGCCGCAGAAGAGTTAGGATTCACAGACTTCAAAGCCTCGAATGGTTGGCTGAATCGATTTCGCGTTCGACATGAAATCGCGTTCATGAAACTGGTCGGCGAATCTGCTGATGTCGACAACGGTGTGTGTGAAGACTGGGTTGAAAAAATACCAAAAATTATTAAAGGATATTCAGCAAGGGATATCTATCACATCGATGAAACTGAACTGTTCTATCGAGCTCTTCCTGATAAAACGCTTTGCTTAAAAAAAGAACGTTGCAATCGAGGAAAAATTTCTAAAGAGCGATTGACAATACTGCTGGGAGCAAAATGCAAGGTGAGAAGTTGACCCTTTTGATGATTGGAAAAGCAGCAAAGCCTCGCTGCTTTAAGGGACTGGATATACGTGGCTTACCCATCGAATGGCACTCTAATAGGAAATCATAGATAACTTCTGATATCATGTTGAAATATTTGATAAACTTAGACAAGAACTTCGTGAAGGAAAAAAGAAAAGTCCTGCTGTTTATGGATAATGCCACGTCTCATCCAACAGACCTTCGCTTGAAAAACATAAAGGTAATTTTCCTTCCCCCTAACACGACATCGAAGTGTCAACCACTGGATCTCGGTGTAATCAAATCTTTTAAAGTTCAATACCGTAAGCTACTTTTAAAGCATTTAATCTGTAAAATGGAAGAAGCACATCAGCCACAGAACTATCGTCAGAAGTCGATCAACGTTTTGGATGCAGTTGGATGGATAAAATCCGCATGGAATAGTGTAAAAGAAGAAACGATTTCTAACTGTTATAAAAAAGCTGGTTTTAGGGAGTTTGCAACACTTCCGACTGATTCATCTAAAAGTTTACAGAGCTTGATGGAAAAGGCCGGGTCGTGGGCATGTCGTCTGAAGAATATGCTCCTATGGATGCAGATGTGATGATAGAAGAAAATAACAGAGAAATATTCGATATCGTCAGGGAATTTGCAACAGAATCATCTAAAGAGGAAGAAAGTGAAGAAGAAGAAGTCGAGTGTGAAGAGCAAGGAGTCAGCATCAGAAATTACCCTGAAGTTTTTAAAGTGTTAGACGGACTAAAGACATTTTCCTGTAAGCATAATGATAGAAATGCATTAAATTTAGTCTCACAACTTAAAATACACTTCGAAGGAGAAAGACTGGTGGCTAAAACCTACCAAACATCAATTGATCAGTTCTTTCCCCGAAGGTAAATAAATTCAATGTATACTACTGTACGTTTTTTACATATGAACTTACATGTTGTAAATTTAATTGTTTTTATGAAACAAATGTACACGTTCGTCACCAAGATCGCAGCTGGGGGGGGGGGGGAGTTAACCCCCAGATGAAAGAAAAATTTAACACTGAAAAGGTACAAGGTAAAGATCCAATCAGGTATAGTATCAAAAACAATGTTCAACCTCGCCCCCCCCCCCCCTCCCCCGAAATCAAATTCCGGCTACTGGTTTCTCCGTTACCTTAAACTTGTTTTATGTTCTCAAAAATAGGTATGTTTCAATATGAGGAATTTAAAACGATTAAAATGTAATATTTGATCTAATTTAGAACGATCTCCTCTTTTACGGTCACCCCTCGATTACGGACAAATTTCTGTGTCCGGAAAGTGACCGTAAATGAGAGGTTCGACTGTATTTTTTCTCTTCTAATTTTAAGCATTTATAGAGGTACAGTTTAAGAAAGTACACAAACATATATAAAATATTTTATTTTAAAAATAATTACAAGGCTATACATTATTTACAAAGCCAGAAAATCTACTTTTATTATAGGAAGGCATGGTCGTACATGCCAATTAGCTCTTTATTTTATATAAAATATGTTTTAAAATGAATGGAAACGACTTACCTGTGAAACGCAGTGTCTCCACCTTTGATAAACTTTGACGTACATCCATATGCAGCGCAGGACATTACCATATTCTGCTTAAAAGTAAAAGCAGACGTGCGATGTGACTTCTTGCTTTCGGAAACGTAATGCAATTGCAATGGAAGGAGAGATGCGCAAGAAAATATGCGCGTAGGGGAGTGCCTAAATCATGTGACTTAGTTCAGTGGTCACGGAAAGGTTGCCATAAGTCTCTCCACCTGTATTTCACCTCGATGGGCGGCCCCTCCCCTCGCCGAAATTCGACCGGGGCTCCTCATCAGGTAGGGGAGTGTGCGGCAGCAAAGACATCTGATCAAAGATGCTTGGAACCTGTACCCGAATTATAAGAATGGAGCCGAAGCTAGCTTTTGCTCTATAATTATAATGTCGGTCTTGTAAGCACATGGTTTCGAGTTCGGTCCTGGCTCGGGACAAGCGACGGTCAATCGCCACATGGTTAACAACAAGTTTGATTAAGTGTGTAGGTGTCAAATTTAATGACCACTAACCAGTGGTAAAATTATTAACAACAAGTTTGATTAAGTATGTAGGTATTACATTTAAAATTTAATGACCACTAGCCATTGGTAAAATGGTTTGTTCAATTTAATTTTAATTAATCAAATCGTATTACTTTCCCAGCAGATTAAAATTCCATTCAGAGATGTTGAAGACCCAGACCGTCCGACTCATCCTGAGGACTTGAGCAACTATTTCGACGGCCGGGACATACAGAGATGTGTCGATACTGTATCAATATCGCATCTCATTTTATCGTATCGATTTCTTCAAATAATCAGACCTAGAAAACAAAAAAAAATTAATAGTTTAAACTATTTAATAAATTCTATTTTTTTTATTTTTAAAAAATAAATAAAAATTAGATAATCTTAAATAGTAAAAGAACATATATGTCTGTGTCGCTTGTAGCGTAAAACCAAAACTTCAAAAGCGGCGAAATTCAGTAAAGTATACTTCAAGATCCGGCGAGATTTTTTTTTTAATTCGAATTAGTTTGAGAGTTATGAACCTATACAGAGCCGAAAATCGGACGAATTTTAGTCATTGTAATCCATTTATCGAGCAGACAATTTTGCGTGAATGTGAGTGCTTTCTTACGCAAATACGAACAACTAACTCTTTCAAACTTTCAGGCTAAACGTTAAGTGACCAGAGTTTAAAATGCAAAATTCTAATCAATTTGAGTATTGGCGAAATTCGGATAAAACTTGCTGAGACAACATTTAAATTTTACTTTCCTTATATTAATGTATAAGGAAAGTATTGTGACGGGGTCGAAAACTCGAATTCGAGTTTTCCACAGGAGAGCACGTTTCAAGCATCCCTGATCATGAATCAAACATTTTTGAGGTGATGTCTGTGTGTGTGTGTGTGTGTGTAAAAGTGTGTGTGTGTGTGTGAAAGTATGTGTGTGTGTGAAAGTATGTGTGTGTGTGTGTGTGTGAAAGTATGTGTGTGTGTGTGTGAAAGTATGTGTATGTGTGTGTGTGTGTGAAAGTATGTGTATGTGTGTGTGTGTGTGTCAGTGAGTCTGTGGAGATCTCTTACGAACGAATGGAGCGATTCGAATGAAATTTGGTACAAAAATTACAATCCGTGAATACTGGAAGTCTATTGTTTTCAAACACAATCGAATGTCCAGAACTACCCTAAATTTTCAAATGAAATTTTGAAAAAATCATCAAAACATCAAAACCTTTAATAAAGTTACGTGAATAGACATATCTTATGTAAATTTTCTTTAGAAAACGATTGACATAAACTTTAGAACGCTAGCATGAACCGTTCTCGAGATATTGCACATTTTTCAAATACATTTATCAAAAAATCAAATAAATTAAAAAAAAATATTAACTGTTGAGAAACATTTTCACTTTTCAATATGTAAGATCATGCGATAAATTTGATGACATCATTCTCATGTATCTAGTTCGTTCCATTCATGAGAAAAGGTACTTCGAGTAAAAATTTTGTATTTGAACGTCAATAGTCATTTATCTGCTATAAAAATAACTTATTTCTCCGTCTATAACGCTTGGCGATATTTTGGCGACGAACTTTTTAAATGTTGCCAAATTAACGAGAATCTCGCCAAATGGAAAAAAATGACACTATATCAAAGAAAATAACAACTAATTGACCAAAATTCAATATCTTAGATAGAATATAAGTTTCTACTATAAGAATAACCTATTTTTTTTTACTGTAAAAGCAGTAAATTCATTATATTATATAAGGAAAGTCATGTGTTGCTCACACCAGATTTTTTTTTTTTCGCCGATTTTTCATTCATATTTCTCAGCCACCATTAGTTCGATTACCATGCAATTTTCACTCTCCTACCGGCGAATCTTAACAAAGACCGCGCCTTGCTTATAGAAGACTGTGCCGTAGAAAATCTGGCACAAATCAGCCGTGAACGGGAAGTTTCTTTGACTTAAAATAATTAAAAACTAATTTGAATTTGTAAAAAATCTCGCCGAGGCGTATCGTACCGGATCCTGAAGTACGTGTGTACCAAATTTCATGTCCGTACGATGAGAAGATTTTTGACTAAAGACAGGCATAAATTAATAAAAATCCTCACTTTTTATGATTTATTTTCAAAAAATCATTAGAAATTTAAAGGATCTTCGGAACATTTGATTACGTTTAAAATCAATAGGGTTCCAGTCTTCACTGATTGTAATAATCGTACCAAATTATTTTCGAAACGCTTCATTCGTTTGTAAGATATCGCGTCCATAAACTCACAGACACACATACTAACATGCATGCACACAGACACTTACAAACATGCATATATATACACACACACACACTAATATACATACACACACACTAATATACATACACATACACTAATATACACGCACAGTAATATACATAGCACACACAGTAATATACATACACACACGCTAACATACATGCACACACTAACATACACACACATTTCTCAACATGCACACACGGGCACGTAGCCCAGTGGTTAGCGCGCGGGAATTGCACTTGGTAGGCCAGGGTTCGATTCCCTCCACTGCCATAACAGCCGCCGTGTTCACGCGGATTACGATCACGTTAAACATGTGGGTCCGTAAGACCTTCCGAGAGGTTAGTGGTAGGGGAAGGAGGGTACCGTCCCTGTGGATGCCTCCCCCACTGGGTTCTGGTCTAAATTGGGTGGCTCTTCCCGGCAGTCCAAACAGTTACCTTACACCTTTCTAGTAAGTCGGACGGTCTGGGTCTCAACAACAACAACACACACACACGCATACTCATCACTTTACAAACACACACATCACCTTACAAACGTTCGATTAAAGTTCAAGGATACTTGAAACGTGCTCTTTCGTCGAAAACTCGAATTCGAATTCCTTTTACTTTCCTTATATACATAATGTATAAGGAAAGTATTGTGACGGGGTCGAAAATTCGAATTCCAGTTTTCGACGGGAGAGCACGTTTCAAGCATCCCTGATCACGAATCAAGCATTTTTGAAGTTATGTCTGTCTGTGTGTGTGTGTGTGTGTGTCAGTGAGTCTGTGGAGACGATAACTGACGAACGAATGGACCGATTCGAACAAAATTTGGTACAAAAATCACAATCCACAAGCACTGGAAGCCTATAGTTTTTATACGTAATCGAATCTTCATAACCCCCCCCCCTAAATTTTCGAATGAAATTTTGAAAAAATCGTCAAAAAAATCAAAACCACTAATAAAATTACGCAAATAGACATTTCTTACGTAATTTTTCATTAGAAAACTATTTACATAACTTTTAGAACGCTAACATGAACCGTTCTCGAGATATTGCACATTTTTCAAAAAAAATTATCAAAAAGTCATATAAAATGAAAAAAAAATATTTTCTATTGAGAAACATGTTCACGTTTGATATGCAATACTTTGCGATAAATTGGGTGGCATCATTCTCGAAGATCTAGCTCGTTCCATTCGTGAAAAAACGATACTTTGAGTAATACTTTTGTATTTGAACGCCAATAGTCATTTATCTGCTGTAAGAAAAACTTATTTCTTCGTCCATAACGCTTGGCGATATTTTGGCGACGAATTTGGCGGAATGTCGCCAACTTGGCGACTTTTTGAAATATTGGCAAATTAACGAAAATCTCTCCAAATGGATAAAAATAACGCTAAATCAATGAAAATGGCTACTAATTATCGAAAATTCAATATTTTGGAAAGAATATTAGTATCTACTATAAGGAAAACCTATTTTTTTTTACTGTAAAAGTAGTAAATTCATTACATTATATCAGGAAAGTCATGTGTTGCCCACATCAGATTTTTTTTCCCCGCCACAATACATTCCTCTATGCATTTTCCTATCTACAATACAATTTCATGTTCTGGTAAAAGATATAATTGCCGTATCGACTATTCAAAAGCTCTGATTTAAGTTTCGTAGTTTCTATGAACATCAACAGATGGCACTATTTCTTAAAATCAACCACAGCTGCACATAATACACCTCTGATAAAAGGCTGCCTGTTGCTATGGTAACGTGACGCCCCTGAAGTAAAAATATTGATCCAGAGAAGATGACAAGATTTCATAGCTAAGCACAGGGCCGTGTCTAGGCAGGGAACAGAGCCAACTAGACATCATGATGTTAGGTCATGAGACTGCAGATATTTTCTATAGCTTCGGACAACTATTATTCTTAAGACAAAAGTAATCAAAGACCTGTCCAACTCTTCAAAATTTGCCTGTTAATTAAATGTATATTGATAACAAATTGTATGTTAAAACACAATCTAATACAGTGAGCTATATTTTTACAATTCCAAAGAATCCCCAACTAGTTAGCCCAAGCACGATGTTCACTACCCAGAATGCAATTTAAGAATGTCATCGTCAATATGAACCATTTCACTAAAGAAGTTCCTTGAAGATTAATTGTTTAAATGTTTGCTATTAGCAAAGCTTATGTTAAAACACAATACAATACGCAGCAGTAGCGTAGCGTGATATTCTTGACTAGGGAGGCTGAACGATTGTCATTACTTTGCTTATATACAATAATGTATAAGGGAAGTATTGTGACGGGGTCGAAAATTCGAATTCGAATTTTCGACGGGAGAGCACGTTTTAAGCATCCCTGATCGCGAATCGAACATTTTTGAGGGGATGTCTCTGTGTGTGTGTTAAAGTGTGTGTGTGTGTGTGTGTGTGTGGTAAAGTGTGTGTGTGTGTGTGTGTGTGTGTGTTAAAGTGTGTGTGTGTGTGTGTGTGTGTCAGTGAGTCTGTGGAGACGATAACTGACGAACGAATGGACCAATTCGAACGAAATTCGGTACAAAAATTACAATCCGTAAACACTGGAAGCCTATTGTTTTTATACGTAATCGAATGTTCAGAACCCACCTAAATTCTCGAGTGAAATTTTGAAAACATCGTCAAACAATCAAAACCTTTAATAAAATTACACAAATGGACATTTCTTATGTAATTTTTTATTAGAAAACGATTGACATTAATTTTAGAACGCTAACATGAACCGTTCTCGAGATATTGCACATTTTTCAAAAAAATTATCAAAAAATCATATAAAATAAAGAAAAAATATTTCCTATTGAGAAACATGTTCACTTTTCATATGTAATACCATGTGATAAATTTGGTGACATCCATCTATAGCTCGTTCCATTCATGAAAAAATATACTTTCAGTAATACTTTTATATTTGAGTCAATAGTCATTTATCTGCTGTAAGAATAACTTATTTCTCCGTCCATAACGCTTAGCAACATTTTGGCGACGAATTGAGTAGAATGTCGCCAACTTGGCGACTTTTTTAAATGTTGCTAAATTAACGAAAAACTCGCTAGATGGATAAAAATAACGCTAAATCAATGAAAATGACGACTCATTGACGATAATTCAATATCTTGGAAAGAATATAAATATCTACTATAAAAATAATCTATTTTTTTACTTTCCTTATATACATAATGTATAAGGAAAGTATTGTAACGGGGTCGAAAATTCGAATTCGAGTTTTCGACGGGAGAGCACGTTTCAGCATCCCTGATCACGAATCAAACATTTTTGGAGTGATGTCGTGTGTGTGTGTGTGAAAGTATGTGTGTGTGTGTGTCAATTTGCCAGGCATCTAGATCTAGAACTCAGGAGGCATTGATTTCTGTTTCGTAGTTTCCGTGAACATCAACAGATGGCTCTGCTCTAATTTTATCACTCTCCGCAAACTGGCAGTTTCTAAATACAAAACAAACCCGCAGCTGAATAGCTAGCTGGTCCTGTTCGTTGCCATGAGAACCAATTAAAATATCGATTCAGAGAAGATGGCAAGATTTCTTAGCTAACACACTTCTCTCATCTTCTCATAGCATATCTTCTTGTTCCTGTACGAGCAGATCAAGTGCTATAATAATCTGTGTTTTATTATCTGTGGTTATTGATTATATTTTATCTGTGGTTATTGATTATTATTATCTGTGGTTTATTGATTATATGGGTAGTGATTGCATATTCCACGTGTATTGCATATTCCAAAGTTATTTTTCAGTTTTGAATTTCTGATTCCAATTTTTTTTACCAATATCGTAATGTATATGGAAACTATTGGAATTGTGTCATAAATCGGAACTCTGAGTTTTCGACGAAACTGCACATTTTGGAGACTCTATAACACGAATTTACCATTTTTAGCGTAACGTCTGTGTGTGTCTGTGCAACAATGTTTCGTTCGGGCATATAACCGAGAGGTGGGGGGTGGGAGGTCGCAGCATTTTATGTTACCGATCCAAATGTAACAATATATATATATAATGGTTAGGGTTAAATGCTCAGACCTGATAAAGAGTCTAGTCTAATTAACCTACAAATTAAGCCAGTGCTGTTCATTTCTTTTCCGACATGGTAGCCGTGATCTAACTGTTTTGGAGATTTTATTGTTTTAATGTTTCGTAATTACTTGGTACTAGTTATTATTCCATCTTTCTAACATATATATATATATATATATATATATATATATATATATATATATATATATATATATATATATATATATATATATATATATATATATATATATATAATATATTTAATAATTCATTTGTAATTATGATATATATATATATATATATATATATAATTGGTGATATATATAACAAACATTTATTAAAATTCAAATTCTTTTAATAAAATCTTCTTTTCAAATTTGAATTTTCTATAATTAACAGTCTCTATTGTATTTTGAATTTTGAAATCATATTTGATAGTAAATCAATCCCGTTATTCTTTAGACACATTTTATTTGAACTCATTTGTACTTTAGTGTAATACATATTATTATTGTTACAACGTTTAATATTATCATTACGTTTATATAATAATAAAATATTAAGAAGAACCAAAGAACCAGAAGATATCATAAAACGCCTGAAAGTACCCTAAAGATGGTCAAAATATTAAATTTCTGTTTTATTGACTCAAATTGTAACTGTAACATTTCTAAATATGTAAGTGAAATTTCAAAGTTGTATCTTCAGAATTTATATTATTAATTTTTTTCTGCCCGATGATAGAACAGAAACAATACACAAAATAAAACTTTACATTTTTTTTTCTTCATGTTCATTTTTTGCAGATATTCATGTTTCAAAATGCTAAGGCTTTTTTTTTTGTAATTAAGATAGAAGCGTTAAAGTTTTTGTGAATGTTTTCTATTTTGTATTTGATGAAAGAGTGCATGGGATTAAGATTTGTAGCTATTTCTTAAAAAAATATCAAACTCTTTCAATTTCGTCTTTTTTTTTCACTATATATATGCCAATAAAAAATTACATTGAATCTAATATGAGGAGCATCTAAAAATCCATGCACAATCTTGTGTAGCATATTCCAAGGAATGTAAAAGAAAAATTTGGAGCAAAAGTATTCCCATTTGAAACAGTAGTAGGAATTTTTTAAAAATTACATTTTTCTAAAGAAATTTAAATTTTAATCCATTCAAGATATTTTTTGTCAAATTGTGTTTATAATTTAATGTTAACATACAATACAGCGAACGTGGTGACTCATTTAGCGAAATATCGCCAACTTGGCGATATATCGCCCCAGATTGACGACAATATAGTCAAAATTGCAAAAATGACGCTAAATTAACGGGAATGACGCTACGTCGATGAATTAACTATTAAAATATTTTAATATACGGTCGATATTGCTTATTGGAGATGCTATCAATATTGATAATAATTAGTTTAGAGTAGCTCGAAATATAAGTTAATTAGGAACTTCGAAATAGTTTTACATGTTGTCATCCGAAAAAGCGCCAAATGTGCACATCAATGTAAAAAACATTGCGCCGTGGATCTGATACATCGTCTTTTCACTGTGAAAAAAGTAAGTAATTGCATTATAAAGGGAAAGTCATATGCTGCCCATATCAGATTTTTCCTAATCAGTGACAGTAACAAACCTGCTGATTATTATCGTGGAGATCTAGTAATAAGCGAGCTCTAACTCGTGTCATTGTTTTCCAACAGTATCGAAAGTTGTTGAACCTCGAGGAAAGTCATGTGTTGGAAAGTCATCACATATTTTTGATTCAGGACAGCAATTCATAAAGAATCCTGTTAAACGTAACTTTGTGAATGGAAACGTAATTTTGTGATTAAAACACAAGCATAAATTTAAAAGTTCTGCGTAGGCTCTTGGATAAATTCAGAATTAATATTTTCAAACCTCAATGATGTATACTACATTTATCTTGCAAAGTTGAGTTGCTCGGGAGTCGTTGTGATGAACTCATGTACCCACGAGAATTCGTATCACCTGTTATCGGCTGATCAATCAACGCTCAAAACTATTGCCATTGAAACGCAGTCAGGATTCAGCTCGGAAAGGGAGGGGGGGAGAGAGAGAGATGTGGAAAGACAAACCCATAAATTCAATACATAAGAAAAATTGCATTTTAATAAATTAGGTCTCTGGGGGGAGGGGGATATCTCCAGTCTTTCATCATTGGGTGTACTAGTGAATATGCGTGGGAGTCCATGGTAGAGGGCAAAAGGGGGGAGGGGGGTCACTCGCCTCCATGGATGTTCAAGGTCACGAAGTTGGACATCAAGCTTCCTATAAAATATTCTGCAACCTTTGCTTATTTTTGTTCATAACTTTGCTACTTTGTTCATAATTTCGGCGAACTATCAGAACAACAGCAATTATAGGCGTTCATGAAAATTCCAGCTTCATTTCTGAAATATTCACCTAATTATCGTCTACCGAATCGTTAACATATATATACAGGGTGTCCAGTGCTATCGGTGCGCAATGGCTATTTCTCAACCGTTAGTCACAGAGATATACTTCCAATTGCAAAAATGTTTTAAAGTTTAAAATCTATTATCTTAGGACAGTTTAAATCAATAAATGCATTTCTGATAGAAATACGAAATATAAATTTTTATACATTCCCCCGGTCCTACCAATTATATTTAGGAAAATCATCCTCATACAATTTTATGCAAAGTAAAAAAATATCATCCTTTTACGACCAAAATTGACCGACTTCTAGCTGTCTAAAGTTGAGCACTTTTTGTGCTGAGAAATGGTCATAACGGTCCCTGATTGGCTAGTTGCCTGAAACCGGACATTTTTATGCGTGAAAAACGGCTCCAGTCATAAAGTTTAATGCTTCATAACTCTGTGAATTTTAGTCGTAAATGGAAGATTTTGTTTTATTTTGCATGAAATAGTATGAGGATGATTTTCCTAAATATAATTGGTAGGACCAGGAGACAGTATAAAAACTTATATTTCGTATTTCTTTCAGAAATGCATTTATTGATTTAAACTGTTTCTAAAATAATAGATTTTAAAACATAGTTAGTCACAAAGATATACTTCCAATTTAAAACATTTTTTCAATTGGAAGTATATCTTTGTGACTAACGGTTGAGAAAATAGCCATTGGACACCGATAGCACTGGACACCCTGCATATGTAATATTGGCTGAAAATACAGGGAAGGGATACTTTCACATTACCAAAATCTACTTTATTATATACCACTCGAAACAGATATAGTTACATCACACTGTCGAGTTCCGGCATCCAAGAAATCTCAATGCCGTCAGCGTAGTTTTTCACGAGTGCAAATTACATTTACATCGGAGGGGGAGGGATATGAGGCATGGGGCACATACTGTCTTCGCGTTTTAGACTTTAAAAATGTGATGGGGCAGCAGTTTCGAATAAGAAAGTTTACGTAGAGATTAAGATTAGTGACCATATATGGTATGGTCTAGGAAAAGAGGAAGTGCTGGCAGACTTTGTTAATATTAGTGGCGTGGGATAGAATTTAATAATATATAGTTGGTGTAATACGTGCTTGACAGGAAATAGGAATTCAGCTATAATAAATACCGCGCCCATTTTAGCGAGTGTGAATATGAATCATCTTATAAAAGTTATCAAGGTCGTCGCTTTTACCGTATATTTATGAAACTCTGATCAACAATTCACCGTTCTCTGAAGTACTTGAAGTGTATTCATTCACTACTATTAAAGAAAATATAATAAAGTACTTGAAGTGTATTCATTCACTTTATTATATTTTCTTTAATAGTAGTGAATGAATACACTACGAAGTACTTGAAGTGTATTCATTCACTACTATTAAAGAAAATATAATAAAGTACGTCTCTTCACTGGACTATCGTAGCTGCCATTAAATATATATATATATATATATATATATATATATATATATATATATATATATATATATATATATATATATAGGGTGTTCCAAAAACATTGACCTCGGCTTTTATTCCTTAAATATTGATCTTAGTATATATTCCTTAAATATTGTATCCTATTATTCCTTAAATATTGACCTGTGTATAATAAATTACAAAGTTGCGTAAAAAAAAGGTACAGAATTATATGAAATCGATACAAATTTTCAGGCGATTAAATTTAAAGAAATACAAAATTTAAATTTTTAAACGGCCCCCCGAACAAAAACATTTCCAATGAGTAACATATGCCCCATACACTAATAAGGTGATGTACAAAATTTCAGCATTTTATCATATAAAGTCCCAGAGATATGTTTAAACAAAGTTGGTGAGGAATTAATTACAAATTAAAATGTAAATGCTTACAGCAAGAGTGCAAATGCGCAACGCAGAAATGCATAGGCAAATAATATCTGCCTCTTATCTTTAATGGCATAGATGGAAAACAATTTGAACAAACTTTGTAATCTTTGTGTAAAGTTATTATTTCTACATAGTGCAGATACTTTTGTACCAATAAATAACAAAATTATTATTTATTTATGTAATCATTGTTTTCTTTCGTAATTTATGTATGACCCCTGAAACACGATCTACCGACATGATTTTTCCCCTCTGAGAACCCATATCCATGCATCAGAAGTGGTTTAAGTCAGCAGTTTTGTCTTTTCATATCTCTGGGACTTTTATGATAAAATGCTGAAATTTTGTACATCACCTTATTAGTGTATGGGACACATTTTACTCATTAGAAATGTTTTTGTACGGGAACAGTATGAAAATTTAAATTTTGTATTTCTTAAAATTTAATTCCCTTGAAAATTTTAATCGATTTCATAAAATTCTGCACCTTTTTTTACGCATACGCAACTTTGTAATTTATAATATAGTCTAAGATCAATATGTAAGGAATAAAAGCCGAGGTTAATGTTTTTGGGACACCCTATATATGTATATACATATATATATTTGAAATGTAATAATAAGAATTATGTAAAAATAAAAAAAAAATAAAAATACAATTCAAGTACTTGAATTGTATTTTTATTTATTTTTTTATTTTTACATAATTCTTATTATTACATTTCAAATATTTATCCATATACTTGTCTGCTGCATTATGCGCGTATTGTATATTGGTTTCTTATTTTCTGTCTAGTTGTTTACGAGTTTCTGTGGTAACATTCATTTTTAATTACATATATATATATATATACATATATATATATATACATATATATATATATACATATATATATATATATATATATATATATATGTATATATATATATTTATATATATATATATATGTATATATATATATGTGTGTGTGTGTAATAAAAAAAGTTTGAAAGTCCAATGAAAGAAAAGTGAGAAGCCTAAAAACCTAAAAAAACCTAAACTCGAAAAACCTAACTTTCTAACAAGCTTACAAAATAAAAGTATAAATCAATGAATCTTCAAGCAAATGGAAAAAACTACAAATTTCGAATCCTCAAGTCAAAGAAAATTATCAAAAAGCAATGGTATGGAATCGATAAAAGAAAAACAGACGAAATCCAAGCACAAACGCTATACACGTGGACAAGGTCTAAGCCTAAATCATGGATTTGTTCACTTCTTCAAAACTTTTTCTCAAGTCCAAATGTTTTGTAGAAGCAAACACAAAAATGTATGTTTCTGAAGAAATAGATAGATTATATCTATAAACTATTTCCACTTGGACAACATACATACAGAAGAAAAAATTAAAGGAGCATAGGATACCTGGATTCTAACTCAACAAATACAAGAACGGGAACCCAGAATGAAGAGACCAGTGTTGCCATTCACAAAGGAAAATATATGATCTACTGTTGCCATTTGTAAGAAATAAATAACAGTAATGCGAAAAGACAAGTATAAGATATAATATACAATCAAGAGGGGCAATAATAGTAAGGCTAATGAGTAAGTGGATGTAAAAATAAAATATAATTAAAACAAGAGTACGAAGATGTCAGGCTAATATATAAAACACCTTGAATAGAATTCATGAAAATCCAGCTAATCTAATTTTTTTAACTATACCATTTACAAAAAAATCTGATGTGGGCAACACATGACTTTCCTTATATAATGCAATGAATTTACTACTTTTACAGTAAAAAAAAATAGGTTTTTCTTATAGTAGATACTTATATTCTTTCCAAGATATTGAATTTTCGACAATTAGTCGTCATTTTCATTGATTTAGCGTCATTTTAATCCATTTGGCGAGATTTTCGTTAATTTGGCAATATTTCAAAAAGTCGCCAAGTTGGCGACATTCTGGCAAATTCGTCGCCAAAATCTCGCCAAGCTTTACTGACGGAGAAATAAGTTATTCTTATAACAGATAAATATTGGCGTTCAAATACAAAAGTATTACTCGAAGTATATTTTCTCATGAATGGAACGAGCTACATCCACGAGAATGATGTCACCCAATTTATCGCATGGTATTACATATGAAAAGTGAACATGTTTTTCAATAGGAAATATATTTTTTTTATTTTATATGACTTTTTGATAATTCTTTTGAAAAATGTTAAATATCTCAAAAACGGTTCATGTTAGCATTCTAAATTTTATGTTAATCGTTTTCTAATGAAAAATTACATAAGAAATGTCTATTTGCGTAACTTTATTAGCGGTTTTGATTTTTTGACGATTTTTTCAAAATTTCACTCAAAAATTTAGGCGGATTCTGAACATTCGATTACATTTAAAAACGATAGGCTTCCAGTGTTTACGGATTGTGATTTTTGTACCAAATTTCGTCCGAATCGGTCCATTCGTTCGTCAGTTATCGTCTCCACAGACCCACTGACACACACACACATACATACTTTCACACACACACACACAGACATCACTTCAAAAATGTTTGATTCGTGATCAGGGATGCTTGAAACGTGCTCTCCCGTCGAAAACTCGAATTCGAATTTTCGACCCCGTCACAATACTTTCCTTATACATTATGTATATAAGGAAAGTAATAAGAGGGATATTTATATAAATTTCTGGTAATTTTTAGATTATCAATATGTATAACATGAAATTTTTTATCAGATAATCTATAAATTCTAAAAAACTGATTAAGTATAATATTTCTAAACAATACAATCGAGTTGCAGGAATTAAACGGTAAGATTTTATTAATGTTAAAATTAAAAAAGTATTTTTTATCAAATAAATTAGTAAAAATTCTATTAGAAGGTTCAATAATATATATATATATATAACTTTCAGTAACATGCTTGCAAATGTTTTAGACTGTACGAAGAGCGGATATACTGCTATTTTTATAAATAGAAAACACATATTTCAAATCTTATGAAAAACTATGTTATGACACTACATTAATAAAAGCAAACACTGTGCAAGCACCAAGTTGCAGGCAGCTCTGCTGTAACGAACCTAACAGTTGTTATGCAATTGCAAAAGCGTGACTGTTATATTCCCTTGAATAACGAAGTTCTACGTCTACAGCCGAGGAGAACAAGTAGCAGTGTCGTACTTTCTCCTTTCGAAAGAGGTCGATTACCGAAAGTAGTCAGTCGTTCGGCAACGGAAGCGGAAAGGGCATCTTATCTGGCTTCTTCTGAAATACAGGTTGCATGGGTGCATTACATGCACAATTGTGTGGGGAAGTAAAGTTCGGATAGCGATGTCAAATAAACGTGTTTGGTGAAGAATTGGAAAACACGTCTTTTATGTGATGTGGTGTTTGCTCACACCAAGAATTTTTTTACGTGGGAAAATGGAGCAAAATATTTTCCCAATTATATGTATCTAATTTCCCAACAATTAATTATTCATTCTGGTTAAGTTATAATTAACTTTATAAGTTACAATTATTACCAAAAATACTTAAGGTAATAATTGGCCTTTTCTCCTGCCTTCATAGCTTCGTTTGGTACTTTTGTATTGAGCTCTGACTTGTGCGTATTTTGTTTTTCTGAATCGAAGGAAAGCTTTGATACGTTTGTATTGAGGAAGTTGTGTATTGAAAAAAGTGGAAATCAGAAAGTGGAAATCCTTGGCGAATTACCCTACCTTCTCGGGAATATGATGCTGAATCCATATCAGTCATTCAAGCGATATCTCACAAACAAATCGAACAAAATTCGATACAAATATTACAATCAGTGAATACTGGAACCCTATTACTTTAAAAGTAATCAAATATTTTGAAAGCTCCCCCAAATTTTCGAATGAAAATTTATAAAAATCATTAAAAAATCAGAACTTTTACAAATATTTCGTAAATAATAATTTCGTATGTAATTTCTTATTAGAAAGCGGATGACATAATCGTTAGAATGCTGGCACTAACCGTTCTCGAGATATTGTACATTTTTTAGATAAATTTATCAAATGGTCACATAAAATTAGAAAAGAATTAATTATTGTGAAATATGTTCACTTTTCATACGTGATATGTGATACATTTGTTAACATCGTTCTCGTGGATCTAGTTCGTTTCATTCACGAGACAAGACACTTTGAGTAGTAGTTTTGTATTTTTATGCCTAACAATTTGTCAATAATCATTTATATTTAAGAAAAGTTCATCTCTCTGTTTTTATGAAACGCTTGGCTATTAATTCGCCCTGAATTGACGAAAATGTGATATAAATTGTAAAAATGACGCAAATTAACGAAAATGACGCCAAATTGATGAATTAATTATCGAAACAGTTTAATATATGGACTATACTGCTTATTGCGGATGTTATCAATATTTATAATTGTCAATTTAAAATTGCACGAAATATAAGTTAATTAGGTACTCCGAAATAGTTTTACATATTGTCATATGACGACGAACTAAATGTACAAATTCAACGTCAAAAACATTCAGCCATGGAGCTTATACTTCATTTTTTCACTGTGAAAGATTCATTGCATTATATTGGTAAAGTCATGTGCTGCCCACATCAGATTTGTTTGCAAATTCAATTGAAGGGTCCGGGGGACCCGATGATACCAGATATAACACCCCCCCCCCCCCCCGCCCAAACAGTTACCTTACACCTTTCTGGTAGGTCGGACGGTCTGGGCTTCAACAACAACAACACCCCCTTCCCCCCCCCCCCCCCCCCAAAAAAAAAAAAATCACCAAACCAATTAAGAGTTAATAAGCTAAGCTGAAATAACAGAAAATAGATATAAAACTTTCAAAATATACATTTCGTTATCAAACAACAAAGAGCGGAATCAATTGGAATATTGTTTCTCTAATTAACATATGTTGATAAAGAAATAATAAAATGAAATGATTCTCTTATCAGAATGATACAATAAATGTTTTTTTTTATCTTTTTTTAACATTTTACAACATAGTTTAAAAGTGTTTATGACTTTGTTCATTCATTCTGTCTGTCTGTCTGTCCGTTAGCACGATAACTGACTTTATCGAAAAATGACTTTGACGGTCTGTGGGACCTATGGGAATATATAAATGAATAATATCACCCAATTAGTTTTGAATTGAACCCAGGTTGAAAAAATGAAATACATTGAACCCTATGGGACCTAATTTTTGTAACATTTTTTAAGCGAATTTAGAATGCTTCGAAAGTTTTAAGAAATATTCAAATTATCCCATAAAATATATAAAAAAATTTTCAGCAAAATATATTCAGTAGTTTTTTAAATAAAAATTAAAATAATAATTAAACCCTTTATATGAAGAGATCACGCTACTCACTTCAAAATAAAATATATCATCCATCTTGTGTCAAAATCGTGATTTTAAAAGTTCTTTTTAATTCATATTTAGTGTCATCCGTCCAAAAACCGCTTTACTTTTGCTTAAATTCTGTGCATCTACATCCTGACACAACACAATTACAATATATTTGAGTTTAAATGATCATCCAACGTTGATTATTTCTACAACGAAGCCTAATTTTCCCTTATGGAGGTTGTAAACACCAAAAGATGTAGAATGAGTTGTATAAGAATTGCTGCATTTCTTTAATTCAAAATTATTTGGCTCATGGATTCTACAATATATAGCTGATATAAATGAAACAAACATTCATTGATTTTACAAAGAGAAGCAAACGATTTTTTCGATGAAGTTTTAAGCATAGAGTTAAATTAGTTGAACCTCCGTGGTTTTAAGTTTTTAAATAAAATAAATTATTCTAATATTGTGATGATTGAAATGCTGTTTAGAGTTTAATAGCAAGCATAGAGTTTAATTACTTGCATCTCCATGGTCTTATGTTTTTAAATAAAATAAATTATTATAGTAATGTGATGAATGAAATGAATGGAAAAATGTTTATCAATGAAGTGCTGCTTTTATAGAGAGAGCCAGACAATTTATATTTCGATGACGTCATTTGAATAAAGTTCATTTGTTTTCGATGCAGTTTTCAAATGTAATAAATTATTGTAGTATTATTGTAATTTTAAAAATATTACCGAGGAATGTATCGTATTTTAGAGATGTTCAAACCAGACAATTTATATTTCCATGCCGCCATTTAAATGAAGTTCATTTTTTTCGATGAAGTTTTAAGTTTTCAAATATAATAAATTAATGTAGTATTGTGATAATTTTAAAAATATTACCGAGGAATGTATCGCATTTTAGAGATGTTTAAATAAGATTGCATTGAAGTTGGAAAGTGTTTCATAATCAATGCTTTATGCATGATTGATCTTTCTTGTATTTTTTGTACAAGAACTTTGAAAACAGCAGAAATAAAGAACATTAGGCAATAATAGTTAGCTTTTCAATGTAATAATTTGATAAATATATGAAACGGTGATACCGAATTACCCATATTTTAGTCCCAATACCGGTAATAAAATACCAACAAAATTTGGCTGGAATACCGGTTTTTCAGATCCCAACATCCTGGTGTTGAATGCCTTAGGCAACAATTCTGGTGCTCCTATACGAATGGATACAGCGAGCGTTTCAACAATCTGAATCAAAGGTCAGAACTGGGTCAGGCGTTCTTTTTCTCGTTCTTATCGTTCCCCGATTTTCTACATTCCTAAGTGAATATCTACTACCTTCCTACCCTTAACAAAAATGGAATCACCATGAGGCTATTTTTGGCATCCAAACAAACGGGTTCTCGACGCTGCTGATAAAAGAAGAAGAGATGACGGGTTTTTAATCTACTTCCGAAGTGTGATAAAAATAGAAGTTTGAAGGGATTCCGGAAAGGTGGTTGAGCACCTTCTTTGCTTAAATTCTTTTTGCTTTTCTGTTTTCATTCAAGAAAAACTGCCGTGGTAGTGAACATAGATAATTTGTAAATGGGAAAAGTTTGAATACAGATGTATTTCACCTTTAAAATATCTGTAGTGGGTGTATAGTGTGCTGCGCATCTCCACTCGCCGCATTCATTCATAGAGCTCCATTTCGCCAGCCCCCCCACCTCGGAATTTCAAAATTTCAATGATGCCATTCGTTTGTACTACGTTTGTACCGGATTGTACCGTCAAAATTTTCGTTTGTACCACTTCCGGAACGGGGTTATTCTCATTTCAAAGTGGGGGGGCTGGCGAAACGGCAGCCCCCCCACCTCGGAATTTCAAAATTTCGTCGATGCCATTCGTTTGTACTACGTTTGTACCGGTTTGTACCGTAAAAATTTTCGTTTGTACCACTTCCGGTACGGCGTAATTTTAATTTTAAAATGGGTGACCTTGAGCTCCGACAAACCCAACCTCGAAATTTCAAAATTTCGTCGATGCCATTCGTTTGTATTACGTTTGTACCGGTTTGTACCGTAAAAATTTTCGTTTGTACCACTTCCGGTACGGCGTAATTTTAATTTAAAAGTGGGTGACCTTGAGCTCCAGCAACCCCCCCACGTCGGAATTTCAAAATTTCGTCGATGCCATTCGTTTGTACTACGTTTGTATCGGATTGTACCGTAAAAATTTTCGTTTGTACCAATTCCGGTACGGCGTAATTTTAATTTAAAAGTGGGTGACCTTGAGCTCCGGAAACCCCCCCACGTCGGAATTTCAAAATTTCGTCGATGCTATTCGTTAGTACTACGTTTGTACCGGTTTGTACCGTAAAAATTTTCGTTTGTACCACTTCCGGTACGGCGTAATTTTTATTTAAAAATCGGTCACCTTGAGCTTCGGCAACCCCCCCACCTCGAAATTTCAAAATTTCGTCGATGCCATTCGTTTGTACTACATTTGTACTGGTTTGTACCGTAAAAATTTTCGTTTGTACCACTTCCGGTACGGCAAAATTTTCATTTAAATGTGGGTGACCTTGAGCTCCGGCAACCCCCCACTTCGAAATTTCAAAATTTCGTCTATGCCATTCGTTTGTATTATGTTTGTACCGGTTTGTACCGAAAAAATTTTCGTTTGTACCACTTCCGGTACGGCGTAATTTTTATTTAAAAGTGGGTCACCTTGAGTTTCGGCAAGTCCCCACCTCGAAATTTCAGAATTTAATTGATGATTCCATTCGTTTGTGGGACATTTGTACCGGATTGTACCAAAAAATGTTCGTTTGTACCACTTCCGGTACGGCGTTATTCTCATTTCAAAGTGAGAGGAGAGAAACATCAGCCCCCTCCTAAGAATTTGAAAATTTCGTCAATGCCATTCGTTTGTACTACGTTTGTACCGGTTTGTACCGTAAAAATTTTCGTTTGTACCACTTCCGGTACGGCGTAATTTTTATTTAAAAGTGGATGACCTTGAGCTCCGGTAACTTCCCACCTCGAAATTTCAAAATTTCGTCGATGCCATTCGTTTATATTACGTTTGTACCGGTTTGTACCGTAAAAATTTTCGTTTGTATTACTTCCGGTACGGCGTAATTTTTATTTAAAAGTGGGTGACCTTCAGCTCCAGCAACACCCCACCTCGAAATTTCAAAATTTCGTTGATTCCATTCGTTTGTACTATGTTTGTACTGGATTGTACCGTGAAAGTTTTCGTTTGTATCAATTCCGGTACGGCGTAATTTTTATTTAAAAGTGAGTGGCCTTGAGCATCGGTAATCCTCCCACCTCGGAATTTCAAAATTTCGTCGATGCCATGCGTTTGGACTACGTTTGAACCGGATAATTACCGGATATTATACCATAAAAATTTTCGTTTGTACCAATTCTTAAGCTTACATGCCGTACATCTAAGCTTACATGCTGTACATCTTAAGCTTACATGATATATCTTCTTAATGTTACAGTTTAATTTTTCATCATAGTCTTTTCTGTAAGGCAAAATGTCATTAGGTGATTATTAATGCCAATAAGATCTTGTACTTTGTAATTCAAATTCACCTGGATTCAAAATTATGCAAATCAATTAATCTGTCATTAAGAAATATCATATTGTTTTTATTAATCATACCATGTTTCTAGTGATATTCATATATCATATATTTATTTGTACAATTACATAGGTAATAAAATTATTTTTATAGCTTTATAGAAAATATGCAAGACATTAAATTTGAGAAGGGGGACTATTTACTAATGGAATATTATAATTTTTGAAACTAGTTGTGTACATGGACACCACCACGTTCCAGTATAAAACTGACATTTCTGTGACAAACATTGGTGTTCAACAAGATAACTTCTTATTGTTTTATGTTTTGAACTCTTTTAATTGCTTTTAATTATTAATCTTAGTTTGTTATGAGTATTAATTAGTAATTTGGTCTATTTTTTCATTATTTCTGCATTTAAAATTAATCAGCAGTTTAGATTTTGAGGGAAATCCTTACGTTTCTGACAAGTGTTTTTAATTTAAAGGAATTCAAGGAAATATATTTCTATTAGGTATGAGATAAGTATGGTCATCCTGCTAGAGGAGTGTTGCCTTTTGCGGCAAATTTCAAAAGGAATCTATTAGAAACTAAATTTTCTAATACATACTTTTGTCGCCTACTATTTATATCGATCTTTAGTTTCGAAGACATTTCGAGTGAAAGTATAGAGAATTAAAGAAATACTTGCTTGTACAGGTACTTTAATTTTAAAAAAAAGTTCAAAATATTACGTTAGTATATTACTAATGCTACATTGTACAACTTTATGCTGATAGAAGTTATAATATTATTATTTTATATTTTTTGTATACAATGAGATAATTCTTCAATAGCATGCAATCTAATTACTCAATGTTACATTTTCTGAAATTTCACAAGTACTAAATTGATACTCATTCGAGGAGATGGGATTAGTCCACTGAAAGGTTGCGACGTCAGAGTGGCGGCCTTCCTTCTTTCTTGGCGGATTTTCTGTAAGCAGTAATTGCAATTCATATTTAAACTTTTTTCGGTGATACCCTGGTGTGCAATTGCTAATTGGCCTAATAATAAGAAAATTTGCAATGTTTGGTTTCATAGAATTGTCTAGCAAGCTGCTTGTGCAAATTAATTATCAGCTGGCTCAGAATGGATTAAAAAATCTGATGTGGGCAGAACATGACTTTTCCTACATAATGCAATGATTCTACTTCTTTCACGGCGAAACAATGGTGTACAAGGTCCACAGAACAATGTTTTTGGCATTAAAATAATACGACGTCAATTGAAATTAGGTGCTTTGGGCAAATTACTAGTCCAAACGAATGACCTTCTCATATTCACGTTTACTTAATTACAATATCATGAAATGACATCAACATTTGTTTAATATCAATTACATGAAATAAATTACTATTGGCGAATTCATAGGCGTCAAATTACTATCACTGTCAAAATGTATTTTTTCCAGTGAATGGAATGATCTAGATTTATATGAATAATGTTGCATAATATTGTATGTGGAAGGTGTTACTACACTGTTACTAAGTGTTATATGTGGCGATACTTTCTTCCCTTTTTTTAACACTTTACAACAAAGTTGAAAAGTGTTTATGACTTTGTTCATTCTGTCTGTCTGTCTGTCTGTCTGTCTGTCCGTTAGCACGATAACTGCCGTAAAAATGACTTTATCAAAATGAAATTTTAGTATGTTGTTCAGACGGTCTGTAGGCCCTATGGGAATATAAATAAATAATATCACCCAATTAGTTTTTTATTGAACCCGGGTTGAAAAAATGAAATACATTGAACCCTATGGGACCTAATTTTTCAAACATTTTTTAAGTAAATTTAAAATTCACGAATTGCTTCGAAATTTTTAGGAAATATTCACATTATCCCATAGAATATATAAAAAAATTCAGTAAAATATGTTAAGTAGTTTTTTAATTAAAAATTATTTAATATAGGGAAAAAAACAAATTCAATTAAATTCTGACTTTGGGATATCTTCCAGAAAGAAAAGAGAGATATATTATATAATAAATATCTTTCCATTTGTTTAAACGTAGTGCATATGGGAGAGGCTTCACATTTTAAAATAAATTTTGTAGATAACAATTTTTCATTTTTTTTAAATTTTATATAACTCTTCATGATATACTTATTGGATGGCATTTTTAATGCACTTTCATACGTCCTAGAGAGTTAAAATTTGGTACACAGCTTAAATTTGTTGAACATTTTATTCGACAAAAATTTAATGGATCTTTAAATATAGATCATACATTTTTTTCGAAATGGCCTGAAAATAATCCCCGTTCACTTCTATAAATCATTGTTGTAATATTGTTAAAAATTCTGATGTGGACAGCCCATGTCTTTCCCTGCAGACTCATATTCGTTCTCTTTATTTATTCAATAATAATTTGAGTTTATCTGCATAAAATAACAACCATAAGTATTTTAAATGACATTGAATTTACACGTTAAACTTAAATTTGGTTCTCATTTGATAGCTGGACTTATTGTCAAAGGTGGCGTAGCGAAAACGCGAAAAAACTAGAATATCTCAGGAACGGCTAGTCCTAGAGTAATGGGGTTAGTCTTATTCTTTTTGTTGTCAAAAATCACGTATAAAATAGGAATTTAATTGATATAATTGAACACACGTAGTCTTATATTTTTATATATAACGATTTTTGCGGCCATTTCGCAAAATTAGCCAGTTCCTTTTTCCCGAATCGTAGTAGAATAACCTACAAATGATTTATATACAAAATTTTGTTAAATTTGGTATATAAATCACTTGTAGGTTATTGAAATATTATGCACCAAATTTTGTTAAATTTTTTCCATTAGTTTTTAGCTAGAGTGGATAAAGGCAATTTCTGCGGCCATTTCGCAAAGAAGGCAGATTCTTTTATTACGAATCGTACTATAATCTAATGAACATCAGGATTTCCCACAAAAAACATACCTACCAAATTGTATGAAAATCGGTCTATTAGTTTTTCAATTAGAGTGGATGTAATATCCACACAGACACACAGAAACATACACAGATACAACCTTACACACACAGACGTCTTCCTAAAAATAGTTTTTTCGTGTTCTAGAAGTCCCAAAACGTGTAGATCCTTTGAAAATTCGAGTTCCGATCTTCGGCACGATTCCAATACTTTGAGTACATACACATACACACATATATTATCTGTGTATTATCTGTGTACCTAAATTCCGTGCCTATGCAATTACAATAGTTGTGATTTTAAATGATCCCTAAAATTTTATTATTTCTTCAACGAAGCCTAATTTTAACATATGCAGAATGCAAATATCTCAAGCGATTGTAAGATGAATTACATAAGAATTGCTGAATTTTTTTCACACAAAATTATTTAGCTCTGGAGTCTGGAATACAAGTTATATGAATGAAATATTCATTGATTTTGCATAAAGAATCAGATGATTTATATTTCGATACAGTTTTAAATATTTAAGTGTAATAAATTACTGTAGTACTGTGTAATGTACTGTATAATGTAAAGGATATCACCACTGAATGTATCACATTTTAGAGATTTTTAAATGAAATTGCATTTCAGTTGGAAAGTGTTTCATAATCAATGCTTATGCATGATTGATCTTTATTGTATTATTATGTATTTAGAGTATATGGCAATATTGTTCAGAAGAACTTTATAGGACTTTTATGTCATAAATTATAGTATATTATTTATTCCCATTATTATTTTTGTTGTATAATTTTGTTATATAATGTACATTTTGAAATTCTTCCTTATTAACACTTTATAGCATAGTTGAAAAGTGTTTATGACTTTGTTCCTTCTGTCTGTTCCTTCGCACGATAACTGCAGTAAAAATGACTTTATCAAAATGAAATTTTAGTATGTTGTTCAGACGGTCTGTGGGACCTATGTTAATATAAATGAATAATATCACCCAATTAGTTTTGCATTGAACCCGGGTTGAAAAAATGAAATACATTAAAAATGAAATACATAAAAGTATAATAAATTACTGTAGTACTGTGATAATGTAAAAGATATCACCACTAAATGTATCACATTTCAGAAATTTTTAAATGAAATTACATTTCAGTTGGAAAGTGTTTCATAATCAATGCTTATGCATGATTGATCTTTCTTGTTTAATTTAACATTATGTTTTGAATAAATTTACATGAAAAATGTGCAATATCTCGAAATGTCGTATGTGGTATGTCAATCGTTTTCTAAGTGGATATTATGTATGAAATAATTAAACATTTAACAGCATTCAGATTCTTAATTTGCTTTAATAATTTTTTCAAAAATTTATTCGAAACTTGTGTAGTATCTCGAGAATGGTTCATTCTAACATTCTAAAGTTTCTATCATTTGTCTATCAATTACGTCTGAAATGATTTTTTTTTTTTATCATTATTGAAAGTTCTGGTTAATGATTTTTTCAAGCTTTCGTTCAAAATATGGGGGAGGCGGGGGGGGTCTTCCAAACTTTCGATTACATTTAAAATCAATTGGAATCCAGTATACACTGAGGTCAATAATCGTACCAAATTATATTCAAAACTCTTCATTCGCGTGTGAGATAACACCTCCGCCGACTCACAGGCACACACATACACTATGTACTGTCCCGATCATGAAGCCTTCAGTGGAAGCACTTTTGAGAACCAGAAGTGAAACACCGTACAGGCAGCCATCCCTATGATGTGGGTCTAGGGATGCCATTTCAGGACTGTCGAGCTATGGTTGCCAGATTTGGTGTTTTATTGGCGACATTTCGAATGTTCGAGAACCTTCTTAAAATGACGAGTATTCTACGAGATATGAGCCCCTTCTGGCAGTTTCTACTGAGAATATATAAAAAGAGTCATCGCTCAATTGGAGAGCAGTTGACGTGATACGAGCTACATTGAAATTATGAGATAAGTCATTGTTTTCAGGATAGCATCCGCTGTTTTGTGAAATTAACTGAGTATTTAATTGCTATTTTACTGTACCTAGCAGTTGTTTAGTAATCTTGTGAGATAGTTATCGAACCATTTGCTGTATCTTATTCCTGTTTATGTTGTGCTTATAAACGTGTTAGTTATCCAGAAATTTGGATTCTTTCTTGTATCCTGGACGCACACCCACGATTCCAGAGAATACGTCGTAACAGTATATTAGCGTGTATTCACACGTGCTAACACATACAGAAATGACTTCATAAACTTTCGGTTCTTGTTCTAGGATGCTTGAAACGTGTTCTTCCGTTGAAAACTTGCCCCAGTTAAATAAGTTCCCTATACTCTATAGGGAAACTAATATGCAGGACAGTAAAAGCAGTACTTCTGCAAAATAATTTCGCTAATTTTTATATAAATAAAATTAAATGAATGCAATTAAAATGATTTGCAACCAAATTCTCACATCCATGATAGCTAATTCCTACTTTACTTTTAAAACTATATTATACTCAATTGTGTTGGGTACATAACATTTTTTAATTAATCAATATTTTAAATACTTTATTTCCTGAAACCTATTTTAAATACTCACAAGTACCGAAATATATCTTCAAATTTTTCAATGTACATGTGCTACATATTCGTATTAGTATGTATAAGTGCTACTTTGTATAAGTGCAAATTGAGCTAAATATTTATATAAATGTCAATTGAGTTAAATATTTGTGAAAATGTAAATTAAACTAAATATTTATATAAATGTAAATTGAGTTGAATATTTGTATAAATATATGTTAAGCAAAATATATATATATATATATATATATATATATATATATATATATATATATATTAATGGCCAGGCACTTGACTTTCGTCATTCGCCTTTCGTCAGCGGCCAGAACGTGAACCATTTAGCCGTCCTAAGACGTTGCCCCAGGCGCACCAGAGGGGGGGCGGAACACACTACGCCCGCAACACAAACATCCATGTTTTACGTGGGACTCGAACCCACAACGCGGCGGTCGAGCGATTGCTGTGGAAACACTCGCCTTGACCACTCGACCACTGCGTTGGCTTAAGCAAAATATTTGAATAATGTACTGAATAAATGTGCTGATTTGTAAAAATATATTTATTTGTATTTGTATGTTTTAATACATATATAAATTTTATTGTCATAAAAGCATGTTCTTTAATTATTTGATGCATATTGGAAATTCGGAACTGAGAAGGGGCGAAATGGAGTCTCCCACTTTGAAATGGGAACAACTATATATAGGAAACGGTATAAATGAAAATTTTAGCGGTACATTCCATGCAAATGAAGTACATGCGAACGACGTCACTGAAATATGAAAATTCCGAGGTCAAAGCTGCCATTTTTCCAGCCTCCACTTTGAAATGAATATTACGCCGTACCGGAAGTAGTACACACGAAAATTTTTGCGGTACAATCCGGTACAAACGTAGTACAAACCAATGGCATCGACGAAATTTTAAAATTACGAGGTGGGGGGTTGCCGATGCTCAAGGACACCCACATTTATATAAAAATTACGCTGTACCGGAAGTGGTACAAATGAAAATTTTTACGGTACCATTTGGTACAAACGTAGTACAAACCAATGGCATCGACGAAATTTTGAAATTCCTAGGTGAACGGGGCTGCCGTTTCTAAAGCAAGCCCACTTTGAAATGAGAACAACACCGTACCGGAAGTGGTACAAACGAATATTTTTACGGTAGTACAATCCGGTACAAACGTAGTACAAACGAATGGCATTGACGAAATTTTCAAATTCTTAGGTGGGGGCTGATGTTTCTCCCCCCTCACTTTGAAATGAGAATAACGCCGTACCGGAAGTGGTACAAACGAACATTTTTTGGTACAATCCGGTACAAACGTCCCACAAATGAATGGAATCATCAACTAAATTCTGAAATTTCGAGGTGGGGGCTTGCCGAAACTCAAGGTGACCGACTTTTAAATAAAAATTACGCCGTACCGGAAGTGGTACAAGCGAAAATTTTTACGGTACAAACCAGTACAAACGTTATACAAACGAATGGCATCGACGAAATTTTGAAATTTCGAGGTGGGGGGTTACCGGAGCTCAAGGTCACCAACTTTTAAATAGAAATTACGCCATACCGGAAGTGGTACAAACGAAAATTTTTACGGTACAAACCAGTACAAATGTAGTACAAACGAATGGCATCGACGAAATTTTGAAATTTCGAGGTGGGGGGGTTGCCGAAGCTCAAGGTGACCGATTTTTAAATAAAAATTACGCCGTACCGGAAGTGGTACAAACGAAAATTTTTTCGGTACAAACCGGTACAAACGTAGTACAAACGAACGGCATCGACGAAATTTTGAAATTTCGAGGTTGGGGGGTTGCTGGAGCTGAAGGTCACTCACTTTTAAATAAAAATTACGCCGTACCGGAAGTGGTACAAACGAAAATTTTTACGGTACAAACCGGTACAAACGTAATACAAACGAATGGCATCGACGAAATTTTGAAATTTCGAAGTGGGGGGTTGCCGGAGCTCAAGGTCACCCACATTTAAATGAAAATTATGCCGTACCGGAAGTGGTACAAACGAAAATTTTTACGGTACAAACCAGTACAAACGTAGTACAAACGAATGGCATCGACGAAATTTTGAAATTCCGACGTGGGGGGGTTGCCGGAGCTCAAGGTCACCCACTTTTAAATTAAAATTACGCCGTACCGGAAGTGGTACAAACGAAAATTTTTACGGTACAAACCAGTACAAACGTAGTACAAACGAATGGCATCGACGAAATTTTGAAATTCCGACGTGGGGGGGTTGCCGGAGCTCAAGGTCACCCACTTTTAAATTAAAATTACGCCGTACCGGAAGTGGTACAAACGAAAATTTTTACGGTACAAACCGGTACAAACGTAATATAAACGAATGGCATCGACGAAATTTTGAAATTTCGAGGTTGGGTTTGTCGGAGCTCAAGGTCACCCATTTTAAAATTAAAATTACGCCGTACCGGAAGTGGTACAAACGAAAATTTTTACGGTACAAACCGGTACAAACGTAGTACAAACGAATGGCATCGACGAAATTTTGAAATTCCGAGGTGGGGGGGCTGCCGTTTCGCCAGCCCCCCCACTTTGAAATGAGAATAACCCCGTTCCGGAAGTGGTACAAACGAAAATTTTGACGGTACAATCCGGTACAAACGTAGTACAAACGAATGGCATCATTGAAATTTTGAAATTCCGAGGTGGGGGGGCTGCCGTTTCGCCAGCCCCCCCCACTTTGAAATGGGAATAACCCCGTTCCGGAAGTGGTACAAACGAAAATTTTGACGGTACAATCCGGTACAAACGTAGTACAAACGAATGGCATCATTGAAATTTTGAAATTCCGAGGTGGGGGGGCTGGCGAAATGGAGCCCATTCATAGTACAATAGTACCCAAAACTCTTTTCACCGAAATCTATTTTAACCTTTTAACCGAAATTCATTTTAGAGGGTTTTTTTTCTTTTTAAATCATTTTTGATTCAACTTGTTCAGTTAAACCTCTATTTCCAAGCCAATATTTATATATATATATATATATATACAGGTTATATATATATATATATATATATACAGGTTATATATATATATATATATATATATATATATATATACAGTTCCACAGGGTGGCTGCAGTAGCAGTATGCTAGCTAATTTATACCTTTATCATTATGAAAAGTCATTTACTTCAATAGATTATACTTTTTACAGATATGTTGATGATCTGATTTGCTTAGTACATACAGAAAATTATCTCATAGATATAGATTACTATCCAGACAATTTGGAATTAATTCCTAATGAAGCTACTATTAGTAAAAATGTTAATTTTTTGGATTTAAATCTTTTTATTGATCCTTCTAATAGAATTGTTACAAATTTATATGATAAAAAAGACTTTTATAATTTTAATATTAATAAAATCTTACCTTTTAATTCCTGTAACTCGATTCAATTGTTTAGAAATATTATACTCAATCAGCTTTTTAGAATTTATAGATTATCTGATAAAAAATTTCATGCTATGCATATCAATAATCTCAAAATTACTAGTAATTTATATAAATATCCCTCTTATTTAGTAAATAGTATTGTTAAAAAATTTAAAATAGCTGGATATTTATAATTCTTTTCATAGTATCATATAATTCTATTCATAGTATCTTATATTAGCCAGACATCTCCATTCTCTTGTATTTTTTTTTTTTTTTTTTTTTTTTTACATTCACTTCCCATTTCAGCATTACTATTATTTGCCCCTCTTTTTAGTATCTCTTTTTGTATATTAATACTTTTTCTTAACATTTCGCTTCACAGTTTTTCAATTCTTATGAATGGCAACAGTAAATGGTTTTTTATTTTTTCTTTACGAATGGCAACACTGGTCTCTTCTATCAGTGTTCCCTGTATTGAATCGATTGTACATACGCTGTGCATTTTCCAGGTATTCAATTTTTCTTTTTTATTCCTTCTTTATGTATGTCGTCCAAGTAGAAATAGTTTATAGATTTAATCTATCTATTTCTTCAGAAACATACATTTTTGTGTTTGCTTCTACAAAAAACTTGGACATGATTAGATTTTTGTAGAGGTTAACAATTCATGATTTAGGCTTAGAGCCTCGTCCACGTGTATGGCGTTTTTGCTTGATTTCATTTGTTATACTTATTTCGATTCCATACCTTTGTATTATATATTTTTCATTGACTTGTTGATTCGATATTTATTTTATTTATTTTTTTCCATTTGCTTGAGGATTAGTTGATTTTTACTTTTGTTTTGTAAGCCATTTAGATAGTTGAATTTAGTTTAAATTTTTTCTTTTTTTGTTTCCATACCTTTTAATTTGGTTGATTTTCTGTAACTTGATAGCTTGTGTTTTGTATTTTTTATCCATTTGATTGATGATATGCTGTATTATATTTTATTCTGTGGGTGTTTTAAAAAGTTAGGTTTATCGTGTTACATCTTCTTACTTTTCGTTCATTGGATTTTCAAACTTCTATTATATATATATATACATATATATATATATATATATATATATATATATACATATATATATATATATATATATATATACATATATATATATATATATATATATATATATATATATATATATACATATATATATATATATATATATATACATATATATATATATATATATATATATATATATATATATATATATATATATATACAGGCGAACCTCGATATGTCGAATTTGAAGGGAGTAGAAAAAAAATTCGAGATATAGAAAATTTGAAAAATTTTAAGGAATTCATAAAAGAATATATACATACTAGTCCTATACTTTACACATTTTTAAAAAAATCACTTACTTTATCTTACAGACAGAGAATTGAGTATTACCCAAGAAAATGCTGACAACAAATAAAGCGAAGCTTGGAATGATTGGATACACATTGAATGCAAAACTATGTACGTACATACATTATTAAAATTTAATCTTGCATTACTTTACTTGCAAAATAGTCATCTATGACAGTTTGGTTACAGGTAGTGAATCCTTCAATATCTATCATATTTTCCAAATGAGCTAGGCGGATCCAAATGAGCTTAATTTTGTGGCGATAGTTTACTTTAAAACTCTGAATATTACCTTGGTCCAAAGGCTGTAACTTAGAAGTTGTGTTTGGTGGCATGAAATGAACTTTCACGGATTCGCTATATTTCGGTATTTCGGCACGCTATAATGTGCTGTACAATTGTCCAAGAAGAGAACAATATTGCGATTTTCAGAGGATATTTTTTGTCTAGTTCCTTCAACCAATTAGCAAAAATTCCGGCAGTCATCCAAGCCTTATTGTTCGCAAAATAAGTCATTGGAACAGATTTCATTCCTGAAAAACATCGGGGTTTAGCAGATTTACCTATCATAAGAGGGTTGAGCCTTTCTGAACCATTCATATTAGTGCAAAATAGCACAGTTAATTTTTCTTTGCTCCTTTTCCCGCCATGACATACTTCACACTTAATGGTCATAATTTTATCAGATATACACCTAAAAAATAGTCCTGTTTCATCTGCATTAAACACATTTTTTGGATCGTATTTTTCCAAATGAAAAAATGAAAATTGTAAGATAATCCAAATGGTAAGATGAAAAAATTCGAGATATCGAGAGTTTGATTAAAAAAATTTCGAGTTAAAGAGTTTGTTTTACTTTAGTTTTATACCGTGCGTGAAGAGAGATGAAAATATTTCGAGATATCGAAAATTTCGAGATACCGAGGTTCGACATATCGAGGTTCACCTGTATAATATAAATATATATATATATAATATATATATATAATATATATATATATAATATATTATATATATATATTATATATATATATATATATATATATATATATATATATATATATATATATATATATATATATACAGTTAAACCTGTCTAAGTTGGACACTCACGGTTTCCTTTAAAAGTGTCCAACTTAGACAGGTGTCCAACATAGACAGTGTGATGAAATTTCATTTTTCCCTTTCAATAAAGCACATCAAAATACTTCATTTTTAACAAATAGAAAATACTAATAAGCCAATGGTTTTAATTAAATATTGTAATTACTGTTACAAAATACTTATGATATAGATTCTGTTTCTTGTTCCAGAGCAGTTCAGCTCCCATGCATGTATGATATCAGATCTCTTATTGTTTATATTGGAAACAGTAGATAACTAACTCCTCTGCCAACTTTCTGCAGCTGTCACCTTTGTCTGGGCGATCAAGAATTATTATTTTCTTTTCAATAGTTAGCTCAACTAATTTACCTTTGCTCATTATTAAAAACTAATGTGCACGTCACTAAAATCACAGTCACCTTTCCAGAATGCACTGAGAAACAAATGTGACTTTTGAGGGTAGAGAAACCTTTTTATTCAAAAGATGCAGAAATCTAATTGGACAATGTAAAGATGGGATAGGGAAGCTACAAATGTCCATTCTTCAAGTGTGTTGTTGTGTGTGTGTAAACAAACTGATAACAAAAAGGTTGTGATACATAATTGAGGTCTGTGGAATGGTGGGGAGGGACGGCCCCTTAGCAACAAAAAGAAAGAAATGTAGGCAGATAAGAGCTTCCTGGAAGTGATAACAACAACATAGGAATACTTCTGGGGATCAACAACAAAAGATAATCCCTGGGGATAGATAAGGAAGATCAAAAGTGGTAGGTTACTTCCTTTATGCAAATGCCAATTTTAAGGAACTTGCCCAACTTAGTAATGTAAACAGCGTCCAACTTCCAAGATAGACAGGTGTCCAAGTTAGACAGTATTATATACATGTTAAAACATAGGAATTCGTTCCGTTCCACCGAATTGTGTCCAAGATAGACAGGTGTCCAACATATAGAGGTGTCCAACTTTACAGGTTTTACTATATATATATATATATATGTCGAAAATCGCAACTCGAGTTTTCTGAGGATCTACACGTTTCGAGCACACTAAAATGCGAAAACGCTATTTTTAGCTTGGCATCGGTGGGTGAGTGTCTGTCTCTCTGCCTGTCTGTCTGTCTGCCTGTCTGTGCAATGTATCCACTCTAAATGTATCAAATTTCACAAAATTTGGTTGATAAGTCAAGTATAGGTAGATTACCCTGGTATGATTTTAAATATCTCGAAAATGATCTATCTCAGAGTAATGAAGTTGGTTTTATTATTTTAGTCGTCAAAAATTACGTATAAAACATGCATTCAGCTGATATATTTGTAATATTTTCTATTAAATCTTGACGATTTTTGCAAGCAATTTCGAAAAAAAAAAAAAGTTCTTTTTATACCGAATCGTACAAAAATCTGATCAGCAGGGGTAACACACAAATGACTTAAATCTACCACATTTTGTGAAATTTAGTCTATTCGTTTTCTAGTTATAGAGTGAAAACATACGAATTTTACGGGCCATTTCTACAGTCCCCCCCCCCCTAAATCGTACCAAAGCTAATCAACACCAGGGTAATCCACAAGTGACTTATCTACCAAATTTTGTGAAATTTGGTGCATTACATTATTTTTTAGCTAGACCAGATATATAAAATATATTGCGGGCCATTTCGCAAAATACGGCAAGTTCTTATATCCCAAATCGTACCAAAATCGAATTAACACTATGGTAACTCACAAGTGACCTACCTATGAAATTTTGTCCATTATGTTTTGAATTAGAGTAAATACATATATTGCACAGACAGACGCGCACACACACACACACACACACACCTACACAGAGACACAGATGCTCATACAGAAACACAGACACACATAGACGCCACACTAAAAATAGTTTTTTCGTGTTCTAGAGTACTCGAAACGTGTAGATCCGACGGAAACTTGAGTAGCGATTTTCGACGCGATCCGAATACTTTCACTATACATTACCATATACTACAGACAGAGAAAGTAAAAATCTGATATGCGCAGAACATGACTTTCACTACAGACTATAACTCATTTTCTCTTTATTTCTTCAATAATTTATTAAATTAATTTCAATTGCACAAAACAACAGGCATAATTATTTGAAATTGCTCTTAATTTTCACTTTTAATTCAATTTTTGTTTTCATTTGGTAACTAACTGGACGTAAAGGCGGTGTAGCAAAAATAAGTAAAAACTAAAATATCTCGAGAACGGCTTGTCCTAGAGTAATAGGGTGAGTTTTATGCTTTACACCGTCAAAAATTACGTATGAAGCAATCATTTAATGAATACATTTAAGCGTACGTATTTTTTTATTTTAGATTTTGACGATTTTTAAGAGTCATATTGCAAAAAAAGGCAGGTTCTTTTATTCCGGATCGTACAAGAATCTAATCAGCATCAGAATCACCCACAAGTGACTTATCTATAACATTCTATAAAATTTGATCAATTAATATTTGAGTTTGAGTGAATACATATATTGCACAGACAGACACACAGAGAGTGAGAGAGAGAGAGACCCACACAGACGTCATGCTAAAAATAGATTTTTCGTATTTTAGAGATTCCAAAATGTGTAGTTCCGTCAAAAACTCGATTTGCAATTTTCGACACGACTCTAAATATACTTTGCCTATATACATTGCCATATACTGCAGGGAAAGTAACATTCAAAATATGCTTAGAAATTTATTTGTAGTCATTTTATTAACACTTTATAACATAGTTGAAAAGTGTTTATGACTTTGTTCGTTCTGTCTGTCTGTTAGTTCGCACGATAACTGCCGTAAAAATGACTTTATCGAGATGAAATTTTAGTATGCTGTTGAAACGGTCTGTGGGGCATTTGGGAATGTAAATGAATAATATCACCCAATTAGTTTTGGATTGAACCCGGGTTGAAAAAATGACATACATTGAACCCTATGGGAACTAATTTTTTAAGCGTTTTTTAAGAGAAATTTAAAATTCACAAATTGCCTCAAAAATTTTAGAAAATGTTCGAATTATCCTATAAAATATATAAAAAAAATACAGCAGAATATGTTCGGTAGTTCTTTAAATAAAAATTTAAATAATAATTGCACCCATGTTATATGAAAAGATTACGTGACTCACTTCAAAATAAAATATGGCATCCATCTTGTGTCAAAATTGTGATTTTTAAAGTTTTTTATAATTTATATTTAGTGTTGCATCCGTCCTAATACTTCTTTTTTTTTCTTTTCTGTGCATCTATATATTGCGCGCCAACGCAATTACAATATTTGAATTTGAATGAACATCAGAGTTTGATCATTTCTAGAACGAAGCCCAACTTTCACGCATGGAGAATGTTAACACATCAAGCTATAAGATAAGTTGTATAAGAATTTCTGAAATTCTTTAATGCAAAATTATTTAGCTCTGGAGTCTGCAATATAGCTGATATGAATAAAACATTAATTGATTTTACATAGAGGAGCAGACGATTCCATATTATTGCTTTTTTGATGAAATTTTAAGCATGGAGTTAGAAAGTAATTTTACCTCCATGGTCTTACGTTTATAAGTAAAATAAATTTTGTAGTATTGTGATAATTTTAAAAATATCACCGCTGAATGAAAGGAATGGAAAAAAGTTAATGAATGAAATATTCACTGCTTTTATACAGAGAGCCAGGCGATTTATATTTCGATGACGTTTCTACTTTCCCTGCAATACATGGCAGAAAATCGCAACTCGATTTTTCGACGGATCTACACGTTTCGAAACATCTAGAATACGAAAAAACTATTTTTAGCATGACGTATGTGTGTCTGTGTGTATCTATGTATCTGTCTGTGTATGTGTCTGTGTTTCTGTCTGTCTGTGCAATGTATGTATCCACTCTTAACTCAAAAACTGATGAATCGAATTTCATAAAATTTGGTAGGTAAGTCATTTGGGTGTGGCGTTGATGCTGATTAGTTTTTGGTACGATTCAGAAAAAAACAACCCGCCTTTTTTTGCGAAATGGCCCTCAAAAATTGCATGTATCCACTCTATCTGAAAAACTAATTGACCGAATTTCACAAAATTCAGTAGATAAGGCGCTTGTGGGTTAACACGGTTCTTATTAGATTTTGGTAGGATTCAGAAAAAAATAACCGGTCTTTTTTTGTAAAATGGTCCGCAAAAATCGTCAAAATCTAAAATAAAAAACTACGTATGCTCTAATATATCCATTAAATGCTTGTTTTATACGTAATTTTTAAGGAAGAAAAGAATAAGCCCAACCCCATTACACTAGAACTAGCCGTTCTCGAAATATTTTAATTTATTCATATTTTATTTACGCCACCTTTGAAAATAAGTCCAGTTACCAAATGAAAACGAAAATTGAATTAAAAGTGAATTAAATTTAATTAAAATAAAAAGAACGTGAATATAAGTCTGCAGGGAAAGTCATGTGTTGCCCACATCAGATTTTTTGATTAAAGTCCATTTGTTTTCGATGAAATTTTCAAATATAATAAATTATTGTAATATTGTGATAATTTTAAAAATATCACCGCTGAATGTATTGCAGTTTAGAGATGTTTAAATAAAAATGTATTTCAGTTGGGAAGTGTTTCATAATTAATGCTTTATGCATGATTGAACTTTCTCGTTTCGGAGATAAAGAGAGTGTCAAAATAACAAAAATGTAAAAGACGTTAAACTAAATAAACACGACTTGAGTGACGCACTTCTTTTTGCTATGCAGCTAAAAAAAGATCAAGGTTAGGTACAGGTACGAACTAAACATCCACTCTGGAAGTGCAAACATGTACATCCTGTCTCTCACTTTCATTTCATTATCAATTTTTTTGCCGTGAATGAATAACAAGCTATGATCTAGGTATTTCTTTCTGAAATGGAAGATTTACGAAAAATGTAAACACCATGGATGCTTATTTCAAAACTTCAAAGATAAAAATGTGAAGAATTTGTATTTGTTTTGTCACAAATGAGGTATTGTTAATGAAAATACAAAAAAACATTCTATATTTTATGATATATTGAACTATTCTTTCTGTAAAAATAAATAAAAAAAAAATAGTTTTTGTCTGAGTGAGTTTCTGCTTCATTCACTTTACTTACTTCCACTCGATATATCTTTTAGATTATGAAAGATAGATATAAACAATAAGCAACAAAAATATTCAGTAATAAATCTAGTAGATTTTAATACTAGTAATTTCTAGATCAGTCATTTGATTTTACAAAACTCTTATAGTTTTTGAGCAATCGCCTTCTGAAATTGAAGAAGATCGAAAATTTTCCATTTCTAAAGTTTTCAATACTTATATCTTGAAAATTAAATGAACAGTAAACAATTAATTTATAGCCGTTTAAAAGCTCTTGCAAAGTTTTCTGTATACCTATACTTCGAAAATTCAAATGAACAATAAACAATTAATTTGTAGCCCCTTTAAAAGCTCTTGTAAAGTTTTCAGTACCTATATCTCGAACATTCAAATGAACATTAAACAATTAATTTGTAGCCCTTTAAAAGCTTTTGTAAAGTTTTCAGTACCTTTTTTTCAAAAATGAACAGGAATTAATTAATTTGTAGCCCTGAAATCCCTTCAAAAACCCTATAGGGATATTCGATTTTGAATGGGGTTATTTGTTTCCGAAATAGAGTAATTATAATTCCGATATTTTAATATTTTGAAACAGTGAATATACATGAATTAGAAATATTTAGTTGAAGAATGTTTCTCACTTTACTTATCATAGACTCATATTAGCTGTTTTAAACGAAACAAATGAAAATAAAAAGAAACTAATAAGCACTGAATTTTATTGGACTTTTTTATTACAAGACGTAATTCACGTAAAACCAAACCATTTCGGTACCACAGGGCTAGAACCACCCAGGGCCGTATTTGTACTTTTGGAGACCCTAGGCGCAACATCCTTGTGAGGCCTCAAAACAACAAGTCTATTTCAATTGATTAAATCCACGCACATTCTTTTTAAGTTAAATGAGAACAAAATTTGACACACCTTATTAACTCATTTTAATAAATTAAAAATATATACAATGTGGACATCACATGATTTTCTCTACAAACAAAAATTCATTTACTCTTTCTTTCACATTTCTTTAAATTAAGTTTAATTGCACAAAATAACATGGATAATTGCTTTAAATTAAACTGAATTTGGAATTTCAATTCAACTTCCGTATTAAAGGCAAGTTATTTTTTTCCGAATCTTACCAAAATCTAATCAACACCAGTGTAACCCTCCAAGTGACTTATCTACAGAATTTTGTGAAATTTGATCATTTAGTTCTTCAGCTAAAGTAGATACATACAATTTTTACGGGCCATTTCGCAAGAAAAGACAGGTTCTTTTTCCAGAATCGTATCAAATTCTTATCAGCACCAGGGAAACCCGCAAGTGATTGATAGACCTAACAAAATATATGAAATTTGGTCAATAAATTTTTTGAGTTAGAGTGGATACATACATTGTACAGATAGATGTCATGCTAAGAATTGTTTTCTCTTGTTCTAGAATTTAGAGTGCACGAAATGTGTGATCTGCCGATAACTCGATTTCGACACGATTCCAATACTGTCCCTATACTTTACCATGTATTGTAGGGAAAGTAATAACACAGCATTGATATTCTATATTTGCATTAAAAAATATAAAAATAAAGTCATGTTAGTTTTATATTCTAAGCAAAGAACAATGTATTTCAAATTGACGCGCAAGGCCTCACAAATTTTTCAACTACCTGTAGTTCTTATTATAAATTTAATACATATTTAAAAATAAGTATTTTATTTTGCAAGAATAACTAGGCTGTTTTTACTTTCCCTGCAATACATGGTAATGTATAGGGAAAGTATTGGAATCATGCCGAAAATCACAACTCGAGTTTTCGACGGATCTACACGTTTCAAGACCTCTAGAATACGAAAAAACTATTTTTAGCGTGACGTCTGTGTGTGTGTCTGTGTGTCTGTGTGTCTGTCTGTCTGTCTGTTCAGATTTTGTATCCACTCTAACTAAAAAACTAATGGACCGAATTTCACAAAATTTGGTAGGTAAGTTACTTGTGAGCGAGTCTGGTGCTGATTAGTTTTGGGTACGATTCGGAATAAAAGAACCCGCCTTTTTTTTGCGAAATGGCCCGCAAAAGCTTGTATCCACTCTAACTGAAAAACTGATGGACCGAATTTCACAAAATTCGGTAGATGAGTCACTTGTGGGTTACCTTGGTGCTGATTAGATTTTGGTACGATTCGGAAAAAATGACCTGCCTTTTTTTTGCAAAATGGCCCGCAAAAATCGTCCAAATCTAAACTAAGGAACTGGATATACTCAAATATATCCATTAAATGCTGATTTAATACGTAATTTTTAACGACGAAAAGAATAAGACCAACCCCATTACACTAGGACTAGCCGTTCTCGAGATATTTTAGTTTTTCGTACTTTCCCTACGCCACCTTTGAAAATAAGCCCGGTTACCGCATGAGAACGAAAATTGAATTAAAAGTGAAATAACTTTAGTTAAAATAAAGAGAACGTTAATATAAGTCTGCAGGGAAAGTCATGTGCTGCACACATCAGATTTTTTATATTGTTTGTAAAAAGTACAGTTTTAAAATATGACCCCATTGAGAGTGAGCCCCTCGCTTGCGCCTAATGCACCTTATGGTAAATGCGGATTTTAGGAAATATTCAGAATATTTAAAACCTTAAAAGTTATTTCTCTATATCATACAGTTGAGCTGAGTGAGACTGACTGACTAAGTCATGAATTGCGCATCCCAAACTGCTGATGGTAGAAACTTGAAACTTTGCATACAGGTGGGACTTGACCGAGATTAAAATCTAAACCTTTGGAATTTTGTTCGATAAATTTATAAATCGTTGAATTGTTTGTTCTTTCATTTTTTCTGCTATACCTCGAAAACGGCTCGTTAGACAAACAAAATTCCTTTCTATACCAACACGCGCAGAAAATAATATCCTAAATTTTCATAATTAACTCTATAGGTATACAGTCAACTGTTTTCGAGATTTAAGCATAAATTTTAAAGCCACAAGTCATAGATAAGAAGGTGATTTAATTAAATAAAACCATCATATAAGACGTACAAATATTAAAAGACAAGAGCGCTTTCGGGCATCACCATACCCATCAGTGGCTATATGAAAAATTACTGTAGAAACAAGCCTATATATAGACCAGATCGGCAGGCAAAATTTGCATAAATCAGCTACGGAATAATGACAATTAAAGCGTATTATAAACAAGCTATTAAATATTAAACAATTACAAAATTACTATAAAAAGTGTTATAAACGGGAGTCCACGATAATTTTTCATATAGATATTGATGAAGGGTATGGCGATGCCGAAAGCGCTTTAATATGATTTGGCCTTTTAATATTTGTACGTCTTATAGGATGATATTATTTGATTAAATGACCTTAACACTTTACAACATAGTTGAAAGTGTTTATGACTTTGTTCATTCTGTCTGTCTGTCTGTCCGTTAGCACGATAACTGCCGTAAAAATGGCTTTATCAAAATGAAATTTCAGTATGTTTTTCAGACTGTCTGTGGGACCTATGGGAAAATAAATGAATAATATCACCCAATTAGTTTTTTATTAAACCCGTGTTGAAACAATGAAATACATTGAACCCTATGGTACCTAATGTTTCAAATATTTTTTAAGCGAATTTAAAATTCATAAATTGCTTCGCAAATTTTAGAAAATATTCAAATTATCCCATAAAATATATAAAAAAATTTTCAATAAAATATGTTAGGTAGTTTTTAAATAAAAATTATTTAATATAGGGAGAAAAACAAATTCAATTAAATTATGACTCTCGTTACATCCTCCAGAAAGAAAAAAGAGATATATTATATAATAAATATCTTTCCACGAGTTTAATTATTTTATATATGAACAAGAAAGATCAATCATGCTTAAAGCATTGATTATGAAACACTTTCCAACTTCAATGCAATTTTATTTAAACATGTCTAAAATGCAATACATTCCTCGGTAATATTTTAAAACTTATCACAATACTACATTAATTTATTATATTTGACACCTTAAACCTTCATAGAAAAAAATTAACTTCATTCAAATGACGGCATTAAAGTATAAATTGCCTGGTTTAAACATCTCTAAAATGTGATACATTCCTCGGTAATAATTTTAGAATTATCATAATACTACGATAATTTATTATATTTGAAAACATCATCGAAAACAACTGAAATTCATTCAAATGACGTCATAAAAAAATAACACGCATGGCTCTCTCTATAAAAGCAACATTTCATTCATAAATAATTCCCCCATTCATGTCATTCATCACAATACTATAATACTTTATTATATTAAAAAATTAAGACCATTGAGCTACAAGAAAGTAAACTCAATGCGTAAAACTTCATCGAAAAATATCGTCCTTCTCTTTCTAAAATCAATGAATATTTCAGTCATATCAGCTAAGCAGACTCCATGGACTAAATGATTTTGTGTTAAAGAATTACATCGATTCTAATACAACTCATTCTACATATTTTGCTGTTTACATTTTACATAGGTGAAAAATAGGCTTAATATTAGAAATAATGAAATTTGGAAGAGCATTTAAACTGAAATATATTGTCATTGCGTTGTTTCAGTATGTAGATGCACAGAATTTAGGCAAAAATAAAATAGTTTTAGGACGGATACAACACTCAATATGAATTAAAAAGAACTTTAAAAATCACGATTTTGACACAAGATGGATGCCATGTATCATTTTGAAGTGGGTCATGTGATCGTTTCATATCATGGACACGTGATCGCTTCATATAAGAGGTGCTATTATTATTTTAATTTTTATTTAAAAAACAACTGAATATATTTCGCTGAATTTTTTTTTATATATTTTATGGAACAATTTGAATATTGCCTAAAATTTTCGAAGTAATTTGGGAATTTTAAATCCCCTTAAAAAATGCTTGAAAAATTAGGTCCCATAGGCTCAATGTATTCCATTTTTTCAACCCGGGTTCAATCCAAAACTAATTGGGTGATATTATTCATTTATATTCCCATAGGTCCTATAGACCGTCTGAACATCATACTAAAATTTCATTTTGATTAAGTCATTTTTACGGCAGTTATCGTGCTAACGGACAGACAGACAGACAGACAGACAGACAGACAGATAGACAGACAGAATGAACAAAGTCATAAACACTTTTCAACTTTGTTGTAAAGTGTTAAAAAGGTTTCACATTTTAAAATAGATATAGTAGATAACAATTTTTCAAATTTTTAAATAAAATAAATAATTATAGTATTGTGGTGAATGAAACGATTAGAAAAATGTTTATGCATGAAATGCTGCTTTTATGTAGAGGCGATTTATATTTCGATGACGTCATTTGAATAAAGTTCATTTGTTTTCGATGAAGTTTTCAAATATAATAAATTATTGTAGTGTTATGATAATTTTAAAAATATTACGAGGAATGTATCACATTTTAGAGATGTTTAAACCAGGCAATTTATATTTCAATGCCGTCATTTGAATGAAGTTCATTTTCTTCGATGAAGTTTTCAATTATAATAAATTAATGTAGTATTGTAATAATTTTAAAAATATTACCGAGGAATGTATCGCATTTTAGAGATGTTAGTATAAAATTGCATTGAAGTTGGAGAGTGTTTCATAATCAATGCTTTATGCATGATTGATCTTTCTTGTTATCTATGACTTGTGTCTTTAATTTATGCTTAAATATTGAAGTAGACGTGATACCACTTTAATTATTGTTTTCGGGATATTTTTATTTATAAGAACAGCAGACGATTTTTGTTATTAATACTTTATCAATGTATTTATAGTCTTGATTCCATTTTGGGAACTATGGTATCCGAATTGCTTTTAAAATTTTTACAGCTGACGAATTTTAACACTTTACAACAAAGTTGAAAAGTGTTTATGACTTTGTTCATTCTGTCTGTCTGTCTGTCTGTCTGTCCGTTATCCACGATAACTGCCGTAAAAATGACTTTATCAAAATTAAATTTTAGTATGTTGTTCTGACGGTCTGTGAGACCTATGGGAATATAAGTGGATAATATCACCCAATTAGTTTTGAATTGAACCCGGGTTGAAAAAATGAAATACATTGAACCCTATGGGACCTAATTTTTCAAACATTTTTTAAGCGGATTTAAAATTTACAAATTACTTCGAAAATTTTAAGAAATATTCAAATTATCCCATAAAATATATAAAAAAACTTCAGCAAAATATATTCAGTAATTTTTTAAATAAAAATTAAAATAATAATTACACCTTTTATATGAAGCGATCACGTGACCACTATATAAAAAGATCACGTGACCCACTTCAAAATAAAATATGACATCCATTTTGTGTCAAAATTGTGATTTTTAAAGTTCTTTCTAATTCATATTTAGTGTTGTATCCGTCCTAAAACCGCTATATTTTTGCTTAAATTCTGTGCATCTACATACTGAAATAACGCAATTACAATATATTTGAGTTTAAAGGATCATCCAACTTTGATTATTTCTACATCGAAGCCTATTTTTCACTTATAGAAAATGTAAATACCAAAAGATGTTGAATGAGTTGTACAAGAATTGCTATTTCTGTAACGCAAAATTATTTAGCTCATGGAGTCTGCAATATAGCTGATATAAATGAAATATCAATTGATTTTGCAAAGAGAAGGACGATTTTTTCGATGAAGTTTTAAGCATAGAGTTTAATTACTTGCATCTCCATGGTCTTACGTTTTTAAATAAAATAAATTATTATAGTAATGTGATGAATGAAATGAATGGGAAAATGTTTATCAATGAAGTGCTGCTTTTATAGAGAGAGCCAGGCTTGTTATATTTCGATGACGTCATATGAATAAATTTCATTTGTTTTCGATGAAGTTTTCAAATATAATAAATTATTGTAGTATTATGACAATTTAAAATATATTATTGAAGAATGTATCGCATTTTAGAGATGCTTAAACCAGGCAATTTATATTTCAATGCCGTCATTTGAATGAAGTTCATTTTTTTCGAACAAGTTTTAAATTTTCAAATATAATAAATAAATGTAGTATTGGGATAATTTTAAAAATATTACCGAGGAATGTATCGCATTTTAGAGATGTTTAAATAAAATTGCATTGAAGTTGGAAAGTGTTTCATAATCAATGCTTTATGCATGATTGATCTTTCTTGTTGTCATTTATACGTTATCTATGAATATACTTATTTATAATTTTTGATTCCATTCTGGTAAATATGATATCCAAATTGCTTTTAAAATACTTACAGCAGACGATTTTTGTGATTTATACTTTATCAATGAATATATTTATAGTTTTGATTCTATTCTGGTAACTATGATATTCGAATTACTTTTAAAATACCTATGATGGCTATTCTTCAAATCAAACTGTTGGAAAATAATAATATAATAGTTAAGATTTAGATTTAAAATGTCTAGAGCTCTGAAAATAAGGCAAAATACAGTGATCGGAGATGAAATATTATATTACATACCGCAATTTCCATATTAACAGAACTATAAAATGTGCGCCATTTTTATGAATCAATTTGGGCGACGTTAATTTAATAAACGGTTTTTGATATTCGCAACTTTTATTAAGTGTATAAGTGCCACATTTACTGACAACCAGACGTTTTATTTGCACGAAGCGTGGGTAGAAATGGCTAGTATATTATACATTCCATTTAGCAATTAAATGTTTGATTAAACGCTTTGAAAATAGGGCAAACATAAAAACTTTGTTCTTAAATTCTCTATTAGATCCACACTTGGCCACAACGAAAATTCTCACAAGAAGACTTTTCAAAATTTAATCCTAAAGATTATATTGCATACTACGTAGTTTGAAAACAAATCCTAAACAACACCCAAGCATAAAAAACAAACAAACCATAAAACGTTACTTGCGTAACTTCTGTTGCTACGCAGACAGAATATTTCAAGGTTAGATAGAGGTATAAAAACCCCGCCTGATTCAGAAGAGAATGAATGCTCGCTGCTTATTTTGACATAAATATCCGGATCTGGGCAAAACGCGTTGCTATGGGAGACCGATCTGTCTAGTTACGGAAGAGACATTGACCCCGAGAATAGTTGATAAAAGAACCATGATCATTTTTTCCAAAACACACTGCCATCCTAATCGATGAATTAACTCAATTGTAATATTTTACTTTCCCTGCAATACATGGTAATGCATAGGGAAAGTATTGGAATCATGCCGAAAATCGAAACTCGAGTTTTCAACGGATCTATACGTTTCGAGATATCTAGAATACGAAAAAAGTATTTTTAACATGGCGTCTGTGTGTGTGTCTGTTTGTGTGTCTGTGTATCTGTGCAATGTATGTATCCACTCTAACTCAAACACTAATGGACCGAAATTCATAAAATTTGGTAGGTAAGTTACTTGGGTGAAACCCTGGTGCTGATTAGTTTTTGGTAGGATTTGTAAAAACAGAACCCGCCTTTTTTTGCGGAATGGTCCGTAAAAATTTCATGTATCCACTCTATCTAAAAATACTAATTGACCAAATTTCACAAAATCTGATAGATAAGTTACTTGTAGGATACTCTGGTGCTGATTAGATTTTGGTACGATTCGGGAAAGAACAACCTGCTTTTTTTTGCAAAATGGCCCGCAAAAATCGTCAAAATCTAAATTAAGAAACTACGTATGCTCAAATATATCCATTAAATGCTTGTTTTATACGTAATTTTAACGAAGAAAGAATAAGACCAACCCCATTACACTAGGACTAGTCGTTCTCAAATCTCGAGATATTTTAGTGTTTTTGTTTTTTCTCTACGCCACCTTTGAAAATGAGTCCACTTACCAAATGAGAACGAAAATTGAATTAAAAGTGAATTAAATTAAAGAAAACGTGTATATAAATCTGCAGGGAAAGTCATGTGCTTCTCACATAAGAATTTTTTTTTTTAATCTTTTCAGGTTTTCATGCTGTCAGAATGAAACATATACAGGTATCATTTGAAATTCCCATCTACAATACTGTGTAATATATTGGGTAGAGGTCTGAAGGGGGTCGGAGCCTTACTCACGGACTTAGGCCCGACCCATAGACCAGGTCGGGCTTGAATTTTCAAATACTGTGTCGGGTCCGACCAGACTCGGGCTTAGTCTGGCCGGGCCGGGATGAACTAATTTAATTTTGAAAACGCTTTATGTAGCGTTGATTTACCACTTAACCTTCAAAACGCGGTATTTCTTCAGCCCCCTATTGCCCGCAATACATTTCGTTATAAAGTTCTTTTAGTGTGGTAGAAATAGTATTAGAGATGGAACTAATTGCAACAAAAATTATTCTTGTTATAAATGGTAGGTAACACGCTATTAATCAACATACTAAAAATATACATCCGTGCTGATGCGCAAAATGCGTTTTTTTTTGCCGCCATCTTGAAAAAACATGAAAAAATCCCAAAATATCATGTGTGGTATCAAATTACAAGAAATTTCATGCTGAAAAAGAATATGATATTGGTTTAAAATAAGAAAAGGAAATAACAAAATGGTGGCTGAAAAACTGAAAGCTTTTGCAGTGTTGAAAAACATCTTTTCATTAATCTAAGCGGTTTAAAAATCCTAGGTAGCTTTAACTTCACCCACAATTTTTACAAAAATGTTAAACTAAAATAAATAACTATAATTTTTATTATTTAAAGTTAAAATTTCACATTAAACAAAATCTAAAGTTTGAAAAAGTTATACAATAAAAGGGTTTTTTATAATATAAAATCATATGTATTTCATCAAAATCAAATCTCATCTTCATCTAAATCCAAACTGTCTCTTGTGTTTGTACAATCCTTTCCACAACAGTTTTTACAAACTACTGAACATGGAAGTCCATATCGGCGACATGTACATTTCATGGTGTTACATTGTTCTTCAACTGTAGTTTGGCACATTTAATCATATTTAAGAGTTTGTCTGGTGCTGGGTTCAAGTCTGTTAATATCGGTTGAAATTCTCCATCAACCAACTGCCAACCCCATAGTGTAGGATCAGGGTTTGGCATATTAAGAGTTTTCCAAATAAAACACTGCAAATGCACTCGAAGTAGATGGTATTTCGCGGCATTTTGTGTTGCAAGCAAGCGATATATATCAAATTATTTTTTAGCTGAATCTTTTTCATAATGTATTGTTTGTTCATAACGAAGCACATTTAGGTTGCTTGTGTCGATGTTACCTCCATTTAGTGACACAATAACTTTATAGCCAATTTCGACCAAATCTTTCTTAGTAACATCTTCGGATGATCCAAAATGAGAAGCCCATTCGCATAAGATTTTGTATTTTATGATATTCTTGAAAGCAGAAGTTTTACTTTTGCCAAATAACGCACTGGTGGTGTCACCCCCTGTTAATGCGGGAACAAAAAGTAAAGTTTTGCAAGCCTCCTCTCCAATAGATCTTTGCATGGCTTGAATGTCACGAACTTTATCAGATTGTGTGGCAGACTGCATTAAAATGTTCTTAAAAGAATGATATAGTAGTAGGATTAAAATATCAGTATCATCAGCTACTACAGTGACATGTTTTTCCTTGGCTATGTTTAAAGCTTCTTTGACGATTAGTCCCTAACAGTATTTTTTTTTCACTGAGTCTGTGAGTCTGTGGAGACGATAACTGACGAACGAATGGACCGATTCGAACGAAAGTTGGTACAAAAATCACAATCCGTAAACACTGGAAGCCTATTGTTTTTATACGTAATCGAATGTTCAGAACCCCCTTAAATTTTTGAATGAAATGTTGAAAAAATCGTCAAAAAATCAAAACCGCTAATAAAGTTACGCAAATAGACATTTCTTATGTAATTTTTCATTAGAAAACGATTGACATAAATTTTAGAACGCTAACATGAACCGTTCTCGAGATATTGCACATTTTTCAAAAAAATTATCAAAAAGTTATATAAAATAAAAAAAATATATTTTCCTATTGAGAAACATGTTCACTTTTCATATGTAATACCATGCGATAAATTTCGTGACATCATTCTCGTAGATCTAGCTCGTTCCATTCATGAAAAAAGGTACTTTGAGTAATACTTTTATATTTGAACTGCAATAGTCATTTATATGCTGTAAGAATAACTTATTTCTCCGTCCATAACGCTTGGCGAGATTTTGGCGATGAATTTGGCGGAATGTTGTTGGGAAATAATTTTCCGTCAACTAACTGTAACTTAACCTTAAGGTGAAGTTGTAACTGTGGACCGTAACTGTAGAAAGTGTGAGTATAAATGAGTGTGAAATGGATGTTTACGGGCGACTGAGATTGTCTGAGACACAGACAGAGAAAGAGAGTAAAGCATTATGGTAGTGGATATATGCTATGTATTGCCGCAGGATGTGAATTCTAATTTATTATGTAACCTAAGATAGGTATTTAAGTTTGTTAATAAATTGTTATGTTATCGAAGATGTCTCTTCATATCACTCCAGAAACGCTACAAAGGGTTATGGGACCAGTCTCTACACTCAATTAAAAGTGCGTAGTAAGCGCTACTGCAAAAATGGCGGAGCAAGCAATTCCTAGATTTGAGGGAAAAAACTTCAATAGTTGGAAGTACCGTATTAAAAGTATACTTGAGGGAAAGGGATTAGGCTTGTATCTAACTGATAATCCGACAGAAAAGAAATCAGAACTAACTGAGTGGAAGAAATACGATTCTCAAGCAAGAGGAATTATTACATGCGCGTTAAGTGCTTGGTTGCAAGTTTGCTTTGTTCTTACTTGTAATGCTGCCAAGGAAATTTGGACGTCCCTAAGCAACAGGTATGAAGGTGATCTGAAAAGAAGAATAGAAGCAAGAACAAATGTGTCACGATTACAGATGGAAATGAACGAAAACTGGAACGACTATCTATTGAGAGCCGAGAAATTGCTGGAAAGTGCACGTATACTGGGTGCAAATATAGATGAAGAATTTATAAAGAACTTTGATCAAAGGACTTCCGCCAAAGTGTAATTTAATCGCAATGCAATTTGACAACTTTCAGGAAGCTACCATTTCTGATGTTCGTCGAATTTTCAAGTTGCACGAGGAAAGATCTAACGAAGCTGAAAAAGCAATCTCGTCTTTTTTTAAAGTACAGAATAGCAGAAGATATGGAAGTCCTAAATCATACTGTGATCCAAAGCGATTTGAACAAATTTATAGCAGAAAAATTTTATGCTATATTTGTAGTAAAACAGGCCATAAAGCCGTGAATTGTTGGCATAATCCAGTTAATCAACGAAAATCAAGTTTCTTGAAAGATAGTTCTGAACAAGCAAACCGGCGAGAATATTCAGAATCAAGAATTATGTGCGACAGAAATGGATCAAAAAGAACTTTAAAAGCTACAGAAGGTGTATTGCAAGTCAGATGGATCTTAGACAGTGGAGCGACCAGTCATATGACTGAAAATCTTGACTGCTGAAATGAAGTACAGGAAGATAAAAAAAAGAAATATTTTGTTAACTAACGATAGCAGGATATCTTCTCAAGCAAAAGGATCCGTAACATTGCGAGAAGTAAGTGGAAAATTTAATTCCAGGGTAAGAAATTAGCGGGGGCCATGCGCGAAATGCGACCAAATTTTTAACGTTCGCGACTATGATTTCGGAATCGGGGACCAAATCGCGACTAGAATTAAATCACTATAATTTACCAAAAATAACCGAGGGGAAAAAAAATTTGTTCTTTTATAAAACAATATGTCTTTAAAATTTTTTATTTTCATCATGTTTAAAGTAATCTGAAAGAATCAGCCCACATTCACTATTAAGCGACATTCATATTTTTGACGCAATTAATTTGCCAAATTCTGAAGATAAAGATTTATTTACAAATTATGGAAGTAAAGAACTTGATATTATTCTTTAAAATTTACCTTCATGTGTGCAAATTGATGAAAATGAAGTTAAAGAAGAATATTTGGAAGGAAAATTTTGAGCTGCAGATAAAAAATCACAAGATTCAAATGTTTTATGGGATAGATTATTTAATAAATCAGAATCTTCAGATGAATACAGCAATTTGCTAAATATTATTTCATTTCAGCTTATAATATCATTCAGTACTGCTATTTGTGAACGAGGGTTCAGTATAATGAATCTTATAAAAACGGATGTTCGAAACAGATTGAAGGTTGAAACACTGAATGATGCATTATCCGGAAGTATATATATTTGGCAAGCAAATAAAATATTTAGATTAGGCCTATGTGGTTTTATCGTGTATATTTTTTATTTCATTAAAATGTTTTATTTTGGCCCTTAAAAATTTTCAAATGGCCCACAATAAATTGATGCTGGGGGCCATTCGGCCCCTAATTTTTTTTTCTAATTTCTTACACTGATTCAGATATGGTGCTAAAGGATGTACTTTATGTACCTAAACTAAAAAGTAATCTGATATCTGTTCGAAAATTGACAGATGATAATATGAATGTTTTATTTGATGAATCTGGAGGGCATATTTTAGATAGGAAAGGCAATACAATATTAAGTACGAAACCATCGGAATTTTACGTTGCTGATTTGAAAGCGATCAAGGATAAGAATTTTATTTACAAAGCGGGTAAAAGTACTTCTTGGGAAATGTGGCATAAAAGATTAGGCCATATTAATGAAAAATATATGAAACTTATGTTAAAAAATTCAATGGTATATAACTTTGAGTGTAAACAAGAGTCAAATTCGAGTGATTGTGTTACTTGCATTCAAGCGAAATGGGCTAGAAAACCATTTAAGGAAGTAATCGGTGAGCAATCAAAAATGCCGTTGGAACTTCCTTCATGTGAACTTAATCGGTTGGATATACAAGAAGCTTCTTTAGGAGGAGCTAAATATGTTTTAACAGTAGTGGATGATTTTTCAAGGAAAATATTTGCAAAATTTCTAAAGTCAAAAGCGGATGTTTTCGAAACATTCAAGTATTTGATATGTAAACTTAAAAACAGTACTAGAAAAAATGTTCAGAAAATCAGGAGTGATAATGGAATGGAATTTTTAAATGCAGAAATGGAACAGCTTTGTAAAAGTAAAGGTATTGATCATCAGAAAACAACATACTTCTCACCAAGCCAAAATGGTCGAAGTGAAAGAGCAAACAGAACTTTAAAAGCTAATTTACCTATCAAATTTTGGGCAGAGGCCATGAATACATTTACTTATATAAAGAACAGAACTCCTTCAAAATCACGAAATAAGAACACACCAGAGGAACTTTTTACTGGAAGGAAACCAAGCGTTTCCTACTTTCGAGTATTTGGATGTCAGGCTCATTATTGGAAACCAAAGCACAAAAAGGCAAGTTTGATAAAATTACAGATGTAGGAATATTCGTGGGATATTCTGAATCAAGAAAAGCATATAGAATCTGGAATCCTAAAAATCAAGACATAGTAGAATCTCGAGATGTTTGATTCCTTGAAGAAACTAAGGGAAATGAACTGTTAGAAAGAAATCGTGTATATGCAGATTCCCCGGCAAAAATCTTAGATTTTGGTAAAAATCTGTCTGAAGACTCCAATTTTGATGATGATGAAGAAGAATCGACTAGTGTTGAAACCGATCAACCGGGAAATGATCAAGATCCTGATGATGGTTGTACAACTCACAGTTTAAGACCTCGCACTAAAATTATAAATTACAACGAATCATTTGAAAGTGATGATGAATCTGCAGATCCAGATTATTATCCAGATCAAACCATATTAAAGGCGAAAGATCGACGAAATATACCGTCAAGTTATGAGGAAGCTATATGTTCTGATCAAAAGGAAAATTGGATAGTAGCAATGGATAAAGAAATGGAATCGCTAAAATTTCATAATGTTTGGACTTATGAAAAAATTCCAGAAGGAATCAATCCAATAAATTGTAAAAGGGTATACAGCATTAAAAACACCCCAGAAGCATCTAACATGATATACAAAGCGCGATTAGTAGCAATTGGTAGTTCTCAGAGGTTTGGAGTAGATTATACTGAAACTTTTTCACCAGTTATTAAAACTGATAGCTTAAGAGCACTTTTAGCATTTGCATTAATGAAAAATTGGAAAATTAATTTTTATGATGTTAAAACTGCTTATTTGTAACTGAGACTATTTACATGGAAGAACCCAAAGGATATGAACATAGAAAGAATAAAAATATGGCGTGTAAATTAAACCAAGCTATTTACGGGTTAAAACAGTCTGGTAAAGTGTGGTATGAGACTTTATCTGATTACTTACTAAAGTGTGGATTCAAAATATTTAAATCTGACAAGTGTGTTTTTAACTACGAGAAGGGAAATTCTCGATTAATCATTGGAATTTATGTAAATGATCTGATAATTATAAATTCTGATGGTGAAATTTTAGATTATGTAATTAGAAAATTGAAAGAAAATTTTAAACTAAAGGAAAACATTAATATGAAAATTTTCCTAGGATTAGATATTTCAAAAGAAAATCAAATGATCATCAAACAAGAAGCTTATGTAGATGAAATATTAAAGAGATTTAAAATGAAAGATTGTAACAGCATTGCAACACCAATGGACATAAATGTGGACTTTGACAATTACGAAACTTCAGAAAAATGTGATCTCCACAAATATCAAGAAATTATTGGTTCACTATTGTACCTCCAAATGAAATCGAGACCGGACATCGCGTATGCTTTAGCAACGTTGTCAAAGTACAATAAGGATCCAAGAGTTATACACATGACTGTTGTTAAGAGAATTCTTAGATATATAAAAGGAACTAAAGACCAAGGATTGGTATACGTTAAAGGCGATTTTAATCTTTCAGGATATGCAGACGCTAATTGGAGATGTAAGAAACCAAATCAGAAGTCAACAACAGGTTTTCTTTATAAAATTGGGTCCCCGAATCTAATTAGTTGGACTTCTAAATCGCAGGACACCGTATCTCTATCTACTTGTGATGTCGAAGTATCTGCATTGGTAAGCTGTATGAAAAAGGGGCTTTCTTTACAATTGTTTTTTGACGAACTTTTAATTAAAACTCTAGTGAATGTAAAACTTTATTGTGATAACAAATCGTCTATTTTCTTTTGTGAAAGCGGAGTAACTTCAAGCAGATCAGACACACATTATTCGTAAAGTAAGTTTTGTAAATGAGAACTTAAAATCTCAAAATTTTGAACTTATTTAAGTATTGAGTAATGACAATCTGTAAGTAAAGATAAATTGTGAAGATTTAAACAAACATTGAATGTTATGTAATGTAATGGTTCTACTTTTATATCTATGTTTGTAAAGTTAACAGAAGTAAAATTACGGGGGGCCTTGTTGGGAAATAATTTTTCTTCAACTGACTGCAACTTAACCTTAAGGTGAAGTTGTAACTGTGGACCGTAACTGGAGAAAGTGTGAGTATAAATGAGTGTGAAATGGATGTTTACGGGCGACTGAGATTGACTGAGACACAGACAGAGAAAGAGAGTAAAGCATTATGGTAGTGGATATACGCTATGTATTGCCGCAGAATGTGAATTCTATTACTTTCCTTATATACATAATGTATAAGGAAAGTATTGTGACGGGGTCGAAAATTCGAATTCGAGTTTTCGACGGAAGAGCACGTTTCAAGCATCCCTGATCACGAATCAAACATTTTTGAAGTGATGTCTGTGTGTGTGTGTGTGTGTCAGTGAGTCTTTGGAGACGATAACTGACGAACGAATGGACCGATTCGAACCAAATTTGGTGCAGAAATCACAATTCGTAAACACTGGAAGCCTATTGTCTTTATACGCAATCGAATGTTCAGAACCCCCCTAAATTTTCGAATGAAATTTTGAAAAAATCGTCAAAAAATCAAAACCGCTAATAAAGTTACGCAAATAGACATTTCTTATGAAATTTTTCATTACAAAACGATTGGCATAAATTTTAGAACGCTAACATGAACCGTTCTCGAGATATTGCATATTTTTCAAAAAAATTATCAAAAAGTCATATAAAATGAAAAAAAAAATATTTCCTATTGAGAAAAATGTTCACTTTTCATATGTAATACCATACAATAAATTGGGTGACATCATTCTCGTGATCTAGCTCATTCCATTCATGAAAAAAGATACTTTGAGTAATGCGTTTGTATTTGAAAGCCAATAATCATTTGTCTGCTGTAAGAATAACATATTTCTTCGTTCATAACGCTTGGCGAGATTTTGGCGACGAATTTGGCGGAATGTCGCCAACTTGGCAACTTTTTGAAATGTTGCCGAATTAACGAAAATCTCGCCAAATGGATAAAAATGACGCTAAATCAATGAAAATGACGACTAATTGTCGAAAACTCAATATCTTGGAAGGAATATTAGTATCTGCTATAAGAAAAACCTTTTTTTTTTTTACTAAAAAAGTAGTAAATTCATTACATTACATAAGGAAAGTCATGTGTTGCCCACATCAGATTTTTTTATTATGTAACCTAAGATAGGTATTTAAGTTTGTTAATAAATTGTTATGTTATCGAAGATGTCTCTTCATATCACTCAAGAAGCGCTACAAATGTCGCCAACTTTGCGACATTTTTAATTCTTGCCAAATTAACAAAAATCTCGCCAAATTGATAAAAATGATGCTAAATCAACGAAAATGACGACTGAAGAAAAATCAATATCTTGGAACGAATATAAGTATCTACTAAAAGAATAACATTTTTTTTTTACTGTAAAAGGAGTAAATTCATTGCATTATATAAGGAAAGTCAGGTGTTGCCCACATCAGATTTTTCAAGATTGTAATGCTTGCATCTTATAAACTAAAAGTGCTAGCAATGGACAATAGAGCATCCGCATGAGCGTAAAAAAACATCCTGCATAGTAGAAAGTGTAGAAAAGTAAAGGCATTATTTTTATTATAAGCGGATAATGGTAAACTGATGATGGCAAATAAAAACTGAAACTAGGCCCATTAAACATCGAAATTTATCTTTGTGCTGAAAATAAGTTGAGAATACTTGAAAAACGACATATGTTTAAAAATTCCATTTACTAAAACACACTTTAAGTGATTTTAAGTCAATGTACAATACTACTCAATTTTCCTGTATTCACTAGCTAGCATTCTGAAGATTTTTAACATTTACTAGCAAAATTCTGCAGTGTACATGGGAGCGAGAAGTGAAAAGTACATAACAAATTTTCTTAAAACTCTATATATTTTATTGAAAGTGAATAATTTATTTTCCAGTAAATTAAAAATATTCATAAAAGAAGCTGAATTTAGGTATATTCTAATTAGGGGTTAAACGATTGAAAATTTCTAGAATAGCCATTTTTAATACAGGAAATAATGGAAATTCCCATACTGTTAAGCATACGAATATTTTGTTTTGGAAACTATAAGGGCTAAATTTCTGGTGTGACGTCACGTGCCCATGCTCTGTAATCAAGAATTTATATCTTTTTGAAATCTCTTCAAATGTATATAATTGAATTTTGGGTTGAGCTCATAGTTTTCAAAGTATATTAGTTGTAATTTTAATATTCTAATATTTTAACCTAGGTTTTCCAATGGGTGGTAAAGGTATAATATATATTTAAAATGTCACGATTGTTGCAGCTCAATCTATTATGTTCCTTATATACATAATGTATAAGGAAAGTATTGAGACTGTGTCGAAAATTCGAATTTGAGTTTTCGACGGGAGAGCACGTCTCAAGCAACCCTGATCACGAATCGAACATTTCTGAGGTGATGTCTCTGTGTGTGTGTGTGTGTGTGTGTGTGTGTGTCAGTGACTCTGTGGACACAATATCTCACAAACGAATGGAGCGATTTGAATGAAATTTGGTACAAAAATCACAATCCATGAATACTGGAAGCCTATTGTTTTAAAATGTAATCGAATGTTCATAACCCCTAAATTTTCGAGTGAAATTTTGAAAAAATCATCAAAAACTCAAAACTTTTAATAAAGTTACGCAAATAGACATTTCTTATGTAATTTTTCCTTAGAAAACGATTGACATGACCTTTAGAACGCTAGCATGAACCATTCTCGAGATACTGCACATTTTTCAAAAAAATTATCAAAAAATTATATTAAATAAAAAAAAATATTTTCTATTGAGAAACATGCTCACTTTTCATATATAATATCATGAGATAAATTGGATGACATCATTCTCGTGGATCTAGCTCGTTCCATTCATGAAAAAAGATACTTACTGTAATACTTTTGTATTTGAAGGCCAATAGTCATTTATCTGCTGTAAGAATAACTTATTTCTCCGTCCATAACGCATGGCGAGATTTTGGCGACGAATTTAGCAGAATATCGTCAAAATGGCGACATTTTTAAATGTTGCCAAATCATCGAAAATCTCGCCAAATTGATAAAAATGACGCTAAATCAATAAAAATGACGACTAATTGAAGAAAATTCAATATCTTGGAAAGAATATAAGTATCTACTATAACAATAACATTATTTTAACTGTAAAAGTAGTAAATTCATTGCATTATGTAAGGAAAGTCATGTGTTGCCCACATCAGATTTTTTACTTACTCCTTGGTGAAAGATTGGTGCATAAGCACAAAATATTTTGTTTCGTTTAAAAAAATTAGGAGGTTAAATGAACTTGGGGATTCTATAGATGTTTAATGATTGGTGAGTTTGACCATAATAGATCGAAATATACGTATTCAAGTACATATTTATGTGCTGCCCTGCAAGTTTATAGATCAATTTGAATGCAAAATCTCATCAGTTATATTGCATAAGTTTAACTTATATACCACCAAACAAGTTAGTAAAATAATTTGGTATTTTAATGTGAAGTCCATGGTCGAAGTATCCAGATGAAACCTGAAAGTGCTAACTAGCTATAAATTGTTAAGTAACTTGTAGCAATTTGAAAGTCTGTAAATGAGACAAATGAGTCTAAAAAAATCGAATAAACTTATTCAACTTTACAGTTTTATTTTACAAAATGCTATTCACGTAAAACCATTTCGAATCTATTGAACTGGGACCACTGCAGATTTTTTTATTTTATTTTTTTATTTGCTTAATATGTTTTCAAAACATGTTCATTCACTGTTATACATACCACCTCAAACACATTCAATTTCAGTTCAAGAATGCTTAAAGCATGTCAATCTGTCGAAAACCCTGAATAGAATTTTTGAGCACATAATAATACTTTTATTTTTAGGCATATCAGGAAAGAAAAAATCTGATGTAGGAAACACATGTCTTTCCCTGCAGTCTACGTCTCTTTATTTTAATTACTATATTTACGTTATCTTTATTTTAATTAAATTTAATTCACTTTTAATTCAAATTTCGTTCTCATTTGGTAACTGGACTTATTTTCAAAGGTGGCGTAGAGAAAATAGGAAAAAAATTAAAATATCTCGAGAACGGCTAGTCCTAGTTTAATGGGGTTGATCTTATTCTTTTCTTCGTTAAAAATTACGTGGAAAACAAGCATTTAATGGATATATTTGAGCATACGCAGTTTTTTATTTTAGATTGTGACGATTTTTGAGGGGCCATTTCGCAAAAAAAGACGGGTTATTTTTTCCGAATCGTACCAAAATCTAATCAGCACCAGGCTGACCCACAAGCGACTTATCTACCGAATTTTATGTATTTCGGTCCATTAGTTTTCAGCTAGAGTAGATAAAGGCAATTTTTGAAGGGCATTTCGCAAAAAATGAGGTTTTTTTTTTAATCCCAAATCGTATCAAAAACTAATCAGCACCAGGGTCACATCCAAGTAACTTACCTACCAAATTTTATGAAATTCGGTCCATTAGTTTTTGAATTAGAGTGGATAGATACATACATTGCACAGACAGACAGCCACACAGACACACACACAGACGTCACGCTAAAAGTAGTTTTTTTCGTATTCTAGAGGTCTCGAAACGTGTAGATCCGTCGAAAACTCGAGTTGCAATTTTCGGCATGATTCCAATACTTTCCCTATACATTACCATATATTGCAGGGAAAGTAAAAAATTGCTAATCATATAAAAAAAAAATGTAATAAATTTAATTTTAAATTATATCGATAACTTCATACTCTGTACACTCAATGAGCGGCAGTAGAATCATCAGAAAAATATTTTCGTGGGGGTACCAGATATTGTGTTCCGCTGCTTTACTGTATACAGTGCCAAGTGACTTCTGCCAAGTGATAGGACAAAAATTACTGAACTTAAAATTTTATCAACAATCAACGGAGCTAAAATAATGTCCAGTACTGTTGATGGTTATAAGTGATTATTTTAACACTTCTACAAAAAACAAAATTATGGCTTTAAGGAATTTCGTGTTCTCCTGCTACGTTGCTGATGAGCAGTAATGATTGGGAAACAATGGTCCAATGGATAGCAAAGGGTGAGTGATCAGTTGAGCATTTTCTTACTTATCCACTCCAATTGTAGATAACAGAATCCATGGACTAGTTTTACACTTATTATGCACTTGTCAGCATGGAATATTTATAATGGTATCTGTAATAGGTCCAAGAAAACATGTTAAGTGTTACTCCCCAAACCTCTATGGCGACCGACAATTTCAATCCTACAAGCAGCTTGCTTTAAATGTCTTAACGATTGAGCTCAGGTTGCAACGACAAAGTTCATACTTTTAAACTTGCCTATAAAGGGCATTCCCAAAGTAATAATCATGCTCCCATTCCAGATACCAGCATCCATGGATCTGTTTTGTGTATATTATACATACATCAGCATGGAATAGTAGATAACTGCAATGTAAACAAAAGCTATGTGCCGTTAATTTACAAGCCTGTATGGAAACCATTAAATTCAGTTTTACCTTCCAGATGGCTTCAAATTTCTTAAAGATTGAGGTTAGGCTGTAACCAGTGGCACAGTCACGGGAGGGGTTTTAGGGTTAAAACCCCTTCTAGAAGAAAAAAAAATATTATTTAAAAAAAAATATCAGTATTTAAATTATTAGAAATAAACTATCAGTATACAGATATTTGAGGCTCCAAGTTAAATAGCCAGTTCAGTTGATCATTAGAAAAGTTGGATATGAAAGTTAAATTGTAGAAAATATTACGAAATTAGCAGAATTTTATGAGTTAGCAAATATTGCTGGAGTATGGTATTATGGCAGCATTTCTTATTTTCATCAAACACAAACCTCAGTAATGTCTTATTTGGGGCAGAAGTCAGACTTCAACCTTCGGGTGTCCCGGCCCGGGTCATTAGACTAAACAGAAGCAGTGCACTCATTCTTCCTTAAATGTAATGTTAGGGACACGACAACAACAACAACAATCTCTTTCCATTATACACCAGCTTATTAATTTAGCTGCTACATAAGAAAATAGTTATTACACGTATTAACAAGAAAGATCAATCATGCTTAAAGCATTGATTATGAAACACTTTCCAACTTCAATGCAATTTTATTTAAACATCTCTAAAATGCAATACATTCCTAAGTAATATTTTAAAACTTATCACAATACTACATTAATTTATTATATTTGAAAACTTAAACCTTCATCGAAAAAAATGAACTTCATACAACGAACTTCATACAACTTCAACAACTTCATACAAAAACATAGAAATATAAATTGCCTGGTTTAAACATCTCTAAAATGCGATACATTCCTCGGTAATATTTTTTAAATCATCATAATACTACAATAATTTATTATATTTGAAAACTTCATCGAAAACAACTGACATTCATTCAAATGACGTCATAGAAAAAATAACACGCCTGGCTCTCTCTATAAAAGCAGCATTTCATTCATAACATTTTCCAATTCATTTCATTCATCACAGTACTCAAATAATTTATTTTATTTAAAAATTTAAGACCATGGAGCTACAAGTAATTAAACTCTATGCATAAAAGTTCACCGAAAACAATCGTCCTTCTCTCTGTAAATTCAATGAATATTTCATTCATATCAGATATGCAGACTCCATGAACTAAATACTTTTGAGTTAAAAAAATACAGCAATTCTTATACAACTCATCCTGCATATTTTGCTGTTTACATTTTACATAAGTGAAAAATAGGCTTTGTTGTAGAAATAATCAAATTTGAATGATCATTTAAACTCAAATATATTGTCATTGCGTTGTTTCAGTATGTAGATGCACAGAATTTAAGCAAAAATAAAGCGGTTTTAGGATGAATACAACACTCAATATGAATTAAAAAGAACTTTAAAAATCACGATTTTGAGACAAGATGGATGCCATATTTTATTTTGAAGTGGGTCATCATAGTGAAGTGGGTCAGTTGTTTTCGATGAACTTTTATGCATAGAGTTTAATTACTTGTAGCTACATGGGCTTTTCATATCATGGTCACGTGATCGCTTCGTATAAGAAGTGTGATTATTATTTAAATTTTTATTTAAAAAGCTACTGAATATATTTTAGTGAAATTTTTTTTTATATATTCTATGAAATAATTTGAATATTACCTACAATTTTTGAAGCCATTTGTGAATTTTAAATCCGCTTAAAAAATGTTTGAAAAATTAGGTCCCATAAGGTTCAATGTATTTCATTTTTTCAACCCGGGTTCAATCCAAAACTAATTGGGTGATATTATTAATTTATATTCGCATAGGTCCTACAGATCGTCTGAACAACATACTAAAATTTCATTTTTATTAAGTCATTTTTACGGCAGTTATCGTGCTAACGGACAGACAGACAGACAGACAGAATGAACAAAACACTTCATAATCACAGTCATAAACTAAACACTGTCATAAACACTTTTCAACTTTGTTGTAAAGTGTTAAAAATGGTCGCTTTGCAGACAGTCCAACTTATCGCTAAATGGAAGCATTTTTTCATCAAGATTTTCAGGAGTTTTTTTTGCAAATAAATATCAATTATTTTAATAAAAAATAATTCAAAAGTTCACAATAAAATTGATAAATAAAATTCAAAAATTAAAAGTGCTATTTTTATGGAAGAGCGTAACCAAAAAAAACTGAAATAGTTATAGTCTTCTGGAAATACAGTGCTTTTTATCAGAAACCAACAATTCTTGAGCGACAGATTAGCTGAGAAAATTAAAATTTTTAATAAATATTTAAAACTTCAAATAAATATTAATTATTTTAATAAAAAATAATTCAAAAGTTAACAATAAAATAGATAAATAAAATTCAAAAATTAAAAGTGCTATTTTTATGGAAGAGCGTAACCAAAAAAAACTGAAATAGTTATAGTCTTCTGGAAATACAGTGCTTTTTATCAGAAACCAACAATTCTTGAGCGACAGATTAGCTGAGAAAATTAGCTGAGAAAATTAAAATTTTTAATAAATATTTAAAACTTCAAATAAATATTAATTATTTTAATAAAAAATAATTCAAATGTTAACAATAAAATAGATAAGTAAAATTCAAAAGTTAAAAGTGCTATTTTTATGGAAGAGCGTAACCAAAAAAAAACTGAAATAATTATAGTCTTCTGGAAATACAGTGCTTTTTATCAGAAACCAACAATTCTTGAGCGACAGATTAGCTGAGAAAATTAAAATTTTCACTAAATATTTAAAACTTTAGTTTTTAATTTGAAAATAATTGTTTTAAATTTAATGTGCAATTTAAATATCATAAATTTTACACAAAAACATTGTATTTCTAATGGATAGTACCTTTGAAAAATACCCCCCCCCCCCCCCCTTCAGAAAATTTTTCTGGCTGCAACAGCCAAGTTCATACTCACAGAATTTTTTATAGGAGACATTCTTATTGTAGATAATAACATGCATGAATTTGTTTTATGTTTATTGTTACAGCCAGGAATTTTATGACCAAAAATTGCTAGTAAATGCCTTATAAAAATGCATTTATGACCCAAAAAGTAAAAGAAAATGCTCTATGTAACAAAAATATGAGCTATAAAAATTCACATTTACTTTTTTATGTCATAGCAAAACTAATTAAGAAAAAGATATACATGAAACAAAATGAAAGGAATCTAAAAAATATAATTTTATTTGTTTACTATTGCTCTAACGGCTATTAACGGATATTCTGTATTGTACAAGCCAATGAATTAAAACAAAGAATAAACAAGAAATACAACTCTATTTTGCTACAGTTCTGTGTCTTCCAGAAAATTCATCCAAAAATGCTCTATTGAAGCAAAATATGTAAAATAAAGACAAAAAGAAATGCCTTAAAATTAAAAAAAAAATCTGAAAATAATGCCTTGTGTAAAAATTACAAAAAAAATACCTTAATAAAGGTACCTTAATAAAATACCTAAAATCAGCTTTGCTTTTTATGAAACGTATTTGCATACACTTGAACAATGTTTAGGTATTGCCAAAATTATGCAAAATCATAAAAATCCTACCCCTACGTATTTTACACTTATCAGCAAGGAATAGCTGATATCTATAGTGACAGGAAGAAAATTTACTATGTGCCACAATTTTACAAACCTCAATAGAAGCTATCAAATTCAGTCTTACTACATAGCTGGTTATAAACATTTCATAAAGATAGAGCTCAGGCTGCAATGGCCAAATTCATAGCCATAGAATCAGCTATATTGATTATTCCATGCTGGCAAGTGCATAATAAGTGTGAAACTGGTTATCTGCAATGGAAACAGGACAGCGGAGGCTCAAACCCTCCCTAGCAGCAAAAAATGTAAAAATACTTTTATGAAAAAAATTAATGTGTCTGCATCTTATACTAGAAAAAAGAATCTGTAAAGATATGTTTCATATAAAAATATTAAACAAAAAATATTTATTATTGAAGAAATTAACTTAATCTGTACAAGACATGTTAATATTGTTTTTAACTATTGTAGAATATAATGTGTTCATTATAGTTATAGTAGTTTATTCAGTACTAAAATTTTTGGAATGCTTTTAACACTAGAATGATGGAAGCGGTCATTTTGACTGCACAACTACTACTTTGAGAAACTATTCCTCCAAAACGACTAATACAACCCATTGAAATTTTATGACTTTTCTTATTTTCTTAAAGCTATTGCAAACACAGAAGAAATTATTCTAGGTTTTATAATAAGAGAACAAACAAATCAACGATCTTCGTAGAAAGACGGCAAATATATCCGTCGTTCTAGTGTCAAAACCTCCATTTCTATATTTTATGTGTCATCTCTGTATCGTTATAACCCATTTAAAAGTGTGTGTGAGGATAGTTTTAAATTCCACCCAATGTCAATTTTTATATATAAACATTTATTCTCCTTAAGTAACAGTTTTCACATAAACTCATCTTAAACGATAATCCTGGTTGCACCACTGGAAGGATCCTAATTTTGAGAAAGTCCTGTATTAATGGATTCAGTGAGTATGAACTTGACCATTGCAGCCTGAACAAGCTGCATGGTGCAACTAAATTTATCGGTCCCATTAGAGGTATGCAAAAGTGTAGCACACAGCAAATTTTCTTGCTGTCAGGGCAGTTATTAACTATTCTATCCAGGCAAGTGTATAAATATGAAGATGGCCAATGGGTGTTATTTGAAATAGAAGCACACTTCTAAAATAGGGGGCTTCTGCGAGTATGTAATTTTTTTTTTAATACCCAGCATACCACAAGATTTAGAGCAATAGAATGGGAAACCGGGAAGAAAAGTGCTGTAATTACTTTAAATGTATGTTACTTACACTCTCGTGAAAGAAAATTCTAACTTTTTTGCATCTTATTTATGCAAACGAGCTAATTCGGCCGGGACCTAAAATTTGAACAGAATTCCAAGCCACTGCAAATCCCCTAGTACACAGAATAGTGCTCCATGAAAAATATAATTTATAAGTACTCTTTGTTATCAACACTTATAAAAGGATTAAAGTTAAAATTAACAGATGAATATTTAAAGAATTAAGTTCCACTACTAGTATATGATTAATATTAAATTTAATTACATTGCCTATTAATTTAAAGCAACTATATATTGTTTGTTAGTCAACTATTAGCTTACAAATAACTGCTGTTAACTATTAGTTAATTTATATAGATCCAAATACAAATACATAATTATTAGTTTATATATACAGTGATATTAATAAGTAAATGTTAGCCTCATAATATATAATTTCAAAGCACAATCGTGGCATCATGTGACAAAAATGCCTTATAGTATTATATACCGATTTTGTATTATTTAATTTAAAGAAATTACAATGTGTTAAGTGAAAACACTATGCATGCAAGTTTGCAGCATACAAAATGCTTGAATCCTGTCAAACCAGCATCATATCTTGAATTATTTGAAAGGCATTTGGAAGACATATAAGTCGAAGATGTACAATATCATCTTACAATAGATTTGCCTGAAATTTTTCAGTTTGGGCGGAACTAAACGCCCTCGAGACACTATACATAATAAGATACGTTTAAAGTATACACCATTAAGATAAAATACATTTTGCAAAATATTCTCCATGTAGCTAAGAGGTTATAATTTAGTGATTTTATTCCGGTATACCAGCAATTTGAATAGAAGTTCAGTACAATAAGTGATTCTCACCAATAAACTTTATAAATACTAAGAAAATAACAATAAAAGCATGAAACTGCTTTTATTTAAAAAAACAAAAAACGTTTTTATTACTTAAAACGTGTTCAATAAATATTTCTGTGCGAACGTAACACAAAGGAAACAGTAAAATGCAAAAATAAATGAGTTTTGCTTTTGTTTACATGGTGGTAAGGGTTACCGTACTTTCCTTCTCAGTAAGGTTGCCAGTGTCTTCATCCGATTCACAGTGCGAATTTCGCCAAATCGCCAAGCTTGTCACTCTGAACCGCATTATGGAAATACGCACCAGCGGCGCCTGTTTGACAGTACTACTACCATTTTCTCCCAGACGCCGAAGAAGGGCGATACTTTGTCGCCCCGATATCTGGCTAAATGGGTTCCCAAAAGCAATCGCTGTGTATAGACTATAGGTAGTGTACAAACAGGCGCCGAAAAAATAAACATATGGTGGACAATGGACATTAAGTATTTTCTTGATACTTCCTCAGCCAAGTCGCCCAGAACGACAATGAGCCCAAACGAAGTTTCTTGGAATCCCAAGAGTGCATCAGGTCTCGACAAAATCACTGTACAACAGCGAAAGAAAAGGACGACGGCACACTGACCCCACGCTATTTGTTTATACTTCCACAGTAGTTTTTCTCTAAATTACCTTTTTATTTGGCTCCTAGGGGGTTTTAACCCTAAAACCCCCGCTCTGGGTGTGCCACTGCTCAGCAATGCAAAACATAAGCAATTGTTTATAATTTTCTCTCATTAGATGAAAAACAGCATAAATTGCCAATCAAAGCAGCCATTGCGCCTATTTGTTCGTCGGCACAAAACTGCTCACTATTTGCTAGAAGCAACGTGACGTCCATGAATACTCCCTATAGTCATCCTTGTTTTCTTCAAGAAAGTATTAGAACGTTATAATTTTTTCTGATATAAGTAATTTCAAGTTTAAAGATTTATTTGTTTGCTATGCACGAACACACATAGATGTAAAAAGCACATATCACTAAAAAGTCTTAGAATACTAGTCATTTACTGTTTATAAATTGTTTTCTTTTTAAAATTGTAATTTTCGCCTATTATTTGATTACGTGGAAACGAGACTCCTATTCTATGATTTGATATACGCGCGCGTTTTGCTTAAAAAGTACCAATGCACTCAATGATTTTTTAAAATATTTCTTAATCGTTTAATTACACGCTTTTTGAACATTTATTTTACCTCATTATTATATCTCATTACAATTCTACATGATTTGCATAGGCTGTAGTCTCGTATCACGGAATCAAATATCATTAGGACAAAAAATTGTAGTTTCTGATCATGAATAAAAATAAATATTGTCTTTGAAAAGATGATGTTCCAGGCAAGCTCATAATTTTTTTCTTTTTATGCTTATCATTCAGTATTTCTTTGAAAGAGTTACTTTGGATGACGTCATAGATTACTAAATGAAGCAGTAACGCATCCAGTAATTTGTAAATCGCATGTAAATCATTCTATATATTTTATCTTCATTTTTTAATTATCCTTTTGATCAAGGAGTGAAGAATTTGGATAAATCAATATCGATTTATCTAGAAATTTATTTTCCTTTAACCGAATGGCAACCGTGTTATGAAGACGCTAGAACACTACAGTTCGGCGTTCCATTACGATGTAGTTGTTCTCCCGATGCGTTTGTGAGTGTTGGAAAAGGATTGTATTATTAAGGAACTTTTCAACCATTTTGTGTAAAAAGAAATTGTAATTATGTATTTGTAAAGTAAAACATATCTTTGTATAATAAAGTTTCATGGTCAAAAAGTTTGCATTCTTTCCATCTTTAAATACCTGGAAATACTTTAAGTCACTATTTCGGCATGCAAATGATTGAAAGCTATTCAAGGACATAAGTTAGAGATCGATTCATCAGTTGGACTTGTGATTGATCAGTTCTATAATAGTAAATGGATTTTAATTACAAATTCGTTTACTAGCTGTGGATATGCAATTTTATGAATTGTAAGTATTCTGTTTTTCGTTTAGACCCACTGCTTTTTGTAATTTATTTTCTGTAACTGTAAATTATTACAATTTCAGAGAAGTGACGACGCCCTTTTTAAATTTAAAACGGGCGTCGTCACTTTTCGTTTAATTTACACCTATTAATCTATACGTGCATATAGATATTTAGAATGTTTTTTTTTTTAAATCTGTGGTATGTTAAAAAAAAAATTGTTCCATACATAATGTTAGTAGTAACTTGAGCCTCTTTCGAAATAAAATGTGCTCAAATAAAACTAGAAAAAAAAATATTAGTTTTGCGTATAATAGAAATTTACAAAATGTTAAGAACTAAGCAGTAAGAAGGCGTAATCGGAATATTTGGAACCTGGGTCACTCTGATTAAATTAATTTGTTTATAACGAACCAATGTAGTGCCGTTAACAAGAGATACGACCTTGACACCTGAATACGCCGCTGAATAAAAGACGCTTTTCTATAAAAGGTTGCGAGATTGTTTCCTTAAATTTATAAATGTGCAAGTTTCATAATTGAAAGTGCTCTTTTAGTAAAATTATTAAGAAATATTTTGCCATTTAAATTAAATGTAAAATACTAGTTCAATAGAGGGGGAAGGTTGACAGATCTTAAGCATATCTAGCTTTCATCATCCTCAAAATCTGGATTTAAAGATGGAAATTAAATTAACATAACTTCTGTTTTAAATTATTGTGTGTAACATCAAGAGTAAAATGCTCCTTTGACCCCATTTCATTTTTTATACTAACTGAATTATTGTATTTCTAAAATTTGAATATATAATAAATAACCCTACTTTCAAGGCTTACGGAATTAAATTACAATAGGTATCTTGAAAAGAATATACTAATTTATCCTAACCTGTTTATAAAATAATTTTCCTAATGATTAATTAACCTGTACAACATACATGTTTGATGTACCCTAATTCTTTCCATTGCATTAGTAGTACATTCATTTTATTTCATATATCCTTTTATGCAGTTGTTGATCTGGCTATAACCAATTGTTTATGGATGTTAGTTTTTATTTAATGCCCCATGGAAAGAAAACTATTCATTGTTTAGATGTTTTCATATAGTTCTTGTCTAAATATGAAAAATATTAAGTGTACCAAAATATCGCCACAGGAGTTTCTGTAAAAAGTAAACTAGTATAAAAAATCCAGTCCAGGGGTCAGTTTTGCTTGTAATAAAAATAAGTAAAGTATTCAATGGCAATTCTGTGACTACTGCAGGAATTGGCAGAGAAAGGTAGTAAAATTTGGGAATTAGTTAAAGTTAGTCTTGTTTATCTTAAAATTAAATTTTCTAAGGTTTTTTTTCCTCTTTCATTTTGCCTCTTGCAGAACCAAATTGCCACAGATGGTGATTTTTAAATTGCATTTCTATATGCTTTGAAGGTTATTCTTAGTAAATTTGATTTTTAATCACTATATTTCTACAGAAAAGTTTTGAATATGTATACTATAATTATCTGTCCCTCCCCCCCATTATATTCACATATGGTCTTCAATAATGCTACAAATGAACTATATCCCTCTCTTTCCAAAATTCCATTTTAGTACGTTGAATATTTTTTCAGGTCTTGATTAAAAGAGTGATCACTGAAACATGGATTGGTCACACTACAATGTGCTACTAATCAATTTTCCACTTGTGCATTATTGAGGGATGACTGTGCATGCTAATAAGTAATATAGCCAGTACAGCTTACCTTAAACATTCATATTATGTACCTGTCAACACACTGTCACAATAGATTGGTTTGAATTTTTGGGGAAGCACTGTATATATAAAATTGGGACTTTTAAATCAAACTTTTAATCCATATTTAAATAATTTAGATAATAAATTAACTAAATTTCTTTACATTAGAGTATACGTTTTACTTATCAATATATACCTTTATAATGATGGATCTCCATTATCTTATATTTTAAAGTAAAATAAATAGGATTCCTTAAATTAGAAATAGTTATCTAGGATTGCAAAATTTAAGGTACTCCTAAACATTAAAAGGAAGCTATTTTTTTAGAAATTTGGATGTATAATAGTAATAAAAATGTATTTTTGCTATTTTCATTGTATTGTATTATATATTTTTTAATTTGTACTGATTAAGTTTATTTTGTCTTTTCAGGTGTGGAATAATATGGAAATGTGAAGCGGAACTACAAAGAAATAAATTTTTCAAGCTTCTTCCAAGGGATTTTAAGCATAGGGATTAACCAATTTTCATTTATATATTGTAAGGGGCAAGATAGGTCATTATGTTCAGTTTTGGGCTCTAAAAATAAAGTTCTACAATATTGTGTTGATTAATTATTTTACTTTTTGATTTTTTTTTTTTTTTTTTTCAAAAAATCAAAAAAATTACATATTTTTTTTTAAAAAGGAAATTTTGATTTTGCATGCATCTAACCAACTTTTTTAAAAAGAGCTAATAGTGTGATGCCCTAATGGATACCACACTCGTAATGTAATTTATTGAGGAAAGTTATTTTTTTAAATGTCCTATATAATAAACCAATTTCCACCAAATTGTAAAACTTCTTTTATTTTGAGAATAAGGGTTTGAACTCCACTCCTATCTTCATTAAACATAACTCCAGTGATAGCTGCAGGTTACCTATGGCCAGGTCATAAGATGAGCAAAATGGACAAATATATATTTTAAAATGTTAAGATCCCCTTTCTGTTTCTCCTTAAAATTAACTTTTTAATTTAATAGGCATTTAAGTACACTGGCTATGAGAAATGACCTAATTTAATACGGACACTACAATTTTAAGAAAAGGTTCTATGCAAATATCGGTGAATCCAAAACATCCTGAATACTACAGGCCGGCACCTATAAAATCAAGACGAGAGTACTAATCATGCCATAGGCAGGTGTCACTTATTTTCCTGGGGGAGGGGGCAGGTTGGATTGTAAAGTCAAATGCTTCTTATTCGCATATGCTGCATTGAGGGAGGGGGGAGGTTTTATTAAAAATATAATTTCCTTAGCTATAAATAAATAAAAATCGGTTTCCACAAATACTGGCACATAATTTTAAGTGTACATATAATTATGCGACAGTATTTAAATTATTCTTTTTCTTTTTTCCAAATATAAATATCTTTTCATGTGCCTTATAAAAACCACTTGATGCCCTAAGCACTGAAAATTTTGTTCCAGCCCCAATATAATTTATATATATATATATAAAAAACAGCATTTTATGTTTGTGTGCTTTTTAAAAAAATAATGGAGCATTCATTTTGACAATATGTTGTTATTCAATTTTACTATGTTTAAAACACTTTAAACTCTTAAATTATTAAATAGATATCAATTTTTGTATTGTACTTGTATAGAAGGATTGGATAATATATTTCTAATTATCTTTACGAGTAGTCAACTTTATATATATTTAAGCATCTTAAAATTACCATAGTTTCCACTTGGGGTTAAATATTGTACCCTAAGACGCATAAAATTTCTCAATTATTTTCTATAATTATAGTCAAACTGCGATTGCCTGAATGAAGACTGAAGGAAATTCAGCTTATCAAAATTATTTGTAATTTTTGCAATTTAACAACTGAACAAATAAAAGATAAGTAATGTACCATTTATATAATGCATATCAATAAAAAGTTCATTACGTGGTTGTATTAAACATTTTTTACCAATTTAAGATAATTTGGAAAGCATATTAATACTTCAAGAATTATAGATATTTCTTACTGTTAAATAATAAGGGTGTTGGCAATATAAAAATTTTCAATTTTGGCTTATCAAAATTTATATGCGATTTTGGGAAATCATAGTTTATGAATAGCTTATTTCTTAATATTTAAAAGCAAAAAAATTTGGAATATATTATATTTTTAACTACTGTATGTATAACCCCCCCCCCCCCCCATGAGCGGAGCTAGAATGTTTTGTTTGGGGGTACTGTAGCTCCTTTAGCTCGTGTAATTTTAGTTGCAATGTATAATACCAATATATAAGTTTCAGAAATTTCTGAGGGTGCTATTGAAAGTTTTTGAGGTGCTAAGCATCCACAAGATCCTCATGACTCCACCTATGCTCTCCTCCTAATAGTACCTAGCCTTTCCACTCGTCCCAAATATTGAAATCTAATTTGTTTGCTGATCTGAAGTAAACCTTTATCATTGACAAGTTGTATTATGTGACCCAAACTTTGGGAACCAATAATGTACTCCCATAAATAAAAAATAAGGGCATCCAATTGAACCAAAGGGCAAAATGTAGAGCCACCAAATAGTCAAATGGTTAGAATACAGATAACTAAATCAAAAAGACAGGCAAATTCAATCTTTTTGTTAGATGGTGTTGATAAGTAATTGGGTCATGCTGTTGATTACCATTGTATTTTACGAAAGAAAATTTTCAGGTTATAAATTTTACTAATGTCAAAATAAAAAAAGTCATACTGATCATAATGTGTACTACAATAATGATCTTTGGAATTTGAGAATTTATAAGTCAAAAGAAATTTTTCAAACAAAATATCAAAATAAAATTTGACGAAAAAAAATTCATGTGGCAAATAGGTTAAAGTAATCAAAAACTCAGAGCAACCCCTTAATAATGCATATTAGATTTTGAATGTTGCAATATAAATATGGCATTTTACTTAAAAGGAGCCACAAACCTTTGACTATTATACATATAGTGCTTGTCAAAGAAATATTTAATATTTAACAAGTAATTACTGGCCTGTTAATTTTTAATTCTGCGAACTAATGCCTTCAAAATATTTTGTGTTTTTAATGTATTTTATAAAGTATATATATATATATATATTAATTTCTGGTTCTCTTTTCTTTTTAGGTTCTATGTGAATAGTTTACAATACTCAGAGAACATCAAAATGGAAAGAGTACATCATAATTTTAATCCTACGGGATAAATATATTTTAAGCATAAAGCATGTTTAGAGCAGTAAAAGATAATATCAATAGGAAAATTTTACCTGTACCTGAAAGTATAAATTTGAGCGAGAGCACAAATGGAAGCATACCAATTGCTTCAACTGAGAGTTCACGCTTATCCCATCTGTCTAGTCGAAGGGTTGTGTCCTTTAAGCCAATGTATACTCAAGAAACAATATCTGAATTCTTGTCGGATAAATTACATAATCAATCTAAAAAAAGGACTAAGTCTAAATCAAATTCGCCAAGTAAAAAAAAGAGTAAGATAAAATGTCCTAACATAGTACAAAATGAAAGGGAACCTCTTGATACAAATTTAGTTACTATATTGAATCCAGTAAAATCTGGTGAAAACTTTGATTCAGGTTCCCCAATAAATGCATTTCTTTCGGAGAGTACAACATCTCGTAATAGTATGCAAATATTTGATACTAGTGCATTTCAAAAACAAAGAACTAGTAGTGCTAATACAAATTTGCCTTTAAACAGTTTTTTATTACCATATAAAGAAGGCAATAAGTTTGTGGATTCATCTTATCCTAATACTTGCTATACACCAATCCAACACCTTGCAAATATGTCTAATAACCGATCTTTATTGAAAAATAGATTATCCCAAGGATCTCATATAAAAACTGTGGTCTCTGACACTTATAATATTTCAAACAAAGCTGTCCGTAAAGGTCCAGTTAAAAATCAGTTGAATATGGGAAGGGGGACTATACCCCTTAACACCTTAAAGTATGATTTTCAAATTAATACTTCTATAAAAACATTACCACAAAGCAGCAAAAGTACTTACTTGTCTTCTAATGCATTAGCGAAAGATCAAAGAATAAATTTAAACTCTATGTATGCGTCTATGGGCTTAGATGAAGATTTATGTGATGTGAATGTAGCAGGAAAATTATATCCAAATGCTGTATGGAAATCTGATGAATCTGAGAGTATAAATAAGTCTCAAAGTTCTTTGCCAGTCCAGGACTTTCCCAACGTTCCTATAAAAATTGAAAATGATGCAACACTGACTTCAAATATGTCAGATAATACATTGAGCACATGTGACAGTGGTTCACAAAGTGAATTATCTCAAAACTTTTTATCGAATGGCATGCATGTTTCTATGACATTTGAAGCCGAACCATCCTATGATGATGATCTAGAAGATGACTTGCCTCTTTCTTTTTTGAAAGGCAAAATTTCTGCAACTACCTCTGAAGATAATCAAAAAATTATTAAAGAAAGTTTGACAAGCAAGGATGACTTACCCTTATCACTTTTTATAAAAAAAGAACTGATTGAAGATGAGATCATTCGTAACAATAAAGAAGTATCTTCTCAAATTAATGAAGAGAATAATTCTGAAAGGTCTTATTTAAATTCTAATTCTATTGTATCTGATTTAAAAGCAAATAAAAATCTAATTTTGGGTTCTCAGAATTCTTTGGCAGCTGTAAGAATCAAAACTGAACCTGATTTAGAAATTTCGTCATCAGAACCTATTTCTGGAATTTCTTCTCAACCTTCATTCTGTGTTCATTCTGATACATCTTTCCTAGCAACACAAAGAATAAATACAACAAATAATCATAATGTGTCTGGAGTGAATCTAAAAGATACTATCAAAGATGCTGCAAATTCCAATAATTTGTATACACTAAATGATCGTTCTTCCTTTTCAAGCCACAAGCTTGAACAAAATACATCTGAATTAAATTCACAAAAAACATTTAATGCAACTGAACACTTAGGTTATAAAACTTTTAATGAAGAATTATATGTTGCACCCAGTAAAGTTGCAGCTAAGAAAAAGAATTTAAAGAAAACTAGTCGTAAAAAACTTAAAACTTCTGATCAATTTATTTATCCTTTACCGGAGGCTGATGAATCTGTACCAGAAAATGCTCAAAATACTTCATCTGACAATTTATCTGAAATGTCTCCCTCAAGTGGACCTGAAACGAATACCAATCTTACAAGTTCTGGTATTCCTGTTTTGGAGGTCAAAAAGAAAACTCCTACAAAAGCTAAAAAAAGGAAAGTCCCAAAAAAATCTACAGAATTTGATGAAAATTTACCTATAATGCTCTTAATTAAAAGACAGAAAAGTACAGCTACTGATGTAAATGCTCCTGATTCTTTCCTATGCACAAGTAGTAACAAACCTGCAAATGATAAATTTGATATAAAAGATTTCTCTAATGAATCTTCTAAAGATTCATCAATTACCAGTTTAATTGTACCAAATGAAGATGTATGTTCAGGTTTATATTCTGAGAGTTCAAACAAAAATGAAAAATTGGGATCAGTTACAAAAGCTAAATGCTCTCCAAGTTTTAAGAAAACAGCTGCCTCCAAAAAAGGAAGAAATTCTGTTACGAAGTCGACAAAAAAAAAGTCTAAAAAGGACAGTTGTAAACTTGAAGCAAGAACATGTAATGTACCATATTCAAATAATGAATTATTTAACACAGATGTTATTTCCAGCACACAAAATGAGAACCCACAAAATACTAACTTGCACCCAAATATGGATCTAAGTAAAAAAGATGAATCTCTATCTAATACAAACTCTGATAATTTAAGAAATGACATTACAAGCAAGTTTTCTGAAGATCTTGAGTTAAAAACTAATACACTTGTTTATATGTCATTTGAGGAGCAAAATGATGTTTCAGAAGAAGATCTTCATTCAATTTTATCTATAAAAAAGGAGATAGATTCTCTTGATGATAATACAGTAAAATCCTCAGATAATTCGACTGATGTACATTCTGTCATAAAGAATATTAAAAAGGAAAATGATTTCTTGTCAGACTCAGAATCAAAAGCACTAGAGGAACAGTCCTTTACTTCAGAGGATCATAGTTGCTCTGTATTTTCCTCACAAATATCGGATGTTTCATTGGAACTTAGCCCTTTAAAATTGAAGGATATGAGTAGTAAGCTTGTAACAAGTGAATCTAGTGTGATACCATCTAAATCTGTAGGTTCTAACGCTGTTTCAAAGAAAAAGAAAAAACCAAGAAGATCAAATAATTGGTACAAAAAGAAAAAATCAAGTAAAGCATCAAAATCAAAAAATTCAAGTCCATCCACTGCAGGTAAAAATATTACAAAAATTGCTGCTGAAATGGATGCCACAAAAACTATTTCAGATACAGATACTGAAAACATTGTTTCAGAAACAGATGCTGAAAAAATTGTTTCAGAAATAGATTCAGCAAAAATTGTTTCAGAAATAAGTACAGATCTTCCATCACTGGCAATTGTCAAAAGACCTGTGGTGTTAATTAAAAGTCTGCTTCCTGATCTTGAAAATATTTCTAAATATGATGAAAAAGAAGTACAAGACAGCAGTCTATGCCTAGAGCAAGAAGTGAGTTTACCTATTAAAGGTAAAAAAACAAACAGAAATAAGAAAGCAACAAGAAGTAAAAAATCCAAAAAAGGAAGCAAATCTCGGGCAAAAAAACCCTCTCAGTTGCATGAGGAATGCATGAATACAGAAATGTCCAATAAAGATTCGGAGTATGAAAATGACAAGAATTTAGATGTATCAAAAAATTTGGATATTTCACAAAAGCAGCTATCTACTTCTACAGATGGTCAGATTGAAAATATAACAGATACACATAATCAAGACTTGCAGACCAAGGATTTTAGAAATTTTACAGAGGTGTTCAATGTTCAATCTACAATTCATAGATCTGTAAGTGAAGAAACTATTTATGCTCCATTTGATGATTTACCAGATTCAAGCCAAGAGATTATTGAGATTGGAGATAGTCCCATTAAGCAAACATGTACTCAAAATACTGGGAAAAAGGTAATAACTCCTTTATTGAATATAGCTGAGATTAAAGAAGAGATTGCTGAATATGAATCTATATTGGCTCACAGTAAAATAGTTCAAGATACTGCTAGACGTACTATAGATAGATCTCAAATGTCTAAGGCTATAAATCTACCTAATGACCACATGATTTCTAATTCCATCAATAACGGTTCCACATCAGTATTTGGTAGTACATTGCCTAATTTATCAGACATTTCAGAAAACTCCATAAAATTAAATAAAAATCAACCTATTGAAGTAAAAAAAGAACTGGAAGATGAAATTCACCAAAATGGGGCTTCTATAGTTTCTTCTTTATTTGCTAATAGTTCAAATACAAATAATAACTTGGTATGTATGTACGATTCTTGTGATATTATTTCATCAGCTAATCATGCTATTTTGAACAAAATGCAGAATCCTAATGTAAATTTAGCTTCAATAAAAAAAGAGCCATCTTTTAGTAGTCAAGGTCAACCCTTGGAAAATATACTTTCAACTCATGATAATTGTCAATCTGTTATGGTTTCAAATAGACTTTCAAGTAATCAAAGCATGGATAAAATTTTACCAGTTTGTTCAATAAATGATCATCTGCAGCCAAATTTCACACAATTGCAACCAAAACCTACAGATGTTATTGATAAAATTGCCCTTTCTATTAAGAAAGAAGTATGTAACGATGGAAAGTCAATGTCATCTAGTTTTTCTAATATCACTTCAATTAGAAGTCAAAATGACTTGATAAAAGCAGGAGTCAATAATCTGAGTAGTATTTCCAGCAGTTTGACTAATCTTAGTTCTCAGGGAAATCCATGTTCCCCTTCTGTATTGAATGTAAGTAATACAGTTGATGATGAAATTCAGATATTAAATATTGATGTTTCGAAGGATGTTCCAATGATTGATCTTACTGATGATAATACACATAAGTTGAATCAAGATGCTCAAGGTAAGCTTTCAACTTCTAATAGCAAAAGTATACCCAACGAATTAGCTAAATCTCTCCAAAGTGGTAATAAAGAAAATGTACTAGAAATAAATAGCCATTCTTTGAATGCTGTTATTAATGTAGAGTTTCAAAAAGGCACTTCTGTGTTCAGCGAGAGTTATGCAATTTGTAATGAACAAAATTTAGACCCTATATCAAATCCTAAAAGAATTCTGGATCTATCAAATGCCTCAACAAATAAATCCATTAATATGCAATCAAATTTTGAAGATGAAGATATATGTTCTACAGTAGAGAGAGAAACAATTAACCCTTTCGTTATTAGAAAGAAATACAATGAAGAATATTTCCAATACCCTTTTCCACCAAGTACAGTGTCATATCATTCTAAGCCTAAAAATAAACTTAAAACATATTCTCGAATAAACTCAAATGTATTGAACTTGCCTATTGAAGAAGTAGAATCCCGTTTGAAGAGTTCAGATAATGTTAAACAACAGTTTGGAAATAAACTTGGAGATGTCATTAAACTTGATAAATTTCCAGTAAGTGGTAGTGAGGTTCAATGTTACCATCGCATTTTAGGAGTTGCTCCTTCCCAAAAACTGATATCTAAGTGTTTTAAATCTCAAGATAAAAAAATTAATATGATTTCAAGTAATAATTTCAGTATGTTTAGAGAATTTCAAGAACCGATAAGTGCGTGTACATTTGAAAATAAACCTAAAACACCAATACCTTGTTTGTTAACTGATATAGTTCAAGGAATAACTGAATGCAAAATGTTGCCTGATTCTGATGTCCAGAATACTTCAGTTTCATATGATAGGGATTGTCCTTCAGCTGATACTAAAGATAGTTATGATTCATATATTTCAAACTTGAGTGATAAGTTTATGAGTGACACTCAAAAGAAGGAATTAAAAAATATTACCTTAAAAGAAAATGAGTTTTCTAACATGTGTGTGGAAACAAACTCAAATGGTAGAGATTCTGCATTATCTTTCTCAACTTCCGATATTCAGAATTTATCAGAAAATAATTTTACGAATGTCAATTTCTCAAATATAAAAACTAATGTTGAAGGGCAGCTTGCTAACAGTTCTGACATAAATGAAATTTCATGTTCACAAAATATATTAAATTTTTTGACATTGCCTAGCAAAGAAGTTCTTGATAGTATAGTCAATAACGACAATCTAAAATCATCCACCCCAAAGATTGAAACAAATAATGAAAGTATACTTAAATCTTCCGAATTAGGAATTGAACCTGTTTTAAGTCATGAATTACATTTGTTATCTGATTCTCATGAGCCTATTCCACAATTACCCGAAATTAATATGGATGCAGGTTCAAATGCAAATGAAGAAGGTAACATTTCACAAAATGCAGCCAATTCAAATTTTAACATAATTAATATGCCAGTGACAGAATTACGTAAAATACTAGAAACAGCCGGAAGTTTGCATTCAAATACTAAAGATAGTTATGATGTAGAAAAAGATGTGTGTATGGAAAGTGTCTCTGATGTGGAAAAGCAATGTTTATGGAAAAGCAAAGCTACATTTGAATATAATCATACTCGAAGTGGCTCTGTCATAGATATAAGTTCAAAGCAAAGCTTAGAAAATAAAGGTGATGGTGCATATAGCAGTACTTCTGTTGCATCTGCTAGTGCAGATAAAGACACAAATTTGGGTGCTAACACTAGTGCTGTAAATCAGTTAGAGAATGATAACTCTGATGATGATTATGTTGAACATGAACACATTGATAATGTGTCTGATGATGATCAAGAAGAAAGTTCTGATGTAAAAGAAAAGGAGGAGGAAAAACCCATAAAAATACCACAGTACAAAAGTAGATGGGAGAAAATAATGGAACGCAAATCTCTTGAAAGTAAAGAAAAGGAGAAAGCAAATGAACTTTTATTTAAAGATCGCTTTCCTGTATCTTCTAATGTCAAGGTACGAGACAAGAAGTGTAATGCTACTGATGAAGTTATTTCAAAACCTATCCACAAGATACCCGAAAAATCTAAAAAGAATGAATTTCCCAATGTGAAATCTAAAAATTACTCTTCTGATGTAATAAAATCTAAAAATGATTCTTCCAATGTAATAAAATCTAAAAATGATTCTCCCAATGTAATAAAATCTAAAAATGATTCTTCCAAAGTAATAAATTCTAAAAATGATTCAAAGTCTAAACATGCTAAAAAAGAAGTACCTAAATCATCACCTAAGTCAAAGCATGTTAAAGAAAAAGTTGTAGATGATGCTTCCAATTTATTTATGCCTGATAAACAAGTGAAAAAAACTGAAAAGAAAGAAACTGGAAAGAAAAATACAGAGAGCAATACGAAATCTAATGACAAAAATGCATCAAAGCGTTTTTATGGAAACAGAGTTACAAACAGGGGTACATTTTTAACTCAATCAACCCCTGAGTTCTTAAAAATGGTTAAAATTCCCAAGAAGAAGAAACCTGAAATCTCTAAAAAGCATGTTAATGTGCGCTCGGAAGAATATCATAAAATGGTTATATCTCCAAATATCAATATTGAAGCAAAGGTGAATTCATATAACAATTCATATAATGATCATTACATAAGAAGTGAGTATTATAGAAATAGACACCATTTTGGCTCATCTCGTTTTTCAAACTCTGAGAAATATAAAAGAGTCTCTATGTCAAACACTCGACCATCAAGTATATCACATCCTTCTCATGAAACAAACTTTTCGAACAGAAATATCCCTTTAAGTACTTCATGTTCATTTCCACAAAAAGCAAGTGAAGAGGACACTGTACAAAATAGAAACATCCCTCTGTTAAGTACTCAATGTTCATTTCCACAAAGAGCAAGTGAAGAAGACACTGTGCAAAATAGAAAAATCCCGGTGTTAAATACTTCATATTCATTTCCAAAAAGAGTAAGTGAAGAAGACACTGTACAAAATAGAAAAATCCCTGTGTTAAGTACTACATATTTATTTCCACAAAGATCAAGTGAAGAAGACTCTAGAAAAATCCCTGTGTTAAGTACCTCCTATACATTTCCACAATTATCAAGTGATGATGACACTTCACAAAATAGAAAGATCCCAGTGTTAGTTACTTCATCTTCATTATCACGTCGTTCAAGTGTAGAGAGTGATCAAAATAGGAATGTACCTAATTTAAGCTCTCTCTCTGCTGTTTTACCACATCAGTCAAATGATATGAATATGAAAACTTATTTAAATACCCCAACTTCCAACCCATCTCAATTTCCAGTTACAAGTCCTTTCCAAGCAGAAGCGTCTGCTCCAACATTGGAACTACTTCAAACAATCATTTCTTCTTTGAAAGGAAATAATTCTCTAGTGCCTGATAACACGCTTCCATTAGCAGATAACACACTTCCATCTCCCCAATATTTGAATCCTACTCAAAATAGAAATCAATTTTCTTCAAATCAAGATTTGCCATTTTTAAGTACTATTCAGTCTGACAGTGATTCCTTGTTGGCCAGTGCTTCCTATGTAAAAGATCTTCCTTTTGGAGCCTTTAATTCATTGAATTCAGTTTCATCTTCCTGTTTTTCAATTAAAACTGAAATAGATCCTTCCTTTGATTCTGCATCTCATATTTTAAAGAATCAATTTGTTCCATCTGTTAATTCATGTCAGATTTCTTCGCAAAGTCCACAAAAGGCCACAAGTACATGTCTTGTTCCACAAAATTTGAAATCTTTGGTGGGACATGAAATTATTGAGACATCAAATGTGCGCTTGTTGATGTTGGAATGGAGTGTTGATTGGCTTGTACAGCAGCAAAAACTTCATGATCCTCCCCCAATATCTAATTCTTTGAAGAAGGTCGTAAGTTCATATGATGGCTTTGAAGATTATTACAACACATATTTTCCCCTGTTGCTTTTAGATACCTGGCACAGGATATATGTTTCATGGACACATCTTAGTCAACATTCTCCGTATTTTTGTGAAATAACTTCATATTCTGTTAGAACTAATTACATAAGTGTAGAATGTCAAACTGTTTTTAATACTACTTCTCATCCAAAAGGTGTGTTTCCAGATGAAGGAAGTATTTTAATGATAAAATATGGTACTAAAAGCAATGACTTTACCATCAAAATTTTAGGATATGTGACTAATGTTAAAACTAGACGTTTCAATCCTGTTACTGACTCAATAATGTGTGGTTATAAACAACCTAAGGATGGAAATTATGAGGCTCTTCAGGTATTAACACTTACTTTTATGGGAGCTTATAATTCTGAAGATATTGATAAACGACTACCTATTCGCATTCATGTTCTTTGCAATGTAAGGTCTACTCTGAAGCAAAATGATGCATTGTTATATTTGCAGAAATCTCCTCTTCAAAGAATTATTTTGAATCCAGCAGGGGATGCACTATTGAGTTTTGCCTTAACACCTCGTAATTCTCCAAAAGAAAAAGTTAATGAGTGTGTACGGGATATAACTAAAGGTATCTTATCACCTCATCCTCTACCTTTGCTGACACTTGTCAAGGCTATGCCTGCATCAGATCGATTGAACATTATTCCCTTACTAATTAATAAAATGAAAAATGCTTACAAAACTAAAGTGTTGCTTTGTGTACGAACGGTGAGGGCTTTAGGTGATATTGCAGCTAATATCTGTTTACATGAATCACTGAAGTTAGTGATTATTAATAAGAGATGTGATACCAACATTCAGTTTCAAAGATACCTCGTAGATGAACTTGTGACTTCTGAAGTAAATAGCACAGATACGTCAGCCATGAACCCTCATTTGAGGAATGAAGCTGCAATTAAAGCAAAGAGAAAAATTTTTAAAGAATGTGATGTTGTTTTATCTTTAATTCGAAACTGTCACGAAGTGTTCATAGAAGAAACATTCACGGACACAGAATGCGTAGCGCAGATGTGTTGTATTGTGGATGAAGCTAATCTATGCACAGAACCTGAAAGTTTGATTCCTATTTTGTATGGAATCAGTAAGCTGATTTTAATTGGTGATCCTGATTACCCTGCTAAAGTGTTATCCAAGACTGCAAGTTCATACGATTACAATCGATCATTTTTCCGCAGAGCTTATGACTTGGATTTGCTTACCGAGTAGATATTGTAAGTTATTTTTATTTAATTCTGTGTATGTGCATTTTATTCTTATGACCCTAAATGTTCATGCTAGTGGTGATAAAATTTTAATTCTTGTTTTCTTTAAATTTTTTTTGTATAGTATAATTACATAATACAAAAAATTACATTTTTTTTTTAATATCTCAAAAATGAAACTTTTCTTTGAATTTGAAATAGTATTGGAACCATAATAATTTTTAAAAAATTATGTGGCATGCAATCATGCAAAATGACCTTAAATTATCATATAAGGAAATTAATAATCTGCTTTCATAGTCAGAACTATCAGAATTTTCAGTGAATGGCTCTTCTTACTGTTTAAATATTGCAAGGATGATAATACTCTAGAAAAGAAAATCCAAAACTGAATTGAATTTCTCATAAGCAAGTCTTATAGAAATAATAAATAAGTTGGTAAATATTTAAAAAAAAAGTATTAATAATAAATAGTAATTAATTATAATACTCAATCTTCCACTAGAAGCTTTTCAGGCTTTATGGGTACCTAGTTGAAAAACATAAGGGGCAAAATTAGGGTATGCATTTTCAGGTAAGCATGGACTATAAAAATCCACCGGTGAACATAATTGTGAAAAGAAACAATATGTTTATATAGTCAGGGTAGATGTAGTTTAAATATGATTTTCTTTTCATTTATCTAATTAAAATGGGCTGCTAATGCATGTAATGTTCTGAAACAAATCCTATAAAATATTTTAGAAACTTAATTCTCACCATTCAGTGCAGAATGTATTTTCAGATTGCTGAAACGAAGTTAACATTTGAATAACCTAACAATTTTATCCAAATGAATGGGGTTCCATTGTACATTTCAAATAACATTTTTTTTTCTCTTCAGTTGTATGTATAGTGTTTATAATCTGAAGTATTTACTGAAAGATGTTTTATATATATTTTATGTTAAATCAGTGTATTGATTGTGAAGCTGCTAATGGTGCCAAGTATTATGTTATATATATATGTATGTATATATATAAATATTTTTTATATCGACTATTGGACTTTCAATATGCTAAAATTTAATTATAAATCTTTAGATATGTAGAGAAGTTACCATCTACATCTAAAATATGGATATTAAATTTAGGAAGTTAATTTCTTTTATTAGTTATTTGAATTTTTTGTTCCTGAAATATCAATTTTCGGCTGCATTATTGATAATATAATATTCTTGAATTTGAATATACTTTAAAAGTTTGCACAGCATATTGATTCACATTTATTTACACTGATACATTGTTTTTTGGAACTCCGTAGTTTCCACCTTCCACGAGAAAACGTGTACCCTCTCTTGATGCACAGGCAAAGTAGTAGTATACAATATTTCCCTTTAGGCACTTTGTCTTTGTGTGCAATTAATATATCAGTATGTAATAACACATGATTTTTTTATTTCGGTATAAAATGAAAGCATTCATTTTTTATAATAAATTTATCCAGAATTCCTTTGCATATGCCAATGTTATGTTTCTTGTAATTACTTCCGTAGAATTTTATTGTTAGTTCTAAAGTAAAACGTTTCGTTGAACATTTTTACACTCCATTTTGCTCCCGGCCACACAATTTGTTACCATAAACCCCTGGGTTGGTCGTGTGGTCTGGGCCTTCAACACTCCATTTTGCTGCTCCATGTCTTAGGACGAGTCGGGTGGTCAGAGCTTTCGACACTATTTTGTACAAGTAATATTCATTTGAATTGACTTTGGAGGCATAAAAGTTAAAAAATAAATAGTAATGCTGCCTTTCAAAAAATTCGATTGAAATTATTGTTATCAGCATCATTTGTTTATATATAGGGTACTAGCAGTATACCCATTCTTCGCATGGAATATACAATATAAAAAACTTATAATTCACAATTATGTGTAAATTCCTATAGTATTCTAAATGACATTGTTATTCAAAATATTCTATTAAAATATTTAGATTAATACTCTTAAAAAGAAGTTTAAAAATCTCTGTTCTTGCAATACAAAATTATCTTTACAGGTAGATCTGAGGCATAAAACATCCTGGTCCCATTTGTAAACAAATTTACTAAAAAGTAGGAAATTGAATCAAAAGTGTTAAAATTATATTGGAAGATATACATACGTATTGCAATATATATATGAACAACTGTGAAAAAACTTGCCAAAATAAAACAGATGCCGTAAAAAATTGAAAATGTCAGTAATCTTCGTAATTTTTAAACCCAAAGGCCATATTTGATATAATCCAGTCAAAAATACAATTTCAATGAAATGTATTTCATATGCATTTCTTTTTTTAAATTTGATAAGATTTAATAAAATTCACCTGCTGTCTAAACACATTGGATTTAATTCTTTGGCTAAGTGACATATAATTTTCTTCAAATACATTTGAAGAAAAAAAAATCTGCATAATGCTATCTCCATGGAAGGTTTAATTGTGCTTTTTTTTTAATTAATATCTCCATAACCCCTGGTCCAAGAAACTCGAAACATAGACTAAATTTTAATTGAGGTCCTCTCCTTGAAGTCAACCCTCCTAAACAATCAACAAGTAATGCACACTTTTTCTCTCGATGCAAGCAGGGTAATGAGGAAACAGGTTAAGAGCACAGCAAAAATTTGTCGACATCTCCCATGCATTTATTTACTCAGAAAATATTTTATACATTTATTTTGAATTATAAATAATTAAAATAAAAGTTACTTAGCTGTAAATTATTTATGGACACTGACCACCTCTCCTGACACTTCGAGACTATCTGCATGTCAAATACCGAGTGCTACCTGGTTATTACTCTAGTGGCATAATGAACACACACTGACAGATATTGCATTTTATTATTGTAGACTAAGATATATTATTTTATAACTTTCCCTAGAAAATCAGAGGTTTTCACTGTTGCTTTTACTGTCGCTGCAAATACATGGTAATGTATAGGGAAAGTATGTTGGAATAGTGCCGAAAATCGCAACTCTTAAGTTTTCCATAGATCTACTCATTTTGGGACCTATAGAACACTGAAAAACTATTTTTAGTGCAATGTCTGTCTATCTGCAGATTTTTTATCCACTCTAACTGAAAACGTAATTCACTGAATTTCATAAAATTTGGTAAGTCCCTTGTGGTTGTGGGTGACCCTGGTGCTGATTAGACTTTGGTATGATTGGGATAAAAGAACCTGCCTTTTTTTTGCTAAATGGCCTATAAAAGTCGCCTGTATCCGCTCTAGCTGAAAACCTAATAGACCAAATTTCATAAAATTTGGTAGATAAATTACTTGTAAGTTAACCTGGTGCTGGTTAGATTTTGGTACAATTCAAAATAAAGAAACCTGCCTTTTTATGAAATAGCCCACAAAAATCTTTAAATCTAAAAATGAATGACTTTTATACTCAAATATATCAATTAAATGCTTATTTTATACATAAATTTTGACGACGAAAAGAATAGGACCAACCCCATTACTCTAGGACTAGCCATTCTCGAGTTATTTTAGTTTTTTTCACATTTTTGTTTCTCCGCAGTTGAAAAAATTTCCAGTTACTAAATGAAAACAAAAATTGAATTAAACTTATTCGGTGTTATTTTGTGCAATTAAACTCAATTTAATGAATTATTAAAGAAATAAAGAGAAAATGAAATTGAGTTTGCAGGAAAGGACATATGCTGTCCGCATCAGATTTCTTTATTACGTTGCTCCCCACCCCATCATCCTTGAACTGGGGCTGCTACCTTAAAATCAACCGGTCCAAGAAAAAAAAGAAATAAACACAGTGGTCCAAACTTGATTGAATGTATATACATGCATTGTATAAAGTACTTATAAATTTTATATTTACCCACTTAGTATCTTGTTTACTAATAAAAAATATAAATACATTGCCCCCTCTGGCCTTTTCTATCCCTTTTCTTGCCTGGCTCCTAACATTTCAAGATATTTTTCAATCCCTGATGTAAGTTTTAACAAGATCAATCATGCATAAAGCATTGATTATGACACACTTTCCAACTTCAAGGCAATTTCATTTAAACATCTCTAAAATGCGATACATTCCTCAGTAATATTTTAAAAATGATCACAATACTACATTAATTTATTATATTTGAAAACTTAAAACATCATCGAAAAAAATGATCTTCATTCAAATGACGGCATTGAAATGTAAATAGCCTGGTTTGAACATCTCTAAAATGCGATACATTCCTCGGTAATGTTTTTAAAGTTATCATAATACTACAATAATGTATTATATTTGAAAACTTCATCGAAAACAACTGAAATTTATTCAAATGACTCCATCGAAATATAACATGCCTGGCTCTCTCTATAAAAGCAGCATTTCATTCATTTACATTTTCCCATTCATTTTATTCAGCACGACACTATAATAATTTATTTTATTTAAAAACTTAAGACCATGGAGGTACAAGTAATTAAACTCTATGCTTAAAACTACATCGAAAAAAATCGTCCTCCTCTCGGTGAAATCATTCATATCGGCTATGCAGACTCCATTAGCTAAATAATTTTGCGTTAAAGAAATACAGCAATTCTTATACAACTCATTCTACATATTTTGCTATTTACATTTTCCATAAGTGAAAAATAGGCTTCGTTGTAGAGATAATCAAATTTGAATGATCATTTAAACTCAGATATATTGTAATTGTTTTGTTTCAGTATGTAGATGCACAGAATTTAAGCAAAAATAAGGCAGTTTTAGGACGGATACAACACTAAATATGAATTGAAAAGAACTTTAAAAATCACGATTTTGACACAAGATGGATGCCATATTTTATTTGTGGTCACTTGATCTCTTTTATGTGTGGGTCACGTGATCTCTTCATATAATGGTCACGTGATCGCTTCATGTAAGAGGTGTAATTATTATTTTAATTTTTATTTAAAAAACTACTGAATATATTTTGCTGAAAATTTTTTTTATATTTTATGAGATAATTTGAATGTTTCCTAAAATTTTTGAAGCAATTTGTGAATTTTAAATTCGCATAAAAAATGTTTGAAAAATTAGATCCCATAGGGTTCAATGTATTTCATTTTTTCAACTCTGGTTCAATCCAAAACTAATTGAGTGATATTATTCATTTATATTCCCATACGTCCCACAGACCGTGTGAACAACATACTAAAATTTCATTTTGATTAAGTCATTTTTACGGCAGTTATCGTGCGAACGGACAGACAGACAGAATGAACGAAGTCATAAACACGTTTCAACTTTGTTAAGTATTAAAAATGTAATGTTAATTTTTAAAAATCTCATCTTTCTCTTGACATATTAATATAAATTTGACATATTAAAAATTGACTTTAAACATTTTGTTTAATATTTACAGTATTCAAGATCAGTTTATGACTAAGTTGAATATAAAATGATCAGTATTGAATACATACAGTAAAATAATTTGTAGACATGACTGAACTGGCCATAAAATCATATGATGCAATTATTATTGAGCTGGGATAACTGTGAATTTGAGAATCTTTTTAGTTTCTGCTGTATCACTGACATATAATGGAAAAAACAAAATGGTAAAAAAAGTTTGATCTTTTTAAATTCAAAAGCAGGAAACAAGACAACTAGCTTATAGTACTTGTTACTTTCCTTATATATGTAGTATAATGAATAAGGAAAGTATTGTGATAGGGTCGAAAATTCAAATTCGAGTTTTTGATGGGAGAGCACATTTCAAGCATCCCTGAATACGAATCAAAAAGTTATGCAAGTAGTCATTTCTTATGTAATTTGTCCTTAGAAAATGATTGATAAACCTTTAGAATGCTAGCATAAACCTTTTTCGAGATATTGCACATTTTTCAAATAAATGTATAAAAAAATCACAAAATAAAAAAATATATATTAACTATTGTGAAATATGTTCACTTTTCATATGTAATATCATGCGATAAATTTGATGACATTCACTTGGATCTAGCTCGTTCCATTCATAAGAAAATATATTTTAGTTAATACTTTTGTATTTGAACACCTTATCCATTTATCTGCTATAAGAATAACTTATTTTTCTGTTCATAATGCTTGGTGAGGTTTTGGCAAAATGTCGTCAACTTGGCGATTTATTTAAATGTTGCCAAATTAACGAAAATGTCACCAAATTGATAAAATTGTTGCTAAATCAATGAAAATTACAAATAATGGACGAAAATACGTGTCTACTATAAGAATAACTATAAGATAAGTGTCTACCTACTATAAGAATAACCTATTTTTCTGTCCTTAACATGTGGCAAAATTTTGGTGATGAATTTGTCAGGATATCTCCAACTTGCTGACTTTTTAAATGTTGCCAAATTGAAGAAAATATCACCCAATTGATAAAAATTGTCTATTGATGAAATTGATGTTAAATCTATTAAATGATGACCAATTGAGTTGAATATCTTGGAAAGAATGTAAGAGTAGACTATAAGAATAACCCATTTCTCTGTCCTTAATGCTTGGTGAGAAATTTAGTGGGATTTCGCTAACTTTCCGACTATTTTAAATGTTGCCAAAATAACAAAATATCACCAAATTGATAAAAATGGTGCCAAATGTGAAGTAATGTTTCGCAGATTCTGATTCCCGTCATATGATGGCATACCTTCTAATATATAAGAAATGTTTTTCTCTCCATTTGTCTAACATTTGCTGATGCATTTGGCAAACTTGATGAATAATCTAGCGACTTATCATCAATTTGGTAATATTTCACCCCAGATTGGAGAAAATATCATCAAAATTATAAAAATGATGCCTAATTGATAAATTATTAAAATATTTTAATATATGGACAAGGTCGCTTATTGAGGATGCTATCAATATTGATAATTGTTTAAAGTTGCGTGAGATAAGTTCATTGGGCACTTTGAAATTGTTTTACATGTTGTCATCCGGAAAATCGCCAAATGTACAATTCAACTTTAAAAACACAGCACCATGGATCTTATACATTATTTTTTTACTGTAAAAGAAGTAAATTTATTGCATTATATAAGGAAATTCATGTGCTGTCCACATCAGATTTTTTTGTAAGTGTAAAATAGTACTAGTTTTAATTTACAAGTTAATCTATATAAATAAAATTGAATATCTGTCTGTCTGTTTGTCCTATCATCACGAGAGAACGGCTGAAATGAATTTGATGAAATTTTGTGGGTAGCCTGGAAATATAACCCCACTTAAAATTTAGTCTATGTTTCAGATTCTACGGTCAGTGGTTCTCGAGATATTATTAAAAAACAAAACTTTTTTTTTTCATTATTACGGGAGAACGGCTGAACCAAATTTAATGAAATTTTGTGGATCACCTTGAAATAGTCCCCCATAAATTTAGTCAGTTTCAAGTTTCTAAGACCAGAGGTTGTCGAGATATTAATGAAAAATGAAACTTTTTCGTAGGAGTTCTACTCTCTTAACTCTGGTTTATCTAAACGAAAAAGTTGAAAATTGTTTGTTTCAAACATGAAAGTGAATTTAAACTTTATTTCTGATGTTTGTGGAAGATTTTTACACTAATTAGTCACTATCTGAAAGCATGAATTGTTTGAAACGTGAATTTAAATGGAAAATTTATCTCCATGGGTTTTTTTTAACAAGCTTTTACTCAACGATGAAAAGTATAAAGAAATCAAAATGGTTATTTAATTTCGTATTTTATGAGTAAGATTCTATCTTATATCATGTTGCTCAGCAATGCAATTAAATAAAACCTTTTTATTATTTTTTCGATTTGAATAATAAATAAATGGATATAAAAATATTAAATTGACGGTTTGATTTTTCTTTTAATTATATTAATTGCGAACTGCGTACATCACTTTCATTTATTTTGGCAAAGAGTTTTCAAGCATGTATATTGTGTTTAGCTAATAAATTCATATATTGTGTTTAGCTAATAAACTCATATATTGTGTTTACCCAATAAATTCATTTATCCGATTGTTGAAACAGAAAGAGTAGAATGGGTATATCTTCTAATACAATTTGTGTTTTCATTTAGTATATACAAACGGGATCAGGATGTTTTATTCTTCAGATCTGCAAATTCAGAGCTATGAATTTGGCGGGATATCGTTAATTTGGCAACTTTTCTTAAACTTCACTAAATTGACGAAAATGTCGCCAAATTGATAAAAATGACTCAAAACAATGAAATTAAATTTGTTTTTTTTAGAAGAGAGTACTGAAATGATGTTTTGTAGTATTTGTTGGTCAGTCCATCCATCCTACTTAGTAACACATTTAGCGAATTTTTAAAATGTCAACAAATTGATAAAAATGTTTTGTAAATCCATAAAAATATCATGAAATTGATAAAATTGCGCTTAATAAATGAAATTGTGTTTTGTTTGGTGATAGTATTGTGATGATATTTCATCAATTTGTCTCAAAATGGGACTATCAGTTTTACAGTTCCACTTGGCAATTTTTTAAATTGTCGCTAAACTGACGAAAATGTCACCAAACCTTTCATGGAGATAGCATTATTCAGACGATATAATTTCCATCAATTTATTTGCAACAAATGATATGTCGTTCAGCAACGGATGTAAATCCAATGTGTTATGCAGCATACAATTTTTATTAAATCTTTTCCGATTTGAATAATAAAGATATGTATATAAAATAAATTTCATTAACATTGCATTTTTGACTGGATAATATCAATTATGGTCTTCACTTTTAAACATTATTATTATTGATATTTTCGGGGATTTTTGATTTAGGGATTATTGATATTTTCAAGTTGTTATGCCATTGTTTTATTATGACAAAAATTGTTTAAACTCATATATTGTACGAGTAATCTTCTACAAATGCACGGGAATATTTTCTAATCTATGAGAATATAAGTAGTACAGGTATATTACCTTTTTAAAATATAATATATTGTGAGAATAAAGCAGCACCATTTTCCTTTTGAAGCAAGTTCAATTTGTGCAAATTGACACTATATGAAATCATGAATTGTTTGAAACATGAATTTAAATGGAAAATCTATCTCCATGGTTTATTTTCCACAAGCTTTTACGCAACAATGAAAAGTAATAAAAAATCAAAATCGTTAATCCATTTTAACATTTTATGAGGATATATCATGTTGCTCGGCAACCCAATTAAATTAAATGTCTTTGTTAATGTTTTTATTATTTTTTTTTCGATTTGAATAATAAATAAATGGATATAAAATTATATCTTATGAATGAATGGTTTGATTTTTCTTTTAATTATATTAATTGCTGACTGCGTAAATCACTTTAATTTATTTTGGCAAAGAGTTTTCAAGCTTATATTGTGTTTAGCTACTAAACTCATAGATTGTGTTTAGCCAATAAATTCTTTTAACCGATTGTTGAAACAGAAAATGAGTAGAACGGGTATATCTTCTGATACAATTGTAGTGTTTTCATTTAGTATATAGAAGCGGGATCAGGATGTTTCATTCAGATATGCAAATTCAGAGCTACAAATTTGGTGGGATATCGCTAATTTTTTAACTTTTCTTAAACTTTGCCAAATTGATGGAAATGTCGACAAATTAATAAAAACAACACAAATCAATGAAATTTATTTTGTTTTGTTAGAAGAGAGTACTGAAATGATGTTTCGTTAGCATTTATCTGTCAGACTAACCGTCCTACTTAGTAATACATTTAGCGAATTTTTAAAATGTCACCAAATTGATAAAAATGTTTTCAAATCCATAAAAATATCTTGAAATTAATAAAATTGCACTAAATAATTTAAATTAATTGTGTTTTGTTAGGGGATAATATTGTGATGATATTTTGTCAATTTGTCGCCATGTGGGACTGTCAGTTCTACTGTCCCACTTGGCGATAAATTTGGCGATTTTTTAAAATGTCGCTAAATTGACGAAAATGTCGCCAAACGTTCCATAAAGATAGTGTTATTTAGACAATATTTTTTCCACCAATTTATTTGAAACAAATGATATCATGTCGCTTAGCAACGGATTTAAATCCAATGTGTTTCTGCGGCAGACGATTTTTATTAAATCTTTTCCGATTTCAATAATAAAGATATGCATATAAAATAAATTTCATTAACATTGCATTTTTGACTGGATAATATCAATTATGATCTTCACTTTTAAACATTATTATTATTGATATTTTTGGGGATTATTGATTTAGGGATTATTGATATTTTCAAGTTGTTATGCAATTGTTTTATTATGACAAAATTGTTTAAACTCATATATTGTACGAATAATCTTCTACAAATGCACGGGTATATTTTCAAATCTATGAGAATATAATTAGTACAGGTATATTACCTTTTTAAAATATAATATATTGTGAGGATAAAGCAGCAATTTTCCTTTTGAAGCAAGTTCAATTCTGTTCTACTTTTGAAAACATGTCAAAGTGCATTAAATGTTGATTGTGCACTCTAAAGAAGGTGCCCCCCTCCCCTTTAATATTGTTTAAGGTTTTTCTCCATGTTTATGTTAACTACATTGAAAATGTAAATTATTTGATAACTTCATAGAATTGCTAGCGATATGTGACATTAAAATATATATATATATATATACGTATATTATCTGCATAGTATATAGTTAAAATTAACAGAATGAGATTAAATAAAAAATATTTGTATTATAGGTTAAAACATTTATTTTTTAAGCATATTTTATTTTAATAGATGTGTAGTTGATGTGATTAATTTGATTAAAGCCTCTGGAATATTTTACTTTTCATTTAAATTTTTTTATGTAAAATTATAGTTGTACCTGTAAATTTTGCATTAAAAATTGATTTTGTTATGTTAATATCATTGCTTGAATGTTAGGATTCTTTTATTTTTTACATCTTAATTTATCTGTGATATCATTACTAAAGTTGTGTCAACATGAAATGCCATTATGCATTGACTTTCATTCTGACTGTTTGCACATGAACTGTAGAACCCATTTTTGCACATAATTTGAAAAAATGCTCTCCTTGTATCTGAGCAATTTTATTCAATTAAAGATTTTTTTTTATTTTTGTAAATATATATACCATGTTGAGGTAACTGGCCATACTCCATGTGCTCATGTTTATGTATATATTTTAGCTCGTCATGTACATATATGTATCTATTGTATATAGTTTCATCAATTTGTTTAAAGCTAAATTAAACTTTTAATATAGTTGATAAACGTACAGAACAGCACAATCATAAACCAGTGCTAAACATTTAGACATATTAATATTTTAGATCTCAAGAATCTTTGAATAAATACAATGTCTGCTGCTTATTGTAATTAGGTCTTTAGAGTTTTGATAAAAATTAATCTGATCTTCAACTTTAAAGCCCCCAGAGGACAATAATGTCAATCAAAAATTTCATAGCAAAATAGTTCATAAAGGTAAAAATATTCATTCTTTTATTTCAGTTATGTTTTAAAGTTTTGTGGCCCATTTCAGAAACAAAAGAATCCACTTTTGTTTTTTCTTACTTACTAAAATCTAAGATACACTTATTTAAAAAAAAGATGAACAAGCACACATGTCACACTAAAAATAGTTAGTTCATTTATATTATAAAAATTCCTAAAACAAATCATTGCAACTCAATTTTGGATTTTGAACCTCTCCTCAGTATTTTTCATACTTTATACCATCAACCACGGTAGGAATGAGTCCTTTTTGTAGTTTTCATCGAATATCCTTCCAGTTTTATGTAAAAATTACTTAGACATATTTTTTATACATAAATTTTAATATCTTTCATTCCAGTTTGTTAAATTTTCTTTTAATTTTATAGATTATTCAGGACAAAAAAAAAAGAGGGGCTCAAAGTTATCTGGTGTTTAGGGGTAACTTTGACCTCCTGTTACACATAAGTCAATTTAGAATTCCATTAGGGTCAATGTTAATGTTTAGTGAGGTAGCTATGACCACTCTAGAATGGGGGTCAATTTTACCTTTGAAAATTTTCCCTATTTTTATGGATTTACAAATTAAATAAGAACTTTCTAAACGTTGAATAATGAAATAGTTTGCTATTATAAACTTCTACAAAACAATATGTATTAAATGGTAAAATTCTTAATTGTGACAAAGGCTTATAGTGATAATGTCATCTACAGGCAGATTATTTGACATACAAAAATCATTCTCATCTGACAACAGGTTGACATCTTCAAGATCAGATGAATCGGATGAGAAATCAAAATCTTTATTAGCTACAACTTTAAACGTCTTAGGCTTTTGTTTGGATGTTCCACTGGGTTTTCCTGCTTTCATTTTCTGTTTAAAAAAATATTTCAATGCAGCTACAGCCTTCTTTGTATGTTTAACAGTCAATGACTTTACTGGTACTTAGCATGTCAACAGCAAGAACTGCATTGCTAGAACTCACAATGATCTTCCATTTTGTGGGAATAGAACCAATCAAATTTTTTTGCAAAAATGTTAACTAACACAACACATTGACCCATGCATTGCATTGAGGTAATGATAATCACTTTGGGGAAAATTGTAAATAAAATGGTAAAAATTTGAATATATATATATATATATATATATATATATATGTCTTTTAATTATCCTAATGAAGACCATAATATTTATAATTCCTTTAACAATCATAAAAGTAAATCAAAAAGAACTAAAAGAGCAAGTAAATATAATAAAAAATTGCCTTCATTATCTGAACTAAAAAATGCCATCCTTCAGCAACATGCAAATTTTAAAATTACTTTTGATTGGAAACAATGTAAAAACTGGATTTTCACAATTAAAAAACAGCAATTAAATATGGTATATAACCTTTTTCTAATTACTGCATTTGATAACATTCATTTTAAACATTTATTCTATGATTTGCTCATTACCAGAAGTAAAAATCTTAATGTTTATTTATATGTCACAGACAAACTTTAATGACGAATCAAAACAATATACTAAAAGAAACGAATATTGTACCTTGAATTTCACTAATTCTGTCTTAAATAATCTGAAGATAAATAATTTTTTAAAATCGGTTTCCAATTACTTTCCAGTCAAACATGTAAATCCTGAAATTGTTTATAAATATGATAAACCGCTAGGACGTTATATTTTCAATTATAATCAAATTGCGAAATCAATAGATATTAATCAAAATATGAATTGGATAAAGAGTCATATTGTCACTGTCATTTAGAAAGATACAAAGACTTCTTAGATAAACACCATGGGCATGTTATAACGGGAAATCTAAATATTATTAATTATGATGCACTGAGATAACTGATGTTACTTGGTACTAAGTACTGTATACCTACTAAATTTAAACATAAATTAATATGTAAAGGTTTCTTTCTTGGCTTAAATAAATTTATCTATAAAATCAGTTATAAATATCAAATCCCTGTAGAAGCCTTCAAACCCTGGAGAGTTTTAATAGAGCAATACTTAAATCACTATATATATAATCAGAAAATTAATAATTCATATGAACTTAAATCAATTAAAAATGATATTAAAGAAATACAAAATGATTTTGTCATTACATATGTCGATAAGGCAAGTGGTAACTACTCAATTATTTGTAAATATTACTATAAAAGTACCCTTCAGTCACACTTACTTAATAATCAAATCTATAATTTGCATAAAACTAACCTTAAAATATTATCCAATAGAATTTCAGCCAAATATAAACAAATCCATCTAAAAAATAAATGTAATAACATTCCACATATTGTTTTAGTACCCAAGTTTCATAAATCCCCTGTTGCTTTTCGAACCATTACCAGTGGGCATAATTCTTACATTACTAATGCTAGAAAATTATTATTAAAGATATTACATGAAGTATCCTTGTCGGATGAAATCTCAAATAATTGTCATATTGTAAAAAACAGTTTTGAATTAGTTAAGAAATTAAAAACTCTTACCAATATTCATAGTATTTATACCTTTGATTTCAAAGATTTGTTTAATAATATTAATATAGATGATCTGTATAGAATTATTTTAGGAATTTTTGAAAAATATAATATCAACCTAAAATATTCAAATTTTCTCTTTAAAAAATTACTTAATTTCACTCTTTATGAGAATTACATTCAACATGGTGGCACTTTTTTCAAACAACAGGTTGGTATCCCACAAGGGGGGTGTGCCTCTTCATTGTTAGCTAATCTGTATTTATTCTTCTATGAAAAAAACAGTAATTCAAGCTTGCATAATATACACATGTTTAGATATTTAGATGACATATTATGTGTATCCCAAAATAATATCCCTATAGAATTAAACTTTTATCCAAAAAATTTACAATTAAATGCAAGTAATAATGACTCAAATGTTGCAAACGTTTTAGATTTAAATTTACAAAATTGTAATATGGTTATAAACTTGTATGATAAAAGACAGGATTTTAAATTTAATACATCAAAAATTCAGCATTTTGACTCTTGTTTGCATATATCTGTATTTAGAAATATTATAATAAACCAGGCTCTTAGAATCAATAAAATTTGTGATGAATATTATAAATTAGCGCATTTTATGGAATTATTAAGTACAGTGACTAATAATGCACATCCTCCCAAGCTTGTTATTAAAATTATCAACTCAGTGTATCAACTTTCACTCGATAACATCCTAGAAAACTTTCCCAATTATAGTGACTAACATACATTTAAAAAAAAAAAGCTATATATAATTATTTATTAATTATATAAATAAATAAAAATGAAAAATAATAAACCAAGTCAAAAAAATTAGAAAAATCAAAAAATCGGAAAATAAGATGCATTAACATTAATGTTTTGAATTTTATTTTCGCAAAAAAATTGTAACTTTTGCCGTTATTGAAACTATGATTTGAGCGCCCTTATAATGGTGTATAGTGGCATTCTCGTTTATCCAGTTTTCCCATGAATTACTTGTTTAGTAAGAATTTTCATCTTTGATTCATGTTCATATTCATGATTGTATATATGGGTTGTTCATTTTCTGAATTGCTTGTCCGGTCTCCAGCTTAGACTCACTGGATGGGTCTGGGAGTATTACTGTGAACGTTCGTACTGCCTCCCTGGTAGAATTTCGACTTGTTCATTCCGGTGCTTCTAGATAATTAAGCTGTTGAGGTTGATCGTGTATACACGTGGTGGAAGAAGGGTTCTTGTCGCATGGTAATACAAATTTTCTTAATGTATCCTATTTTCATTTTTTTATGCCTGTAGTCTGAGTTTGGGTATTTATAGTAATGTACTATTGCCCAATCTGAAACAGGCATATGTTTGGGTTGGTTAGAGTTAAATACTCAGACCTGAGGAGGAATTTAACTCTGACTAATCAACGAATTTGGCTTGGCGCTGTTCTCTACTCTTGTCGGCATTGTGGCCGTGGTTTTGCTTCTATGGCGGTGTTGATATTTTTATTATTATTATTATTATTATTATTATTATTATTATTACAAATTTCTAATATATATATATATATATATATATATATATATATATATATATATATATATATAAAATTTCTAAAATGTACAAGACATAAAGAAGGCATTTTATTGCACTCTTTTTATTTTACTTATTTTGCTCCTACTGTGGAGGATGGCCATACATAAAACCCACAAAACATGTTTAAATGCACATTTTTCTGGGGGGTCAATGTTACCCAGGTGTGTGTGTGTGTGGGGGGGGGGAAATAAACGGTCAATGGTACAACGTATTCAAAATATTAATTTTTTTTGTTTGAAACGTTTTTCTAAAAAAATGAAATAATGTTAAATATTCATTAAAATAAGTAAATTAGACCATATTTGATGCCCCCCCTCCCCCATGTACCTAGGCCTACCTCTTCTGTTCATCAGAAAGTTATTTTCAATCTTTTTTTTTTTTTTTTTTTTCCCCCCATGAATAAGTTATAAAAATTTTATAAAGTGATTGAATTTACTTTTTTATTTCATAATATATGCGCTACAAAGTAAAAATATTAGGCTATGACATACTTTAAGAGTTTTTTTTTTTATTTAAAACCACCGGTGATAGTCAAAAATAAACTTTTTAAGCAAAATTGACCCCTGGGGGCAACATTAACCCTGTGGGGTCAGAATTACCCCAGTTGATGGTATTTATTGTAAGGAGAGTAAAAAGTATTTATATTCTGAAATCTTATTTCCTCATCCCCAAATGTAGCCTCATATTCTGCTAGTGGCTATCTTTTCATCTTTGCTTATCTTTGTGAGATAGGTGGATTTGTATTATTTTAGACCCTAATTGTGAGAACTACTTATTTTCATTGAAGGTAAGGTTGCCTGGGTTAGATCCAGTGTAGATTTTCTTTTAGAGAAATCTGCTTTAAAACTCCACTATTTTGACCACTTTCTGGGTTGGTTTTTTTTACTTATTTCTTTAGGAAGTCAAATCTTGTATAATCAATCACCTTACAAACAGAAAACTGTTGTTGCAGCAAAATAAATTAGTTTCTTCCTAAATTAATATTAATTTTGTTTTTATTATAAATATTTTTTTATATATTTTTTAAATATAGTGATTTTTTCTTATGACAGGACCCCCATCCCATAATTTAAATGAGAGAGTGGAATTATCAAAAGGTTAAGAAACGATTAATAGTAACTGGTGAAAATTGAATTTCAATTGTCTCCAAATGAGTAACATAAGATAACATAAATGAGTAACATATTCTTGCCATTGAACATAAAGTCCATTCCTCCCAATTATTTTCACCAGTGAAACACTTTTGATTGGAAGCCCATGTAAGCTTTTGCCCTCAACTAGTATGTTCCCCTCCATCAATTTTATAAATTTTTGCATACACAATGGTTGCCTGGGTTTAACCCAGTTTTCACCAGTGGGTTTCTTTAAAAATGCATTAACATTTGTTAAATTATTAAATGCATTTACACAGACATTAATTATTGTAGAAGCCTATGGAAAATGTTCTTAATATTTAAAAAACATATTTACCCAGAAAAAGGTGGAATTATAAATTGGCTAAAATGCCAATAAAACTTTAACTCCATAGTATTTGTATTAAGTAGTAAAATCCCCCCCCCCCCCCCCCCGAAAATATTAAATAAAATAACATGATTTTATTTAACTAAATAAAGCAATCGAAAAATCAGGTGATTTTTATTTAATTTCTCCTAATCTTAATTACAAAAAATATGTTAAGTAAATTAGCTTAATAAATGCATGTAATCATTTTATGTTTTCAACCATATATAATGTATGTAAAGGAAAAATATTGCAATGAAAGTAAAAAAATCTGACTTTGATTTTGATGAATTTACAGGTATTAAACATCTTTAAACACAAATCAATTATTTTTGTCATTGTCTGTGAGCACGGTAACTCCCTAACAAATTGGGCGAATCAAATGAAATTTGGTACAAATATGACAATCTGTAAACATCTGCTCTCAAAATTTTGGTTTTATTCGTCCTCAAAATTTAAAACATTGATTTTTGAAAATGATGATCCTTAAAACAAAATTTCTGACATTACTATATGAATGGTTAATTTAATTTTTATTATTTAACAGCAAATAAGAAGACAACATGTACCATTCTCGATATATTGCATGCTTTTAATGTAGATTGGAAAAATTAAATTGAATGTACTTACTTTAGTCAAATGAGTTGATATAGGCAATTTTAACCAGAAATAAATTTGAACCCCTGCTTGGGTCGCTCGAGCCAGTCTCGAGATATTCTCTCATGGAAGAAAGGAAATTTTTTAATAGCAAGTATTATTTATAATGTTTTTGAATTTACATATTTTATAAATTACGAGTAACGCCAGATACCTTTGATATTCATTTTTTCAGTTAACTAAATATCGTTATATAGAATTTCACTTCAAATATGAATAGGTAGCTTTGATTTAATTAGTTGTGTTATCAATAAGCAATTTTCACTGTATTTGTTGAATTTTTGTTATGCTGTTGAGAACTAATTATATAATACTGTTAATTTTTTATATTAATTATGAGGCTAATATGAATTGATGAAATGATTAAACTGTTTCTATTTTTGTTAGTAGAAATGCAGAAGTCACTACATTGTGAAAGTATGATACATTAATTTCCAAACAAATGTGCTTCCTTATATTTACTGAAAACTTGGATACCATTCTTTTGTGAAATGACATTTAGTGCTTTATTAGTATTTGATTTCTAAGTTGCTTTTTTCTCTATCAAACTACCACATACAGATGTTTTAATTCATTTTTCAATATAATGTGTTATTTATCTGAAATGCATATTTAACTCAGCAGCATGAAATTGAGATAAAGGTTTAAACAAATATTTAACTGGTTATCCCAAAGCCAGTGTGTTGAAAGATGGTGATTGCATTTCTTATTTTACTACTTAATATTTTTGTTTAAAATTCAAATTAAGCACTGTTCTTGTAATTGTTTCATCTGGGCTGGTCATCCTAATTCTTCTCTGTAAAAATTTCAGTCATTAATGATTTATAATTAGTATTTTGTACTATTAATGTCTAAATAGAATTTTAAGCCTGTCATATCAAGGAGCGCATAAAGATCTTTTATCCACCTGTAAGCACTAGTGCTTAAAATCTCTGGACATATGAACCTTGCACAAATATGATACATGTTATTACCATATGATCCCTTACAAAACATAATTACCATGCAGAAACCCCCCATAGACAATGGTATACAATATACTAAATTTACATTGAATGGACCCAAAATGAGATAAAATTGAATATTGTTCATCATTGACTTCCTCGGTTCTTTTAAGCTAGTAAAATAAGTGTGAATAAGTATCCAATATAATGATAAAATCCATTTAAATATAGTGAATAAGTGAATAACATTGTTGAAATTAATTCATAAATATGTGGCATTGTAAAATATAAAAATAGATGTGCTGGGTTGTACGAATGTGCAATATTTTCATGAATAGCATAAAAAGTCCACACTTCATAATTCATGGATGCTCTGCTTTCGGATGAGTCGGATGGTCTGGGTCTTCAACACTCCATAATTCACACAATTTGTCTCATAACTATGTAACCAACAGTTTCATATCTGACTTGTCGCTGTAGCTTTTTGTATTTTTTCCAAAGACATGTTTTATATTGATAGAAAAGGAAATTGATGAAAGATTAACAAATATTAACTGGTGTTTTTAAAGTACACAATTATGAATGCAATAATATTATTATTATATGAATATTATTTTAAAAACACATTTTAAGCAAAAAAGAAAAAAAATCCTGCATCTATATTTACCATAGTGGTATGCAATGTTGAAAAGTAGTTCTTAGGATATATAATGTTAAAATAGCAGGTCAAAAAGTTTAGACTACTGATATATATTATGGACTACGGGTTGATTATCCCTCTAGGAAACCCAAATATTCCTTGATAACTTTTAATTTTTGAACTTGTTCCTTATGAAAATTGACATGTACGTTTCTTGTATGTGGCAAAGCAAGGTCTGCTTAGAACATACGCTTAAAATGGACCCTTCCAGCATCCAAGCACCTTTGTACGAAAGTCTGCAAATCGGCTAGCAAAGACATGTGTAATTTGACATTGGTAATGGCAGCAACCTCCCGCTGTGTCACATCACTGAGAACATAAATTGTTCATGGCTTGTTGTATACACCGTAGATATCCTAAATAAATGGACAATGTAGTCTTCCTATCTTCCCAATACTAGAAATCCAGGGAGGCTTTGATTGGCTACTTTTTACTTTCCCTGCAGTACATGGTAATGTATAGGGAAAGTATTGGAATCATGCCGAAAATGGCAACTCGAGTTTTCGGTGGATCTACACTTTTTAAGACTTAGAACACGAAAAACTATTTTTAGCATGACATCTGTCTGTGCAATGTATGTATCCATTCTAGCTGAAAAACTAATAGACCCAATTTCACAAAATTTGGTAGATAAGTTATTCGTAGGTTGCCCTGGTGCTGATTAGATTTTAGTATGATTCGGAGAACAGTTTGCCTTTTTCGCGAAATGACCCGCAAAAATCTAAAATGGAAGACTACATATGCTCAAATATATTGATTAAATGCTTATTTTATACATACTTTTTGACGATAAAAACAATAAGATCAACTCCATTACTTTAGGATTAGCCGTTCTCGAGATATATATTATATATATATATATTTATTTTATTACATTTTTGCTATGCCACCTTTGAAAATAAATCCAATTACCAAATGAAGATGAAAATTTTATAGAAAAGTCCGAATTCGGTGTAATTTAAAATAATTACAGCTGTTATTTTGTGCAATTAAACTCAATTTAATGAATTATTGATGAAATAAAGCGAACATGAATATAAGTCTTTAGGGAAAGTCATGTGCTGCTCACATCAGATATTTTGATATTCTAACGTGAACTTTTAATCACTTTATGTCCACGCTTTATTTTCGTATGCTATTGGGATTTAAACTTTGACAGCCCATGAGAATCATACGTGATGATTCCCTTTTCTTAATTACTTCGTAGAAGTAGGGATCATCCAGAAGGAAAAAATCCTTCTTTTTACACCAGCTCACCTAAGAAACATCTTTGGACAGTTTTGGAAACCTATGTATAGGATATCTACGGCATGCAGGACCCTTCTGTAAACCCCACAAGAACCATACCGAAATTAAAAAGTTGTGGAGGAAGGTTTAGGTTATCTAGAGAATCACCCTGTAGATAAGCTGTGTGTAAATTTTGGAGAATGTTCCATATAGCAACATATTCGCTAAAGTAATTAATTATATTCCAGATTTGTATACAGTTGAGTCTACGTATAAAGAAGTAGCCACAAGTTTGTTATTGAAACTTGCAAAACACTGGTTTCTTACCGACTGAAAATATTTACGTTTATTTCAATGATTTACAACTTCCAATTTAATGTTAATAAGCTGATTTTTGTTCCGTTATATTTGGATTTCTTATTCTTCCCATTCAGCGATTAGAATATTTATTGAAATTTATTTTAGCTATTTTTGTATGCATATAATTGGTAAACAAGCCACGAACATCACCGTACACCATCATGCACGTACACACATGCAAAATACTGAATGGAAAAAGTCAGAATTTGATCATTTTAACACCATTCTTGCTTTTGTTTCATTGTGACAAGAAGTTGGCATATAAGTTTTCTTGTTGAAATTTGCTGCAAGAGAATTGCATTGCAGCTAGCTATTCCAGAGTAGTTTACTTTTTGATACACATAGATGGAAAATCGTGAAATTTTGCTGTTTGTCTGTCAGTGATTTGTATAATCATCTGTCGTTAAAATATATGGTATTCAAGTTCTCATTGACACCAAAAATGTATAAACTCCAAACGTTACTTATTAACTAAACAACGAGTCTTCCGGCTTCAAATATTTTATACCCGGTATTTCCAACTAAGAGTTTTATGGAAACTGTTAAGGTTTTAAAAAAAATATTTTTGGCAGTATATTCTGATTACTAATTATCGTATCAAAAGTGACTTCTGTATTACTTAATTGTGTTTAGACTAGATTTGTTGTCTATAATTTTGTTTTTTTTTGTTGAAAATTATTGCCCTTTTATTATGTTTTTATTTTTAGAAAATTTAAAGTCTAATATTCAAGATCTGTTTTATACGTGTAAGAATTTTCCACTCTCAACTGATGATATTTGTAGTAGAATATTCCTTGTATAGTTAACGTTCATTTTTTTTCTACTACTCCTTTTGTATTTTTATCTTGTGCAACTGTTCATATTGTATCTACTATAGTGACCAAATAAATCAAACATATGCCCATACATATTTTTGTATTTAATGTATAATGTAAAAATTTCTTAATATTTTAGTGTTGTAACCACCTACTTGAAACAAAGTATGGTTTTTTTCTATTTGCATTTAGCAGAGTGATTTGATTTCGTTTTGTTCAAGTAATACTATGGTATAAAAATGCATATGTTTTCAAAAGTTTAATCTATTTAACATTTTTGTTCATAGTTTGGATTTGTACAATCCATTGAAAATTATCAATAGTGTGTGAATATGTAACTCACTGGTGATAGTTTTCTGCTTTATGCACTAGCAACAATTACTCGTTGCCCAGGATTTAAAAACCTCTGATTTACAAGGGAACATATAGCGAATTCTCAAAAACCAAACAACGTTTCAATGATATGCCTATATCTAAACATGTCTTCGCTACACTGGTGCGCCTGCGTCAAGCCTGATGCGCAGTCGTTATGTGCCTTTAATCCGCTGTATAGGCACAAATGCTTCTGATTAAACACCCTTGGTCTGCACAGGGCGCATCAGCCACTATGCTACCTCCGCATAAGCGTAATTCGTCCGAAATAAGTGCCCGCGACGTATGCAATCTAGATACATAGTCGTTAGATCAAGCTAAGAAGTATAGTCCTTAAAGCTAATTTCTAACATAATTAGAAGCTGAGGTTTGATCTGATTAGTCTGAAATTGCCCCGAGGAGCGTACCTCTCTGCGTAATGGATTGAAAAGTTTTAAATGCAAATAAAATAATTTAAAATATTAGCAGGATAGTGAGGTTTAAAATTGGACTCATTTTTAACTTTCACACAATAATTATTAATATCCGATGCGATAGCGAGACTTATTCAAATATTAGAAAATGTTCCTCACGTTGCCCAGGAAAGTATATAAAATAAAGTAGTTATATAAAATAAAGTGGGATATGACCCTCCTTCCCCCATAGAACGAAACCTAGCACTTGCAGAAACTCTGCGTTCTAAGTTAAAACCTACTGACGGACACAATTTAAATCTTAATTTCATTAATCTCAGCACAATTAGAGCAATTTATATATTGCCCATATCTTTCGCAAGCAACGTAATTTATATATTTCCAATACTCCATTTCGACCGAAATAAACAAAATAGTCACTCCTCCCCATGCCGCGATCACACATCAGGACGATTTCGGCAGAATTCCAAGAACACAATACATTTCTGCTGATTCACTGTCGATGCATGTCCAAGAAAGGACCTGATTTTCTGACTGACCTTCCTGGGTTGAAATGCGCGGTTACATAAATTTTAACAGTTCGCTCGTTTAAAAAATTTATAATTAATGAACGGATAGGTTCAGGAATTTTCTCTGTTTTGGAGCAATGTGGAATATTTAAAGGAGCTGTTCTTAAATTATAAACATCTGATTGCATGTCATTTTTTTATTAGCAATATAGGAATTGGGGACGTTTTAAACATGAAAATGTGTTTAAAAAGTTTAAGAAAATTCGTCTATTGTACGGATTCCGTTCACAGTTTGTTTGAAAGAGAATTTTTCGATCTTTGATGGTGTCAAGATGGAAACTCTGTGATGATATTTTTGGTCTCCAAGGAACCGATGTGTGTGAATATCACCTGAAATTGGAAAAAAGAATAACACCGAGGTGCACCTTCCCGTGCCTTACAGTACTTGTGTGCCAAATGTCATGGCCGTACGACTCTTAGACAGACCACACACCCAGAAGCGCTGACATTTTTTATTATGTAAGATGAACCAGATACGGGGAATAAAATTGCCTTCCCCCAACCCCTGTGGAGAAATTTCGTTTTGAAATTTTCTGATCATTTACATCACTCAGTTTATCCATGTACTGAACTGCAAGTTTCTACCCCTTCTAGAAGTGGATAAACATTTCCGAACATAATTATTTTCTTTTTTATATACTGTAGACTTACGGTATTCCAGCAGGTTCGGAAGCTCAGTGGTGCCGTATTATCGGATATCAAACTTAAATCTTGTCTATTTATTTAAATCCCAGAACCATCGTAACAGTGTCATGGGCCACACATTTGTAAACAGATTCAGCGAGAGTAAAATTTTTAGCACCAATACACGTACGATGAATTTTATGGCCCCGGGTACAATTCTTAATTCATAGAAACAATGAAATTTTTTGCAAGCTAGCAAAATAGACACTGATTTAACCGAAGATAAACAAGTGTATTAGTTTTTACTGCTCCTCATGCGCATGTTTCTAAGTAAGATCTAACTATTACGGTCTACATTATTGAAAGCTTGAACCTGGGCTTCTGTTTCATATATCGGGTGTATTGTATTATTGGCGATTAAAATGTCCAAGCGCAATTTCCAAAGAATTTCTAATCCTGTTTGAAGAACTTTTACTTGAACATCATAATGAATACGGCTTAATGATGGCAGCCACATTCAAATTGTTAAAAAAAACGTATCTATTTTTAGGTCTTTCGTTATTTGTATCACGTATGTGGGTGCTAGTCTTATTATAATTGCCGTGAAATCAATATTGCGAGAACCACACACATGACTCGATTGTTTCTTTCATTACAAGTTTGCCTTGAAGATCCATTTGTTATAGGATGAAACCGAAATTTCAAAGTGGCATTCTATCTTTTTAAGGTTTGTTCTGTCACCATCTTCTGCGTGTTATGTTTTTTCCTCCGTTGTATCGAAGAAATGATATCATATTCACTACGGCAGTTCAGAACAAAGTTGGGATTCGCTGTTTTCAAAGAAAAATAACTGGTTAGTATACTAATTCTTTTATTACTATTTATTAGTATTTAAAAAATTGATTTTTTTTTTATAGAGAATAATTTTTTTTTAGTAAATAGGATATGCGTAAATCATTTGGTTAAATATATTATGATTTTTTTTTAATAAATTTCAGGTTACAACAATGAACATCGTTAGAAGATGGAAAATTGGGAAATCTACTACGGTACTGTATAACATTCAAAATGCCTTTTCTTTGTTCTGGTGAAGTGATAAAATTCTTCATACACTACCCAACACAGAAAATGCAACACCATGAAAGAACGAATAGAGTGTGATGAGAAAAGTTACACAGAGATGGTATATATAAATAAATTATGTTAATTATAGAAGGATAATTCAATACAGTAACGGCCTAAACGGTGATCAGTAGGACCACTTCTTGCGGCGATACAAACAGCAACCGTCCGAGAAACACATGCAATGAGCGTGAGGATAGTTTCCTGAGGGAGGGATGGAACCATATCCCTTCAACTATCCTCCACAAGTCGTCTTCAGTTTGAGGCGGGAGCAGAGCAGCCAAACGACGGCCAATCACGTGCCATACATTCTCGATGGGTGAGAGATCTGGTAACAGTGGAGGCCAAGGAAGCACCTGAATACCTTGCAAAGCTTGTCTGCTGATGGTTGCCGTGTGCGGTCGCTCGTTATTTTGCTGGAAAACAGCATTTTGCAACCGCTGAAGGCAGGGTAGTGAAACCGGTCGTAGCATCTCATCGACATATCGTCATGCCGTCGTGCCTCTGATACGAACCAAAGACGGCTGACTATCGAAGCCGATGGCATCCCAAACCATGATGTCTCGTTTTCGAGCAGTATGGCGTTAAATCGTCGCCTCAGGATTGGATCTGGTTCCACGTCGCCTCCAGACTCTCACACGGCAATTGTCATTCAACAAATAGAACCGAGACTCGTGACTTAACACTAACATGTCCCATTCAGTCGTCCAAGGGGCTCGGGCCCGACACCATTGCAATTTCTCACGCCAGTGTCTTGTCAATGGCAGTCTTCGTAAAAGGCGATTTGAGTGCAAGTCCAACATCCAATGTACCCTGCAAATTCTGCAGAATGTCGACAGTCGTCGTTTGTGGGGCCGCCATCGCATGCGTCGATCAACGCGTGATGACGTACGTCTGGATGGACCTGCAACGATGCACATGCCCTTCTTCAATCCATCTTCAAATCCTTTGCACAGTTGATGCATCTACGCATGCTTCAGCGGCAATACGCCTGTACGAGCACCTAGTCTTACCTAGGCCTAAAATGAATCTTCTTGTACGATCGTCCAAATACTGAAACGGACTTCGGCGTCGTCGATAACACGTGTCCTCTAAAACGATAACAATAAATATTGTACATAAAACTGTCCCACCAAAGTGTAAGATCTATTTCTGGTCTCACAGTACATAATGATTTTCTGTATGCTTGAAGTTATATTATATGCATTTGTCAAATAGGGTAAATACCATTTTTGAAAATATTCTTCCTTAGAATCAGAGAGAGAAAAGAAAGCAGCTGGAAAACAACATTTTGTAACCGGTCGCAGAACCTCATCCACATATTGTCGTGCCACTGATACAAACCAGAGGTGACCGTCTATCGAAGCCAATGGCATGCATCCCAAACCATGATGCCTCGTTGTCGAGCAGCATGGCGTTCAACAGTCGCAGCAGAATTGAAGCTGTTTCCACGTTGCTTCCAGACTCATACGGCGACTGTCATTCGACAAACAGAACCGAGACTCATCGCTGAGCACTACTCTGTCCCATTCAGTAATCTAAGAGGCTCCGGCCCGACACCATTGCATTCCCTCACGTCGGTGTCTTGTCAATGACAGTCTTCGTAAAGAACAGTTTGAGTGCAAGCCGCTTTCGGCCAATCGTCGAGAAACTGTTCTCTCTGATATTGGAACATCCAATGTACCCTGCGGAATATCGACAATCGTAGTTTGTGGGTCCGGCACCGCATGCCTTCGAATACGTCGATCAACGCGTGCGGGCGTGCTTCTCCAAATCCTTTGCACAGTGGACGCATCTACGCGTGTTTCAGCGGCGATACGCCGGTACGACCACCTAGCCGTGCGTAGTCCAAAAATGAAACCCCTCGAACGATCGTCCAAATGTTGAAACGAACTTCGGCCATGCACTTCAACAACACGTGTCTTCGGTACTGAAAAACAGCTCGGAAAACGGGTTTCCGTAGGCGACAGACAGCAACAACTGTTGGCTCATTTGCCGTATCCATCCCTGTTATCCCGCTCTCTAAATGTGACCTACTTGCATTTCAGATTATTTGCATACATCGACCTGCTGCGTTTGTCTTTCAATTTGCATAATTATATAGCCAAAGCTGCATGGTGTTGCATTGTCTATGTCGGTTAGTGTATAAATGTAACTATGCAAGCCTTTAATTTATATCGACATCCAAGGATAAAACTAGGTTCTGTAATTGTTCTTCAAGTTAAAATTTTTATTAATAACCTTTTTACTCCTTTCTGAATAATTTTATTTAACATTTAATCATTATCTTTCCGTTTAAGTTTTTTGACTATTTCTGCTTTGTATTATACCATAAAAATTGTTTTTATTCCTTTATATTCTTATATTCTAAATTAAAACATAATTAACAACATTACTAAAATATATTTTAACGTTTTAATTTCTTAAAAATTGACACAATTTGTGTATCTTTTTTTTTTAGCTGAAACGAAGATCTGTGCCAATGAACACGTGTGATTTGAACTTCGTGTTTTGACTATTTTTCATCTCTGTAAGAATGGGAACAGTATCCACCTGGACGATGTGTTTACAAAGATTGCTACTGAAGTTTAGTGCAGCTAGGAAAAGTGTGCCGTCTACTTTCTTAATCGATTTGTTTAATTTTCTTAAATCCAAGTAAATAAAATGTTGGAAAAACTGTTGTGACTTATTTATGAAATAACCGCCAATTTTACAAACGCAAAAATAGTAAACTTATCTATGCCGAGTTTACTGAGAGTATAAGACCGTAAGTCGAGTTTCATTTACAGGTCTAAATTGAAATAAGACTAAAAATTATGAATATTTCATAACATTTAGTTAGCTTGCTGTGAAAATATTACACTAATATCCTAATTTCTAACGTACACTACGAAAGGCTCCTGTTTTTGGCTACATTCACACCCTCACAATGACGTTAAATTACATTGAGTTAGAGACGCAGGACTAGATTTACCTGCTCAAACTAATATTTCCATTTAATCATGATGTATAAAATTATGACTGTAAACCTATACAATTTGCAATTCTGAAGTGATTTTTTACATTAAACGGGAACGACATCTAATCTTATATCTGTATTTTAAATTATAAACATCTCTCAACTTTTCTCCAAATAAAGAGGTATATAACTTATTTAGCTATAGAACCCAAAGAAATTAGCTTTAGTATTATAATTTTATTTCAAATCTATCAAAACCGGCATAGAAGAAATCAGGGTCCAGGTCACGGAGCCACTCAACGACGGCTTCCTAAACTTCGGCATCTGTTGTGAAATGGTGACCTGCCAACGGTCTGAAGAGATGAAAATCGCTTAGTGTGAGATCCGGGCTGCAGAGTAGGTGTTCCACTACATTCCATCGAAAACGCTGTACCAAATCACGTGTAACCGAGGTCGGATGCGATCGGGCCATGTCGTGCAACAACATAACACGCCTTATCTAGACGAGATTTAATTCGCACACCGAATTTATGAACCCGTGAGAACTCTTGTTACCTTACTTTTGAACCACCTACGTATATTACATAACGTGAACGACGATTAAATTGACACACTCGAACAAAGGGAAATAACAGCTCTATGTTCTAATGATTCCTTTTTGGGCAGTTTTTATTTTTTGCGAACAATGACATTCCACACCCACACAAGCATTCAATTCAACTACTAGTAACTAAGGCTCGAGCCTTAGTTTTACAGAGGTTTTTTACACAAGTGAAGATCCGGCCACACAGAAAGCTACCATTAGCCTATGGGTTGGTCGTGTGGTCTGGGTTTTCTACACAAGTGAAGATAACTCTTTTTAAAAGTTGCGAGTGGTATTTTATTTCGCTCCTTTTTCACAGTTTTCTATAGTCCATCCATTGTTTAGGTCTGCGTTTAGAAAATTATCTTTTTAACATTTCACAAGCATAATGATCCATTGGTGGCACATCAGGGGGTTGAGCAAAAATTATAGATTTAATTTCCTGTGTCTTGGTCATCTCCCATTCCTCAAGAATTTCAGCGTTAGATTTTGATATATAACTGGTATCTTTATCCAGAGGAAGTTCTGCTCTATTAGACTTTGGATAAAGGGATGATATTTCTTCTTTGAATAAAGGAATTAAAACATCTTGGAAATATGTTGAATTGATTGTGACATTTTTTTTTTCTTAACTTGAACGTTGTAGAAAAAGGCAACAATAATGAATCCTTTACAGAAACTTTCTTTTGATAAGTTTTTAGGTCTTTCTTCTTTAGCAATAGTAAATCGATCGATTTTTTTTTTTAGTTGCCATTATTTAAGTATACTCATGCTTCCTCAATTATCACAATATATTTCCACCTGTCACCGGCTGAACGATTTTCATAGAGAATTTTAGTGTTCTGTGCTCAATCACATATCTAGCAAAAGACGGTAAACATGCTTTTAAAGATTTAAATCTTAATTTTTTTATTTGCAGTCACTACAGAGGTATTTAAAGACACTACAATTGTTCTTTGAGTTGGTTGATTTTCTTTGAGAGAGTAAATTTTTGAAATACTCATAAATGTGTATATCTTCTTTGGGTTTTCGTTGTTCATTCTTCCGGTTAAATGTACTGCTGGACGCTTTTCTCCTTTATTATTAATATTGTTTAATTTGCATTTAAAAATGTGAATTTCATGGTTTTCGCAACTTTTTTTTAGTGAGTAGAAACGTGCCTTTCAATCCAAAGTTTGTTTACATGCGCCATTTTTTAAGCAGACAAAATGTAACTACCGCAAACGATAATTTAGCTATGATCTGTTGCCATTTTTTTTAAATTAATGCAAGTCTTGTTATTTTTTGCAGTAAAGCCGTTCTAAACACAGCCTCTAACATTTATACTGGATTCCACCAAATTGGGTCTTTTTATCCATAGTTTCCCCAAAACAGGTTATACACAAAAGTGATTATTTCCAATACAAAAAACTTGGCAAGACCGCTTATTGAGAGACTGGCAGTCTGTATTTGAACATTTTCGGGGGTAAAGAGTATGTCCCTGATACTTTGCATAATACACCCATGATCAGAGTAGTGATATATAACTATTAACAGTTCCCTCTTGAACTCGCCCCCATCATGAACATTTTTTGAGTAATTATTTAAACTTGCTATCATAGCTAAAAAGCTTAATACTCCAAGAACAAGAAATTTTGCCCGCTATTTATACATTAAAATATAACAGATACCGACTAGACTAAATTTTATCCGCTACTGAAAACATAGGTATAGCCTGGATCTCTGATGGGGAAAGGAATTGCGATCGATTTACAGTTTCGGGATTTATCTTCCAATATGGACTCTATGGGAAAACGTAATTGTTCGACTACTGAGAGTATTTTCTCCTTGTCTACGCTACTGACTTGGAGTATTCGCTATTTAAAGGTTCCAGATTATATTGAGGACTACAGAACATTTATGCATATACGCTGACTCATCTAAAAGATCTCATGGACAGCTTATGATTTACCTGACACTCATGAATCATTTACTTTATCATTAGTCTAATGACGTATATGATCGAATATTTTTGTCTGTTAACAGCAGTTTGTTTTAATGACAACGTTTTAACGAATTTCGACCATCAAGGTATTTCAGTGGCGAATTTACTATGAATGAAACACATGAGCTTTGCCCCCCACAAGACCCATTTTTGTATAACTTTCAAAACGGAGTAAGAAATTATTTGATATTTCAATAATATAATGTTGTAGAATGCAATGTCAATGATATAATATAATGAATAGCGAAAGAAACATGACTCAATCGCTTATTTTATGTGTTTTAATTTATTGAATTATATAATTAAAGGTGATTGTGTATCATTCATAGTTTGCTGAAATATTCCGAGTCATGTGGAATGAGACAGACAGACAAAATTCGTTGCAATTGTGCAAGAAAAGAAATATTCGTATATTGCCTTTTTCTTGCACTTTTTGCTGACCGGGCCTTTCTTCTTAAATCTGCTAGATGAAAGATTTACTAAATTAAAAAATCTGAAGTGGACAGCACATAACTTTCCTACAGACTGAAATTCATTTTCTCTCTGTTGCTTTTATAATTCATTAAAGTGAGTTTAATTGCACAAAATAACACATATAATTAATTGAAATTAACACTTAATTGCCACTGGAAGCATTTTCAAAGGCGACGTTGCAAAAAATTCGAAAAAAACTAAAATATCTCGAGAGCGGTTGTTAGTTATGGGGTTGGTCTTATTCATTTTGTCGTCAAAAATTAATTATGTAGGAAACAGCAAGCATTTAATTGATACATTTGAATATATGTAGAATTTTGTGGTTTTTTTCAGGTCAGTTCGCAAAAAAGGCAGATTCTTTTTTTCCGAATCGTATCAAACTCTAATCAGCACCAGCTCGTCCACGAGTGATTTATTTACCAAAATTTGTAAAATTCGGTCAATTACTTTTAGAGCTAGAGTAGATACACACATTGCATAGATAGATAGACACAAAGACATCACGCTAATAATAGTTTTTTACTTTCCTTGAAATATATGGTAATAAATATATATAAAGAAAGTATTGGAATCGTGTCGAAAATCGCAACTCGAGTTTTCGACGGATCTACATGTTTTGGGACCTGTCGAATACGAAAAAACCATTTTTAGAATGACGTGTATCGGTCTGTGCAATGTTTGTATCCACTCTAACTCAAAAATTAATGGACAACATTTCATAAAATTTTATAGGTAAGTCAGTTGTGGGTTACCTTGGTGCTGATTCGATTTCGGTACAATTCGGAATACAAGGACCTGCCTATTTTTTGGGAAATGGCCCGCAAGAAGCGCTGTATCCACTCTAGCTAAAATACCAATTCCCAGATTTCACAAAATTTGGTAGAAAAGTCACTCGTAGATTACTCTGGCGCTGATTAGATTTTGATAGGATTGGACAAAAGATAAAAACCCTGCCTTTTTTACGAAATGACCTGCAAAAATTGTTAAAATCTAAAATAAAAGACTACGTATGCTCAAATGTATCATTTAAATGCTTAAGTTATACGTAATTTTTGACGATGAAAAGATTAAGACCAATCCCATTACTTAGGACTAACCGTTCTTGAGATATTGTAGTTTTTTAGTATTTTTACTACGCCCCCTTTGAAAATACTTCCAGTTATCAAATGAAAACTATAATTGAATTAAAAGTGTGAATTCACTCTAATTTCAAATTATGATGCGTGTTATTTTATGCAATTAAACTCAATGTAATGAATTTATTAAAGAAATAAAGAGAAAATGTATTTGAATCTGTAGGGAAAGTCATGTGCTGCCCACATCAGATTTTTTGTCGTCGACATAGATCTAGAGTGCTCGAGTTGCGATTTTTGATACGATTCCAATACTTTCCCTATATGTTACCATGTATCGTAGAGAAAGCAAAATACATGCGCTAACAATTTCCTGTATTCAATTATAGGAGAAGTTTTTATGCTCGTTATCTTAAGTTTAGCATGTGGAATATAATCGCTCCTGTCATTCCCGCAAAGATGGGGGTGGGGGGAGAGAAAATAACCACAGCATTTCTCGAAAGTATTAAATTCAAATTATACAAAACAAATCTGGGTAGATAAAAAAACCACGTTCTCATAAAGCTGTGACAAATGAATGGATTTTAATTGTATACAACATTATGTGACAGTAAAAATGAGACACCAAGGAGTGGACAGAAAGTGATGAAAATCGGCAAACAGAGAGAGACAGCAAAGAACAATAAGTGATGTTTATTGCAACTTGATACACCTTTATACTGGGCGATAACACCGTCTGATCAGTAGGTTGTAGGGCTACCACGGGCGGCGATACAGGCAGCAACACGTCTAGGTACAGAGTCAATGAGCGTGCGGATGGTGCCCTGAGGGATGGTTGCCCATTCCCTGTCAGCCATTTGCCAGAGTTCGCCTTCTAAACGCGGCCGTGGCAGCGCACGCAAGCGACGTCAAATCACGTCCCAGAAGTGTTTGATTGGTGAGAGATCAGGGGAGACTGGTGGCCAGGGAAGCACATGGGTACCTTGCAGGGCATGTTAGCTGATGAGCCGTGTGTGGTCGGGCGTTATCCTGCTGGTAAATGGTATTGGGTACCCCCTGAAGGAAGGGTAGTGTCACCGGCCGCAATACGTCATCCACGTATCGTTGGCCTTCATAGTGCCCTCAATACGGACCAGAGGTGATCTGCTATCGTAGGCGATAGCGCCCCAAACCATGATGCCGCGGTGTGGCGTTCCACAGATGCGGCCAGATTGGACCTGTTACCACTTCGGCGCCAGACTCGTACACGGCGACTGTCATTGCTGAAACAAAAGCGTGTCTCGTCTGAGAACACGACCCTGTGCCATTCCGCCGTCCACGTGGCTCTATCCCGACACCATTACAAACGGAGACGTCTGAGCTGTTGGGTCAATGGAAGTCTTCTTAACGGGCGCCATGAGTGCAGGTCGTCGGCGACCAATTGGCGGATAATGGTCCTGGTCGATATGGGAGCATCAAGGGTATCCTGCACATGCTGCAAAAGGGGCGACGGAAGTAGCCTTCGGGACCGCCGACGCTTGCCGGCGGATGCGTCGGTCCACGCGTGCTGACGTCGCGCTAGCCGTACCTAAGGCTTTAGCCGTACCGACACCCCTCAAACGTGCCACATTCCCTTATTCCAACCATCTTCGCCACAGCCGGTGCACCGTAGACGCGTGTAGGTGGTTGTCCGCTGAGATTTGACGTATGGACCAACCTGCCCTTCTGAGTCCGATCACCATACCCCTCGCGAAATCGTCTGTCTGGTGGAACTGCCTCGGTTAGCGGCGGCCTGGCATTCTCTGCTACTACGCCTTTCTTCTGAGACAAAAAAAAATTGCAAAATGATTTCCCTGGCAGACAGAGCGGCGCGACTATTGCCGATTCTGCAGGTTCCTTCCCTTCTATCTCACTCAACGTGCGCGGGATAGCTGCGCATTTCGCATCATTTGCATAACTTGGTGAGCTGCGTCTACCCTGCAATTTGAATATTTTTCTACCCATTCTTTGGTGTCCCATTTTCACTGTCACGTAGTGTATACATATGGAAATAGATGAAACAAATGAAGAATCATCTACCATGCTGGAAGTATACAGGCCTCACAGGATAGTTCTCAAGCATCCCAATAACTTTGTAAGAAAAGGTCCATGAGAGTACACCTTAGGTCTATACAAGATAGGATCAAAAAGTTTGGAGACTGCTGATATCTCCAACCCTGAGTGGAAGAGAGGGGAACTATTTTACTGTCGCATAGATGCACATGTGACGCGAAATGTGAAAAGGAAAATGCAGGTGTTTTTCCAGACAATGCGTGTCAGTGAACTGTATTCTTTCGTGGTCGTCGAAAACAGAAATGGCGTTTGAAGAACAACGTGCGAATATCAAATCCTTCCAGTATTGGGGGAAATTGCCGACAGAAACATTGCACCTGCTGCGGCAGGCGAAACAAAGCGAAATAGAAGAAAAAAGCCAAGTACGAAAGTGTAGAGCATTGTGTAATAAAGGGATTGCAGCGAACCTAGAGGAGAATTTTGAATAATGTTAGTATAGCGAACTCGACCATAAATTGAGATAGACAGTAAAAGCTAATTGCAAAGTTATTGAGCATTGCCCTAATGAGTAACAATCGACACTAAAACTATTACAGAAGGCGATTATTTACGGAGTGGGACAGCCCAGTGGTTAGCTAGTGGGGATTGCACTCGAAATACCCGAGTTTGATTCCCAGCTCTGCCCACATTGTCCCCGTGTTCACGCAGAGTACGGACAGCTTAAATATGTGAGTCCGTAAGTCATTACGAGAGGTTGGTGGTAGGCGAAGGAGCGTACGGTCTCTGTGGATGCCGTCCCCACTGGGTTCCGGTCTAAATTGGGTGGCACTGTCTCGGACGTCTAAACAGATACCGACTTATCTTCGGGTAAAGTCGGACGATCTGTGTCGAAGAAAACGGCAATTATTTGTCATAATATGGCTATTGGAAAATTGTTATCCTATTCAGGAAAGCGAAAATGCACATTTAATGCACCGAAATATAATGCCAAAGCCTGTTCAACTGCTCTCCGGCAGCAACAATGCGCATTTGAATTTTGTGAAGGAATGTGTGCTTTGTCAAGCATTGCCTGTGTCGTTGTTACAATCCCCGATGATACTACTTTCCAACAGGTATTTATTGCTTCCGCCTACATGTTTAGTTCTTTCTTTGTGTCGATTCCTATTAATTAGGTAATCCTCTGCAACTTTGTAATTGATATTTTTCTTTTATCTTGTTTTGTCGCAGAGTCTGTTGTCTCAATATCTACTATTTCATAGGTAGAATTGAGAAAGTATCGGTTTCGCAAAAAAATTCGATTTCGAGATTGTGATGCTAATATATGTTTTAGGACCTCCTGAACACGTTTTGACTACTTTTGGAGTGATGTTCGCCTGTGTGTCTGTGGTCGATTCCTTGTGCACACAACAGCTGCCACAAATATAATAGATTTTCACGAAACTTTATATTCGGTTTTGATAACGAAAAATCTAGAACTAGATAGAATTTTTTAAAATTCGAATCGAAACTTTGAAATTTTTTAGAAATTTCATGTCTACTTACCATGGCAGTATAGGACAAAATTTCACATAATCATGCGTAAAAGGGGTTATTTGGGACTCAATGATCACTAAATTCAATAGTTTCAATCATTGCAGTAAAAATAGCCGCTATAAAATTTTTGTGTTCGTGACATTATTAGCTCACCGAAGACATTGTCAATCGAAACACGATATCAAACGATCATATATGACACATAACGATATCAATCGAAAGATTTTTTCACACGATATCAATCGAAAGATTTTTTCACACGATATCAATCAAAACTTATGACACGATATCAGTTTTGCAAGTTATGACTTCCGTGACCTTTTTAACAACATCGACCTTTCAAAACTACATGACATACTTCTATTGGTGCACGAAGAATACAATATCAAAAATGTAATCACTTATCGTAGGTATTTGGATCTTATCAAATTGGTTTTATACGAAAATGTGCTGTATAATGGAAATGAATTTTATCAACAAATCAAAGGCATCCCTATGGGCGGGGGTTGCTCTTCAATCTTAGCAGACATATATTTATCATATTTTGAAAGGGGTAATCATATATTATATGAATTACCATATTATAGATTCGTGGACGATGTGCTATTAGGATAATATTTGCATACTCCTGAATTTGATTTTAGCTTTTATCCCCAGGAACTGGAACTGATCAAGAACCCTAATACTAAAAAAGACGAAGTTAATTTCCTAGACATCACCATAAGATACAACAATATAAAAGGAATTTATACGGTATTGTACAATAAACGAGAAAATTTTGATATGAAGATTAACCAAATCATAGAATGGGATTCAAATTTGACTAAGAATATTTTCCGAAATATCACAGGACACCTCAGAAGAAATCTCAACAATAATACTTTCAAAAAAGATTGTATTATAAGTAACAGAAGAATCATGCAAGAAGCATATAAAAAAAAATTTTACCCGATAAATTTTCTTAAACATCATTATAATTCCTTTTTTAAAAAAGAAGAATACTCATTTAGACAAGACATAGATAATATGACATCATAACAGTGTATAACGTTGTACGCATGCGTTAAAATAGTTTACTTTAGGAAGTAGTCTTGTACATTCCGGATCGTTTGGTTGTCATTTTGACTTTCTACGTTCTGCCTCTCGATATTCCATTTCTGTCTTCGTTCTAGAATCTAGAGCCTTCGATTTTGCACATATACCGGGGACCTGTCATTATATTGCATTGATTCCGTGAGCGTTGTCTAGACAGAAAAGTACTTTAAATGGGAATGAGAGGTCGCCATCCCTCTCTGCCATTTTTATGCAATATATCTGGCATCCCCCTTTACATATTTTTACGTTTTCTTTGATATTTCCTGCTTCGGATTATAGAGCTGCAATGCGCCTTATCCTATGTAGAATCCAGGTAATTTGAAGTATAATTGTATACTTAATTTGACATTTCGTTTTGAATATATATATATATATATATATATATATATATATATATATATATATATATATATATATATATATATATATATATATATATATACTGCTGGCCATTAAATTGCTACACTAAGGAAAGCAAATATCAGAATCTTATTTATTGTACACATACAGTATAATGGGAGGAAGACATGATTAAATTTGCAGGTGGTTTGGGGTTCATAGCATGCAGAATTTAGCACACAGAGCTGCCACCTCTGGCAGCAACAACGGCTGTAATCCGGTTGGACATCCAGTCGAATTGAGCTTAGATGACAGATACAGGTTCTTCATTCCATGCGGCTTCAACTCTATGCCAGAGTTCATCAATCGTAGTGGCTGGCGAGCGTTAGCATGCTAGTTTCTCGGCAACCCATGATCAGATGTTCCCAATGGGTGATAGCTCTAGAGAACGTGCTGGCCAGGGCAGCAGTCGAACACCCTCTCTATCGAAGAAGGTCAGGATAGCACGGGCAGCATGTGATCGTGCATTATCTTGTTGAAAGATCGTGTCACGCAGACCTTGAAGATAGAGCACAGGTACGAGGCTTAGCACGTCAGAAATGTAATGACGGCTGTCCACATTACCGGTTATCGAACAAGAGATGACAGGGATGTGAACCCAATAGCACCCCCATACCATCACGCCAGGTGCTGGACCCGTATACCGATGACGAATGCAAGCTGGCGACGTTCGTTCTTCTCTGTGCCTCCACACACGGATACGTCCATCATGATGCTGCACGCAGAACCGGGATTCGTCTGAAAAGATGACGTGGTGCCACTCCTGTGTCCAGTGTCGTCGTTCGTCGCACCACTGTAGGCAGGGCCGTCTTAATGCATGGGCACTCTGGGCAGTCGCCAGGGGCCCCCACGATTTAGGGGCCTCCAAATTAAAAAAAGATTAGGGGCTATAAAAAAATCGAATATTTTTTTTTGTCTTAAAATCTTTTTTTTTTTTATTTTTTTTATTTCGGGTGGCCTCATCGGATTTCTAGAGGCCAGTAAATTAAAATAAAAATCTTGTTTTTGAAAATAGACTGCTTTAAAATTTTGAAAGATTAGTATAACAAACTGAAGAAATGAGAAACATGTTTTTAATTTCTGATACTCGTCAGCGTATTTCCTGGGCCGCAATGACCTCATAGCGTCACAGGCTAGACATATGTGAACAGTGTCGTTTTGTTTTGCTTTGCTTTTGAGAATCTTGCGATAGAGAGACACGTTTTCTGTACGTCTGTTCGTTAAATTCAAGTAAGTTTGGAAAATCATTTTCAAATTTCTCCCAAATAATTAAATTTGATTTTTACTTGAAACGTGATTTTTAATATCACTATTTACTAAGTTAGAATGATCTTAAAATTATGCATTTTAAAGTCAAGAGTTTTTCAATTCAAATCTAGGTAGGCTTAACTGTATCACTTGTCGCGTATAAAAATCTGTGTTCTTTATTATTAATTTATAATATTTTAGGTGCGACATATAGTAATATAAATAGAATTAAAATAAACATGGTTGTAGTCTAGTAATTAAAATAAACATAAGTTTGAGATAGTTCTCAAACGTTCCTATTAAGAATACTATTGATTCTTTTCCGAAACTGTATGCGTATGTACCATAATGTATTGAAGGATAAGGAATATTTTTGCTCAGAATTTAGAATTTTAATGATTTTTAATTGATACTGGTTTGTTCATTGTCACGGTTTTTGCACGATCGCTTTTCAAGTGGTTATCACTTTTTCTTTTTCTAAATTCAATACTTTATTATGATATATCTACATCTGTAAAACTGAAGAATTTGTGCAGTTGCAACTTTTTCTCAAAATAGCCCTTGCAGTTTAGTCCTTATATATGTAATATTGTGGGCTCAAGCAGAAAGATAATGAACTTGTTTCGCATGAACAGGAATTAATTTCTACAGATAGGTCTACTAGAGCTCTCATGGCTTTCCAAAACTTTTTCTTCTTCTTTGTATCTTACAATTTGTCTGGATATTTGAATTATTTAATTATTAGAGATTAAATTATTATGTACTAGCCGCCTTCGGCGACCAGCCTGTTCGCTACCCTTGAAAATTCTGACCGTGGCAAACTCGCTGGCGCCATAACCCCGTAGAGTTACCCAGACCAACCGACCTACCAGAAAGGTTTAAAGTAACTATTTGGACGGCCAGGAAGTGCCACCCAATTTAGACCGGAACCAAGTGGGGGAGGCATCCACAGGGACCGTACCCGCTTTCCCCTACCACCAACTTCTCAGAAAGACTTACGGACCCACATTTTTAATGTGATCGTACTCCGCGTGAACACGGCGGCAGTTTTGACAGTGGCGGGAATCGAACCCGGGCCTAACGTGTGCAATTCCCGCGCGTTAACCACTGGGCTACCGCGCCCTCAACCCCGTGGAGTTAACAACGTTTGTTTTAGTTTAATGACGTTAAAACCATAATTCAATCATTTACATTTTTTAATGACCATATGCTAAGCTCTTAATTCCATCATTTAAAATATAGCGTAATTTTCTAATAAATATAATAATTTCATATAAATATAATAATTTCACTCTGTATACTGTTACCACCACCCGATGTATACAATACATCACCGTAATTCAATCCACCATAATTCAATCATTTAAATTTTATAATGGCCATATGCTAAAATATAACGTAATTATCTAACCCGATACACAATCTCCAAATAAAACGTAATTTTCTAACCCGATCCACAATCTCCATCACTTTCTTTTTATTTATTTTTTTTCCCATGGAAACACCGTGCGTCTGCGCGCGTAGTGCGTTGTGGGTAAAAAACTTCAATAGCGGTTTTCGCTGAGAAATTGAAATTCAGAAATTCTTAAAATCCGGACCCTGCGGCTACTTTTCATTATTTCTTGATCAGATTGGGCTTGTAAGAAAGCCTGATGTTTCAGCTTTCTAAAAATGTAAATTATTAGTCGAAATTGCCGGTACTTTTTCCGATACGAGGATTTAAATACGAAAATTAGTTTTTTTGAGCCGAAAGTGACTTTTGTTTTAAAATATTTAAAAAATATTAGAATTTGTCCCTGAGATTTGAAATTGGTATATTTTTACTCGCAATTGTCTGCTCTTTCCGGTCGTGTGATTTGTTTTTTTTTTCTATGACGCCTGGATGTTGGATAAAAAGGGGGGGGGACCGGTCGAAATCGCATAAAACATTAAATAACAACAACAACAACAAAAATAATTCAAATTTTAAAAATTGGTTTTGACGTGTCACCTTCTTCTTCACACAGACAGGGTCTTCAACACAGACATTGCCTTTTATTATATAGAAGATGATTTGGTGGTTAGTTTGAAATTAGGATGCATATATAGTTATTTGAGCTTGATGAAGTGAATATTTCTAATTTTCCCAGGTGGCTAAGTTTTTGAACAGAAATGAAGCGTACTTTCATGAGTGGAGCACAGAAGAGAAAAAAGGCTGTAGTGGAGAAGGAGAAAACGAGAAAGCTTCCGAAGTTAACATCGTGGCTGAATCCAGGTGCCACGTCAGCACCAGCAGCTACTAATATTACTCCTCCAAATGCAGAATTGCCGTCTACATCTTCTGCGTCAGAACACTTAGTTCCAAACATATTACTACCTGTTGCTGGGGACATTCTGCAAGAAGAAATACAAAAATCTGGAACTATAAAGGGTCTTGAAACTAACGTCACAGATCTCGGGCTATGGAACATTAAGGATACTAATACAGTGGAATACTGGATTCGTAGTGGGCCGACGTTATGTCAGAATCATGACTGCAACCCTTCAAACTCAGGTAGAGTGTATGACGGAGCCAGAAAAGAGACAAGGTATTTATCAAAGAATGTGTTCAAACGTGAACTGCGGAATGGCGAGTGTATTAAACGCGAATGGTTACTGTATTCACCATCGCAAGGTTGTTTGTACTGTTTTGCATGTCGCTTATTGTCCAATAAAGAATGTTCCTTTGTTTCATCAGGATTCAATGACTGGAAACATAACAATCTTATTGTAGAACATGAAAATGGAGCAGAACATATGAAGTGCATGGCGGCATATTTTATTCGGCATAAAGAAACTGGATGTGTAGATTCTTTGTTGATTAAACATCATCGCTCAGAGCAGGAGTACTGGCGTAAAGTGTTGACACGTGTTATTTCTGTCATTCGCTTTCTTGCCTCCAGAGGTTTGGCATTTCGTGGGGATAACCAAACTATTGGGTCGCCAAAAAACGGAAACTTTTTAGGTATTCTAGAGCTGTTGAGTGAATTTGACCCTTTTTTGGAAGAGCATCTCAAACTGTACGGAAATGCTGGAAAGGGGAACCCATCATATCTATCAGCAAATATATGCGAGGAATTTAGTCAATTAATGGGGCAACGTGTTCTTTCTACTATTCTAGAAGAAATAAAAACGTCAAAGTATTATTCAATAAGTGTAGATTCTACTCCAGACATCTCACATCTTGATCAGCTGACATTTACTATCCGGTACATTCGAGGATATGAGTCTATGGAGCGTTTCATTCAGTTCATTCCCATCTTTTCTCATGGAGCAAAGAATCTAGCAGACACAGTTGTGCATTTTCTGAACGAGAACAAAATTCCAATATCAAACCTACGTGGCCAGTCATATGACAATGCTTCCAATATGTCTGGACGCTATACAGGATTGCAGGCACGAATCCGTGAACTGAACGAGTTCGCCATTTATGTTCCCTGTGCTGGACACAGCCTGAATTTGGTGGGAGTAACAGCGGTAGAGTGTTGTCTACAGACTGTAAAATTCTTTGACTTTGTTCAGCGTCTATATTCCTTTTCTAGGGTTCTACACATCGGTGGAATATTCTAACATCATATTTAGGAAAAAATCATGTTGTGATCAAATGTCTGTCCGATACGAGATGGTCATCACATTTTGATGCTGCCCATGCTCTATATGGGGGTTTCGAGAAAATCAAAAATGCACTAGATTCTCTATCAGCTGATACTGACCAGAAAGCGAACACAAGGCGGGAGGCAGAAGGATTAAGCAAGAAAATGGAGAAATTAGAAACGATATTTTTGACAATTTTATGGAATGACATTCTGGAAAGAGTGAACAAAACAAGTAAAGTCTTGCAGTCAAAAGATGCGAACATACTTGTGGCCATAAATCTTCTTGAGTCTCTGAAAACGTATCTTCAAGATATTAGAGGCAAGTTTAGTGAATATGAATTGAAGGCCAAGAATAGGTGTCCAGAATCGGATTATAGCGATGTGAAAAAGCGAGAAAGAAAGCGAAGTGTGCGTCTTACTGTATATGATGGACCAGAAGAAGAGATATATCTACACAAAAGTGAAAAGTTTAAAGTGGAAACATTCCTTCCTGTTTTGGATTCTCTGAGCTCTGAATTAACAAAACGTGCAGAAGCTTATTCTTCGATTGGAAATCTGTTTTCCTTTTTCAGTCAATTGAAAACAATTACTTCCAATGAATTAAGCAAAAGGTGTGAATATCTAGCTAATGTGTATCACCAAGACCTTGATTATCGAGATCTTCTAAATGAGTGCGTACATCTCAAGCACTACATAGTTCTTGATAAAAAGTGTGAAACTCTCCCTGTCTTATACAGAAAAATAATTTCCGACAACTTGAAATCTGTGTTTCCATATGTCGAAATTGCACTCAGATTGTTTATGTGTATGATGGTAACTAACTGCACAGGAGAACGTTCTTTCTCAAGATTAAAATTTATAAAGAATCAGCTTCGTAACGCAATGGGGCAGCAGCGTTTAAACTGGCTTTCTCTCATGTGCATGGAAAATGATATCCTGAACACCATTGACTTCATACCAATTATAAATCAATTCATTGAAAAGAAATTTCGCAAACATTTGTGTTGAGGATTAGTCGTAAATAATTCACATGGTGTGCCATCTCCGTCTATGCGATATACCAGTTATCATTTATATTTTGAAATTTTTTTTTTCATATTTTTTTAAAGCTTATGTTATATTGCTCAAAAGTTTATGTTGATCTATCATTGCTTTTTTCACGTTTAAGAGTGTAATGTTTTTTTATACATTTTTTTTTTACAAAATGAATATTCAAAGTTGTAGCTTAAATTGCAAGTTTCATCTCCGCCCCCCCCCCCACCCCCCAAAAAAGACACATTTTTATTACCGTTTAAATTTTTATTTGTATGGATGGGCAGGGGGCCTCAGTTAATTTATTCGCCCAGGGCCCACACTGTTGTTAAGACGGCCCTGACTGTAGGCGCGCCTGTCTTTGCTGCAACGTCCTGGGAAGCCGCAACAATAGTCGCCGTGCTGACTGTCCGTGGTGCTGCAGACGTCGTCGCACTGTCTGTGCGGCCACTTGTCCTGTAAACGGGTCAAGTTCCTGACTTAGGGTACGTGACGTGGCTGTACGATCCCGCAAGGCCGAGAGGACAACATATCTGTCCTCTCAGGCTTTAGTGGCCCGGTGCTACTGAGATCCTGTATGGCGTTCAATATGACCCTCCAGGACCCATATTCGCCTGACAGTCATGGAATCTCGACCGACGCGAGCAGCAATGTCTCGACACGATAAACCGCAGTTCCGATGGGTCACGATCCTGCCGCGGTCGAATTTCGACATGTGCTGGTAGGAGTTTCTGCTTCTTACACAAGACATAACACGATCTTCACACAAACAAACAACGTGCAAATGCGATTTCCTAATGAGGAACCCGCAGTGCAATCTTCCCTTTTATACAGAATGTAGATGACGTTACTCATACCTGCCTTGTGCGCATGCGCTGCAATGCTAATTATTTGAATATCCCAGCATGTAGTACCTTTCATGCAAATTTGACGTTTGTTGCATACCGCCTTCATGGTGCAGCAATTTTAATGGCCAGCAGTGTATATATATATATATATCCTTAATCAACTTTTTAGAATTTATAGATTATCAGATAAAAAATTTCATGCTAAGCATATAAATAATCTAAAAATTACCAGCAAAGAATATAAATATCCAGCATATTTAGTAAATAGTATTGTTAAAAAGTTTGGATTAGCCAAATATTCATGAATTCTCTTTTTAACACTTTACAACATAGTTGAAAAGTGTTTATGACAATGTTCATTCTGTCTGTCTGTTAGCACTATCCGATAGCACTATAACTGCCGTAAAAATGACTTTATCAAAATGAAATTTTAGTATGTTGTTCAGACGGTCTGTGGGACCTATGGGAATATAAATGAATAATATCTCCCAATTAGATTTGGATTGAACCCGGATTGAAAAAATGAAATACATTGAACCCTATGGGACCTAATGTTTCAAACATTTTTTAAGCGGATTTAGAATTCACAAATTGCTTCGAAAGTTTTAAGAAATATTCAAATTATCTCATAAAATATATAAAAAAATTTTTCAGAATTTTTAGAAATTTTACCACAGTACAATGGGTTGATATATTTTCATCATATTTTCATTATATTCTTTTGATATTACTTTATATTTCGTTGTATCCTCATTTCAATTATTAGCCACAAGCTGGTGTAAAAGAATATTTTATGTTAATGATTGATTTTTTTGAGTATTTGATCCACTTTGTATTTTCTTCTACGTCGGGCCATGTACATTATTTCTGTAATACATTTTACAGTTGTGTACACAGAAACGTAGAATCAGCATTAATGAAACATGTATGGCCCTTGATAACGTACATGGTTTCAGAAATGCTTTTCATATTCATTTTATTCCTTTAATATTCACTATATTCCATTTATTCAATTTCCAAACTTCTTGGGAGCTAGAAAAGGCCTAGCTCATCGTGCTACACTTGGTTTCCGTTTTGCACATTTTCACCTTTACCTTCAGTTTACTAGCAGTTTACTTTGTTATTTCTCGGGTATATTTATATTACAAGTAATCATAAAAATCTTCAATTATATATATATATATATATATATATATATATTTGTGTATCATATATATATATATATATATGATACACAAATTTTAAGCCTTTCCCAATAACGCGTCCTTTTCTTTTGCTATCTTAGCGGTTTAGGCTTTAAAAATGTGATTGGGAATGCAGTTTCAATGAGAAAGTTTACATAGGGTTAAGTTTCAGTTACCTTACACCTTTCTGGTAGGTCGGACGGTCTGGGTCTCAACAACAACAACATAGGGTTAAGTTTAGTGACCATATATGGTATGATCGAGGAAACGAGGAAGTGTCTACAGAGTTGTTAATATTAGTGGCATGGGATAGAATTTGATGTAATTGCAATATGTCCTGGACATGATATAGAAATTTGGAATACTAATTTGGAAAGAAAAGAACGCGTTATTGGGAAAGACTTAAAATTTATGCATCATATTTACAGCTTCTCACTTTTCTTTCATTGGACCTTCAAACTTTTATATATATATATATATATATATATATATATATATATATATATATATATATATATATATATATATATATATATATATATATATATATATATATATATATATATATATAATCACAAACTATTTAAAATTGGAATCTGATATGAGAAAGTCGAGAGGAGCCACACTCTAGTAAATTTTGATTTTTCAACTAGAGTGTCCTTCTTATTCGATACTTTTGAGTCGATCGGGCATTGTTACTTAACTATAAATAGATTTAGCGTGTACACCAAGGCTGCCCATAAGGGGAGACGGGCACCACTAGAATGGAGGCGCTCGAGCTATATATACGGGTTAAAATTTATGAACTATTTATAAATTATTATGAAAATTAAAATTTATACAGACTGAAACCCATGACTAAAAACCATTTATTCAAACCTTCTTTAAAGAATTATACTATCTGATTTTCGAATGTGTGTACTTCTCTTGACCGGATTAAAATGTTTATTTTGATTGCAAGAAAGTCCTTTGATAGTATCTGTTAACTTATCAGTGTATGAGATTCATGATTTTAATTTTTCTCGAGCAATGACGCTAAGTCTTTTTGCACTGTTCTATAAGTGTATGTATTTCATGTTTCACTAAAAAAAAAAGGGAAAAGAAATAGTTCTGTTATCTGCTTTCTTTTTCTGTTTGCTACCATTTCTGGACTCCGTTCTAAACTTGTATCCTGAGTAAAATATAATATTATAACTGTATATCTATGTATGTTTATAATATACAGGGTGTTCCAAAAAAGATTGAAACACGCTTTAATTTTTTAGCTGTTGGAGATAAGTGGGCAATGTAAATCGCAAAAATGTTGAAAGTAAGGTAGGAAATAAGACTATGTTAATGAAATAGTCTTCCCAGTAATTTTCAAAATGTTACACTTTTTAAATTTTTATACGACCCCTTAGATAAATTTGGTCAATCAGATAATTTTTATTTTTAATGCAGAAAGATCATTAAAAAAACCCGCATATCCGTATCTTTAAAATTGAATAAATTATATTTAATTGAAAATTAAACATTGTGAATGGGGACCGTATATCAAATTAGAAATGTAAATTTGTGACATATCACAAAAAAGATAAAACTGGAGGATAATACATAGGATACCCAACCGCGTAGTGAGTACCACTGCATTATATGATCTCTGTCTGTGTAATGCTTTATTTAGATGCATTTGTGATAAAAAAAATTTGACACATATTAACGTATTTTTGATCTAAACAATTTCCATCGACAATTTGTTTATGATCCCTATTTCACTGATGAAACAGCCTTTCAAATGGTACGGAAAAGTGGCATAAGTCAGATTTTTTCCTTTATCATAATTCAATTGATTTTAAAGATACAGATATGCGATTTTCTTTTAATGATCTTGCTGAATTAAAAATAAAAACTTTCTGATTGACCAAATTTGTCTAAGGGGGTCCTATAAATATTTAAAAAGTGTAACATTTTGAAAATGAATGGGAGGACTATTTCATTAACGTAGTCTTATTCCCTACCTTACTTTCAACATTTTTGAAATTTGCATTGTCCACTTATCTCCAACAGGTAAAGGATTAAAGCACGTTTCAATCTTTTTGGGACACCCTGTATATGTCAAATAATATGTATGTATGCCAACCAATCTTCATGTCTCTGTGTACTGTTTCCGTTGTTTGTATGTGTGTTTTCGCGGCATTGTAACTGTTCTACATCCTTTGGGTGAGCTGGACGACATGGGTAATAAATAAATGAATAAATAAAATACGATCTGCCGGCTCAAAATTTTATGTGCGCTAAGCATTCATTCATTCCGTGCAGTAGTATTACACTGGAGTTCACTGTTGATGGCGTCGCCAGAAAAAAAAATCCGAGAGCGTAGGATATCTTATTTCCTAGTTCTCCAAATATTTCTACGAATTTCAGTGGGTCGCTGAGGAGGGTGTTATGACTCCCCTCCCCTCGGCGATGCCCCACTGTTGCTTCTAGTATTCAGTATCTGTCTTGATATGCAACTACAGGCGTCCTCTTCCGAAAACCACGATTATCCGTGACAGTTTTTGGAATCTTCTTTTTAATTTGGATTCTCTTGAATCGCCTGGCTTCCTTCTTACTGGCGTCGCGGTTTTTCATAAATTGATAAATGGCAATAACAATTATTTCCGCAAAATCGTACATAGCGACGATGGATACGCCAAGGTACATGCCCATATAGCCTCCAATTACGCTGAACAGCTCCAGACTCTAAAAGAAAAAGAAATGTATATGAAGGAGCACTCATATAGTGGCAAATTATGTGTACACTTCATATATATACACACACACACACACACACACATATATATATATATATATATATGGCCATGTGGCTGTATCGTTGTGCGAAACATATTTGGAACCTCTGTGGATGCAAACAAAGATCCTTGATGAGCTGGATCCACAGAGCTTCTATCCAATTTCATATTTTCGGATTGTATCTTTTCTCTTATTTTGTTATTTTGTAATTTTAATATTTTGAGCCTCCAGATTTTGTTAATCCTTTGTTGTTTCAACTTGATTTGTATGCATCGCTCTTGAATGTTGATAAATTTATGTGTATTATTGATATTTAAATTTAAGATCATTTGGTATTTTATGGTAGTATTGTTTTCCTTTTGTCTGATATTTCCTTGCATATCATCTTTACTTAATTTTCCTCCGTTGAAATGATCCTATGAAGTATGATCTTAATTTTCCTCCGTATCGTTTTTGAACCAGGGTATGACACTGATCATGTTTTAAATTAGTCTAACTATTTTAGTTTTAATTTTATCTTTATATATATATATATATATATATATATATATATATATATATATTTGAAACATGTAATAATAAGAATTATGTAAAAATAAAATAAAAAAAAATAATATATATATATATATATATATATATATATATATATGCATATATATATATGCATATATATATATATACATATATATATATATTTATATACATACACACATATATATATATATACATATATGTATATGTATATATATATATATACACACATATATATATATATATATATATGATATGTTCATTTATATATATATATATATATATATATAAATGAACTAGTCCAATTTTGTGCAAATAATGATAAAAAGTTCCCGGACCCCCTGTGCGCTGTGATCATTATTTGCATAAAATTGGACTCGTTCATTTTCAGAACAGGGTGTACGATTAATTTGTAAAATGTCAATTTGTGGAAACTCCCTTATCATCCACGTACTTTCAGAGAGTCAGAGAAAAATCGATCACTATATCGTCGATATTTTTGTGAATTTTTACGATATTCCAGTGGATTTTTTTTTATAGAAGTTGTCCTACAGTAATCACTACAAAATCATGAAAGAAAACTATTGTTATGTTTCGCCCTGCGCAGTAAAAACTTTGTTTCTTCAAATGCTTATATCATCGTATATTCAATGATTTAATGTTCAATGGCAGTATAATGTTTTTCTTGGACGTTGACAAATGTTCTGCAAGTTTATTGAAATTTGATTGAAACCTATGGATATTGCAAGCAAAAAACATGCAACAAAATTTGTTTTTTTTTTAAAGAAACGTTTATATCTTCATGAATATGCGTTTTTGTTTTACGAAAATGCTTATACATATTGAACAAAGCCAATTAAATATTTTGTGAAAGTTACAAATCATTTCCAGCTTTTTATGATACAGGGCGATCAAATATATTTCCCCCCTTTTTCAATATCTTGGTGGTCCCCTAAATGCACAAGTTACCGAAACTTTACTGGAAAGTGTGCGTTCAAGCATGTTCTTCACATCGCCAAAGTTACAGAACACTTCGCCAAGTATTTTTTTAGAAATTCGAAAAACATTCTAAGTGTCCGGATACTTTTGATCATATAGTGTATATACTATAATATAATATATATATTATATTATATATATATATATATATATATATATATATATATATATATATATATGTGTGTGTGTGTGTGTGTGTGTGTGTGTATATATATATATATATCTATATATCTGTGTGTATATATATATCGAGGCTCTATCTGTAACTAAACTTAAGAAATAGATGTTTCAAAGAAATATTTTGAACCGGAAGGAAATTAATTTGGAAGTGGAAATCTTTAGAGAATCTTCGATATCCTCCGAAATTTTATACTGAATTCATATCAGGTATCATCTAAGCTCTATTTATAACCAATCTTTAAAAATAGAGCTTTCAAGAAATGGTTTTGGACTGGAAATATATATAAAAAAAAAACAGAAGTAGAAATCCTTAGTGAATTCTCTATTCCCTTTAGAATTTGATGCTGAATCCATATCAATAAAGCAGTTTTCGAGAAATAGATGTTTCAAGAAAAATGTAAAATTTTAAATCCGAAATCACATCGCTAGAACCGAAAGTGGAAATCCTTAGTGAGTCCCATAACCCCTCTCGAATTTAATGGTAAATCCATATGTTATTATCTGAGCTCTATCTACAACCGATTCTGGGCAATAGATGCTTTAAGGAGAATTTTTGAACCGAAAGGAAAAAAGAGACCGGAAATGAAAATTCTTAAGTGGACCACCCTACCTCCTTTAGGATTTCATGCTGAATTCATATCAAACTATCACCTAAACTCTATCTATGGGCATCTTTGAGAAATAGATATTTCAAGTAAAATTTAAATTTTTGAAGTAGACTAAAAGTAGTTGTAAGTTGACAAAATAAGCTCTGAGCGATGGTCACTATGGAAGTGAGGTATCGGTATAGTACGTAGGCAAGTATTTAAGTTTTTAGAAAATATTACACAATTTTTTTTTTTTTTTGTAGAGAAATAAATCATTTTATTGCTTTTCAAAATACTCTCCTTTAGCATCAATACGTTTTTTCACTCGATTTAAACTAGTTTCAAAACAGTCATGCCATTCAGAAGTTGGTATAGCAAAAACATGTGGTTTATAAGCTTCAACTGCTTCTTCTGGACTGTTAAATCGTTGCTCACGCATTTTACTTTCGATTGTTAGGAACAAGAAGAAATCATTGGGTGCTAAAATCAGGCTAATAAGGAGAATAGCTTATCAGATCAATTTTTTCATGCTTTAAATAATTGATAATTTGCAATGCAGTGTGTGAGCTCGCATTGTCATGGTGAAGAATGATACGAAGTTTTGCATTATTTTTCCTGATTTGAGCAACTATTTCTGGCAAACAAATTGCCGTTTAACAATCAGCATTTAATGTTTCACGATCTTTCAAAGCAACGGTTGCAACATGGTCGGATTTACCAAAAAACGAAACAATCATTTTCCTTAAAACACTTCATGCATAAACAACTTTTATAGGATTTGGTTTATTTTGAAACATCCAAACAGTCGACTGTTGTTTTGTTTCACGTTCATAGGAATAAATCCGCGATTTGTCACCTGTTTGCACAGCATGAAAGTTTTCTGGTGCCACAACAGTTCTAGGTCGACCTTTACGAAATTCACCAGTGAGACTCCTATGTCCAAGATGGGATTCTTTAAACCAGTTGTAAATTGTTGCTTTGGATAGTGCTTCATCATCAAAAATCAAATTCATTCGCAACACACTGTTTCTGCGTCACCCCTTATTCTTCAACCCATACCGTCTAATCTACCCGAAAGTGTAAGGTATCTGTTTGGACGGCAGGGAAGTACCACCCAATTTAGACCGAAACTCAGTGATCGATCTTTCAAAGCAACGGTTGCAACATGGCCGGATTTATCAAAAAACGAAGCAATTATTTTCTTTAAAACACTTCATGTATCATCCACATGGAACTTACCCTCCTTTTCCTATCACCAACCTCTCGAAAGGACTTACGGACCCACATATTTAACGTGTTCGTGCTCTGCGTGAAAACAGGGACAGTTTCAGCAGAATCGAGAATCGAACTCGGGTTGTCTCACTGTAATCCCTGCGCCAAATCACTGGGCTGTCCCACCCTTTGTGTCAAAAGTCATAATAAATCATAGTTCGAAAATCTCTTCAAATTAAATCCAAGTTTTTTCGATAAATTATTAACTTCAAAATGACGTCATAAAAGAATTTTATAACATTACTCGTTCTTTAATAGCCAATGTTAACGTGAAAACTCCAAATTTTAAAAAATCGTCTGCACTGAAACCTATTGTTTTTCGTATTGCTCCATTCTAAATACTTAAGTACTGGCCCTCGTAGAAAATGTTAAAAAACAGACAAACTTAAATTAGAAAGAACTTGTTGCAATTAAATTAGAAGTTTTCGTAACATTATTCTTTTTGTGGAAACAACGATATTTTCTGGACCAATATGCTCATAATATATACTCATAAATATTAAAAATAATTACCTCAAATTTTGGGTTATAGGTGACATTTGTAATTTCAAAGTCATCAAAAACAAACTCTATATTAACAGTCTGACATCTGAAAAAGGAAACATTATAGCAAAGAGGCAATTTAACTATGTTTCATGCTAAGTTATTATAGACAATACTCTAATACTCGCTTCACAGTCATGTCTCAAAATACGAGTAATACTTTTGAATCCTTGCAGAATTCAACCATGTTTTCAAAGTTAGAATCGCGCTCCTTACAGAGAACAGAATCCGTGGACCAGTTTCAGGTTTTTTACGCTTTTGTCTGTATGGAATAGGTAATATCTGCAATGTCAGCATGACGATTTGATTTGTATCACAAATTTACGAATCTCTACTGAGGCCGAGAAACTTAGTCCTAGTACGCAGCTGGCTTCAAATGTTTTAAAACTCACATATTTACTGAATTTGCCTATATTCCTAAAAGTTAGAATCACATCCACAGTTGCATAATAACAGCATTTACCAGCCTTGTTTATGGGTCCATGTATGCTGTAAACTGGAATGGCGCAGTCGTTACACCTCTAGACTGGAATCAAGGAAAAATCTAAATTATTAAGGACAATTCTTTTATATTTTATCATTCTAAACTTTAGAAATCAATTCGCATAAATGCAGCGAAAATGACAGCTACGTACATTCTCTAGGTGCAATTCTAAAATTACTAGAACATATTAAGCACTGTGAACGGTTGTGCTACGCCCGCTAGGGAAAGCCAACTTTTTCAGGGCGTATGGGCTTTAACTCCATAGCCATGGGTCCTCTTCTCCTAAGGGGTACATTAACCTGATGTGGGAGTGGTGCGTTTGTGGACTTCTTGATAATCTAGGCGAGTTTTGAATACTGTGAACTAGACTTTTCCAGGTGGTGTGGTAGAATTGATTTTGTAATCCGAACCTAAAACCGTCGGCAACTGGGATCCTGACTTGGTGGATGTTCTACGGACCCTGCTCGATTCCATAGACCACGGATGCGGATTTGTGGAAGGGAGATTAGACCATGTGGCCAGTCTCAATATGGGCATTAAAGCTTTGCCATGGCGGATTCCCTTTATTAAACTGTGAGCAGTCGAGTTAGAAAAGAAAAATACAAGCGAGAACGAAGTGTGCAGTAATTTACAATTGATATATTTATATAGAATATCAATAAAAGTTATAGATTCAATATAAAGTTATATATATATGTGTGTAGAGTTTTAGACCTATTTGACAATAAGACTATTAAAAAAGCCAGAGCCGGAAAACAAATTTTGGTCTTTCGGTTTGTGCGAAATTAAGCTAACTACTATACCACTTCGGTCATATAAGACATTAATATGAATTACATTATCTATCTTCGAAACCATAGATCTTCTATATACATATAATAGATGCAGCGCTCAATAGCAGACGCCTATTATGAGGAAGGTCTTACCGTCTGGTTTTTTTTTACTTCAGTCATTCCTTTCCTTCTTGAGTTCCATTCTTCCCTCCACGGGAGAATTCCCTATTGACTTATTCAAACTAGCCAGCCCTCCTAAGCGTAGTCACGTGATCACATCATCATACTCCAGAGTTTGAATACAATGTCTGTTTAAAAAAGTAGAAGGTATTTTCCAAATAAGTTGGGTACGGTTTCGCTCGCCTCCCATGCTTTTTTCCCTACATCTTTCTTCTCACAAATTCGTTTCAAAGTGTAGTCTAATCACCTGACGCATGTGATCGGGATGCTTTAAGTAAAGTGTTGCACCAGAAGCCAAATGCACCAGAATACAGAAATATTCCAGAATACTAAGGTACACCGTCGGCCCCATAGCTAAGTTGTGTAAGGCGAAGCGTAAGGGGTGTGGCGAGGGATGTATAAGACGTAGCGAGAGTTATAACTTAAAAGCTTTTTCTGCCGGGTTGTAGGTTTGAATTCCACCTGTGAGCATAGATGTTGTGGCGTCCATTTAGGGTGTATGTGATTCATCCCCAGTGGTGCGCCAGAGTAACATCCGGTAAAATGGTTTACGATTTGGCCTCAAAAATTGGGCGAATAATTAGGTAATCAAGCCATCAAAAAACCTCATTACACCCCAGAATACTTAAGATACACCAGATACATTTTTTTTCAGCGATACTGATAAAGGCATCTTTTTTTCGTAACAGTTCGAAATGGCTGGCAGGTTCAAGATACTTGAGCAACTTCTTCTGAAAAACACTGATAACTACTGTTTACAAACTGCTACTCTTGCATCTTTTCGGTAATACACACTGGTGTTACCGAAATTCGGTATATACCAGTGGCCGAATTTCGGTAAAACACTGATCAAATTGCAAAATATAAGAATATCATCAATATTGCTAAAATGTCAATACAAAGCGAATTCAACCAGTAATGGAACTCAGCACCTTTCAAAAAAAAAAAAAATAATAATAATAAATGAATAAAACTAAATGAATAAAAATAAATAAATAAAAAATAAAATAAAAAATAAAATAACATGTTACAATGATACAATGATAATGATACATTAACAATATGGTCCATTAGCAACGCTTTGTGTGTGTGTGAAGCAACATTCTAGAAATCCTTCAAACATTCCATGAAGATTCAAGTTCTCCCAGTATATTTATTATCTTTCAGTAAACCCAAAATCAATTTCTGCAACATTGATAATTTGAAATTAATTGCATTTCTTCAGAATTTTCTGGAGCAAGGTGATTAAAGTGGACTCCAATGGTCTAATCGTCACAAAACTTACAGAAAGGGCTTAAAAGCTTCCATTCAGACTTCTTAAAATTCAAACTCCTAGTGAACCAGTGATAACCACCAAATAATCATTAATTATACCAGCAGCACGAAAACTTTTCCTCTCTGCCAGCGTAGTTCATAGCAATTCGGTACTGATGAGCTCTAACAAAATCGAAACTGGATCACAGCACTGGGAGCATGAATCCATAATTATCTAATTTCTTGTGGATCTGTTGCAATATGCTTGGAGATCCGAGAGTAATCTAAGATTTATTTTTGCTCCGAAGTCTGATGTTTTTGTTGCTTTAAATATACCAGAGATATACGTTAGTCGCATGAGATATTTCAATGATTCATAATTCTAAAGGGAAGATATTTTAAATTATCAAATATCGCTTAATTTTTATACCCAGTGGTGAATTTCCGGCTCGAATGCCCCGGAACAACTTTTTGATACTTTTTGTAGAAACAGACACGTTCCGAAACTTATGAGCTCTGTTAGGAACTCTGGTACTGATGAGCCCTAACAAAATCGAAACTGGTCCACAGAACTGGGACCATAAATTCATAATTATTTAATGTTTTAGTTGTAAATTCAGGGAACACGCCGAAACAACTTTTCGGCACTTTTTGTAGAGACAGAATGCGTTCCGGAACTTTTTTTGAGTACCATAATAGAAAATCATTACATTTATACACCTATATGAGTAACATTATGAAATTATGAAAAAATCTGATGTGAGAAACACATGACTTTCCTTATATAATGTAATGAATTTACTACTTTTACATTAAAAAGATAGGTTGTTCTTATAGTAGATACTAATATTCTTTCCAAGATATTGAATTTTCGACAATTTGTCGTCATTTTCATTGATTTAGCGTCATTTTTCTCCATTTGGCGAAATTTTCGTTAATTTGGCAACATTTCAAAAACTCGTCAAGCTGGCGACATTCCGCCAAATTCGTCGCCAAAATCTCGCCAAGCGTTATGGACGAAGAAATAAGTTATTCTTACAGCAGATAAATGACTATTGACGTTCAAATACAAAAGTATTCCACAAAGTATCTTTTTTTATGAAGGGAACGAGCTAGATCCACGAGAATGATGTCATCTAATTTATCGCATGGTATTACATATGACAAGTGAACATGTTTCTCAATAGGAAATATTTTTTTTTATTTTATATGACTTTTTGATAATTTTTTTTAAAAATGTGCAATATCTCGAGAACGGTTCATGTTAGCGTTCTGAAATTTATGTCCATCGCTTTCTAATGAAAAATTACATAAGAAATGTCTACTTTCGTAACTTTATTAGTGGTTTTGATTTTTTGACGATTTTTTCAAAATTTCATTCGAAAATTTAGGGGGGTTCTGAACATTCGATTGCGTATAAAAACAACAGGTTTCCAGTGATTACGGATTGTGATTTTTGTTCCAAATTTGGTTCGAATCGCTCCATTCGTTCGTCAGTTATCGTCTCTACAGACTCACCGACACGCACACACACACACACACATACTTTCGCACACACACACACACACACACACACACACACACCACTTCAGAAATGTTTTATTCGTGATCAGGGATGCTTGAAACGTGATCTCCCGTCGAAAACTCGAATTCGAATTTTCCCCGTCACAATACTTTCCTTATACATTATGTATATAAGGAAAGTAATAATATGAATAATAATATAATATTATGAAACAATGACATAATCACAGCGGATGGAGAAATACTATCTGTTTTACCCATTGATACTAAAATTATTTAAAATTAATAATAAGATACTGAAGGACTTTATAGAAGAGTTGAAATTTCTTGAGCCAAGCAAATGGGCCACCTGAAATTTATATTGGATTTGGAGAAAATGAAAAAGAATCTCTCTGTAAACGTTTTACTTTCCATCACAAAATGTTTGAATATCCACAGTAATAATTTTCCTGATGGTGGTCGGAACATTCGAAAACTTATTCCACATTATAGTTTCCAGTTTTTTCGAATGCCAGCGTGGCTTCAGCGGTTCGAATTTAATTAATATTAACTGGGAAAAGATTCCATATTCTTTTGGAACATGTGGCAAGTTTGTAGTTTATTAAATACGTATTCTAAATTACACGATCCCCCATTAGAATTAAAGAGTCCAAATTTTCATGTCCGAACTTGATTAAAGCTTCATTGTTCTGCTGCTGACCAACAAACATAAAGGACAGTCACACCAGATTAAACAATCGATTCTCAATGGAAATTTCTATGATTCTTCTGAACAGAATTTTTTATATCATCTCAAAGTTTTGTTTTCGATTTTTACTTTTCTGATATTTTTTAATGTTTTGTTTAATTTCTATTAATGTTGTTAATAGTTATAAAAAATCTGATGTGGGCAACACATGACTTTCCTTATATAATGTAAAGAATTTACTACTTTTACAGTAAAAAAAATAGGTTTTTCTTACAGTAGATACTAATATTCTTTCCAAGATATTGAATTTTCGACAAATAGTCGTCATTTTCATTGATTTAGCGTCATTTTTATCCATTTGGCGAGATTTTCGTTAATGTGGCAACATTTCAAAAAGTCGCCAAGTTGGCGACATTCCGCCAAATTCGTTGCCAAAATCTCGCCAAGCGTTATGCATTAAGAAATAAGTTATCCTTACAGTAGATAAATGACTATTGGCGTTCAAATACAAATGTATTACTCAAAGTATCTTTTTTCATGAATGGAACGAGCTAGATCCACGAGAATGAGGTCACCCAATTTATCGCATGGTATTACATATGAAAAGTGAACATGTTTCTCAATAGGAAATAATTTTTTTTTTATTTTATATGACTTTTTGATAATTTTTTTGAAAAATGTACGATATCTTGAGAACGGTTCATATTAGCGTTCTAAAATTCATGCCAATCGTTTTCTAATGAAAAAGTACATAAGAAATGTCTATTTGCGTAACTTTATTAGTGGTTTTGATTTTTTGACGATTTTTTCAAAATTTCATTCGAAAATTTAGGGGGTTCTGAACATTCGATTGCGTATAAAAACAATAGGCTTCCAGTGCTTACGGATTGTGATTTTTGTACCAAATTTAGTTCGAATCGGTCCATTCGTTCGTCAGTTATCGTCTCCACAGACTCACTGACATACACACACACACACACACACACATCACTTTAAAAATGTTTGATTCGTGATCAGGGATGCTTAAAACGTGCTCTCCCGTCGAAAACTCGAATTCGAATTTTCGACCCCGTCACAATAGTTTCCTTATACATTATGTATATAAGGAAAGTAATAAATATTGAATAAATACATACATACATAGATATATACATACATATTATACATAGACTTATTTATTTTCGCAAATGAAACAAAGTTAGAGAGAGTCGACGAACGTTCTGGTAGATAATTTTTTTAGCAATACACCACTGGCTTAAACATTGATAAAATTGCAAACTATAAAAGTATCATCGGTATTGCTAAAATTTCGATATAAGCTGAATCCAATTAACCAGTTATGGTACTCAGAATCTTTACCAGAAAACATTAATTACATGTTAGAATACTTGCGCTACATTAGCATAAATTTGGTAACTCTTTTGAAACAACATTCCAGAGACTACAAAAATTTCCTCAAGGTTCAAATTGACCTAGTATCTCTTTCAGTAAACACACCATCAATTTATGCAACATTAATAAATTGTTATTAATTGTATTTTTCCGGTATTATTTGAAGCAATCTACGTCGGTGGACTAGTTATCTCTTGTAAGAGCTCGTTAACACCGGAAAGCCACTAACCACATTAGCAGCAAGAAAACTGGTGTAGCTAGTAGCTATTTGGTATTGATGATCTTTAAGGGGACGGTGGCCGTTGAAATTTTTTTATTTATTTATAGACTTAGAAACTTGAAAATTTCTATAAATATTCCTCTTAACATTACTATATACAATACCATTAATTTTATTTTTCAATTTTGTTATAATTTTGTATTTTTTTTTTATTTAATTTTATTTAACGAAAATTTGAAAATGCTCCTTGCGTGCCATTTGTTCACATTTTTGATTAATTTTACATTATGATCACTCAAAAATACATTATGAACAAATTTGGGTATTCATTTTTAAATCCCTTAGAAAGTTGATTTTTAAAAAATATATTTCTGCATTAAAACTTAATTTCCATCATTTAATTAGGTTCCTATTCACTTTTAATTACCTTAATAAAGTCCAATTATAAAATGCATACCCAGTTTCATTAAAAAGTATGAGAGGTGTCTTCTTGCCAAATTTCATGCATCTCAGACAAAAATTAAGACGCATGGAGCATTTTAAAAATGTAAAGCCTTTGAAAATTCCGTTTCGAAAAACAGGCATTCAACCTTTTGCTTACGGGTGGGACAGCGTCAATCGCAAACGAAGAACCTCCCGAAAGGATAGGTATTTGACATACCCTATCCCAAACAGTTTGACCCCCTTTGCAGGCATTGGCGTCCATGGAAATCGCTGACAGAAACATTGCACCTGCTGCAGCAGGTGTTTCGGTCAGCGATTTCCATGGACGCCAATGGGGTCAATTGGGGTCAAACTGTTTGTGATAGGGTATGTCAAATACCTGTCTTTTTGGGAGGTTCTTCGTTTGGGATGGACGCTGCCCCACCCGTAAGCAAATGTTGATTGTGTAAAATAATGTTATATATTAAAACTTTTTTTACTCGATTTTTGCTCATTTCAACGTCCACCGTCCCCTTAACAGAATCAAAGTCCACCGATGCGCTGGGTTCTGTGCTTGGAACATGATTCCTATTACCAAATGTCTTATGGATCTGTTGCAAAATGCTGCAAAAGATATGGAAGTGATCTGTCAAAATTTAATTTGACTCCAAATTTAGCTATTTTGTTTGCTCTAAAATCAGAGATATCGATTACATAAGATATTTTACTGATTCATAAATTCAAATAGAAGATCTTTTAAATTCTCAAATATCGCTTCGCAATTCTCATGCACGTAAAACAGTAGTTTATCTCACGGTTTAGTTAGTGCATAGTTTAGTTAGTCACAGTATCTCAACGTAATAAAACTGAAACTTTTATAAACTAGCCACTTACCGTCTTGTCAGAATCTTTTCAAACGTGCAGTTGTACTGCAATAAGACAGAAATAATTATTACACAAGTCAAATATACAGAACGCGAGTTTGCTCACATATAGTAAATAACTATATTTGTGGTAAACCTATCTTGGCATTACACTGAAAATTCGCATCAGTTTTATTTCAAATAATTATCCATGCTATTTTGACATACTTCTCACCTGGCTCTACAACTTCCCCAGAACATTAGATATGCCTGCTAGTACTCTACGCAGATGACAATGTGATACTATCTAAAGATAGATGTTAATCAGTAATGCACAAACATTTACAAGATCACTTAGACATACTCCTCACCTGGTTCTCCAATTTCCCCAGATCATTAAATACGGAGCTAGTATTCTACGCAGATGACAATGTAATACTATCTAGAGATAGATAGTAATCAGTAATGCACAAACTGTTACAAGATCAATTAGACATACTGCTCATCTGGTTCTACAATTTCCCCAGATCATTAAATACGGAGCTAGTATTCTACGCAGATGACAATGTAATACTATCTAAAGATAGATAGTAATCAGTAATGCACAAACTGTTACAAGATCAATTAGACATACTCCTCACCTTGTTCTCCAATTTCCCCAGATTATTAAATACGGAGCTAGTATTCTACGCAGATGACAATGTAATACTATCTAGAGATAGATAGTAATCAGTAATGCAGAAACTGTTACACGATCACTTAGTCATATTCCTCACCTGGCTCTAGTGGTGCGTTAAGTTAGACCTAAAAAAATGTCACTGGATTTACTTCTCCTTTGATAGGAAACTCCTTCAGCCTCTTTATATAAATAAACATGTCCGATATGCCAAAAAATTAACCAAATACTTTGGCGTTAGTTTAAACCACCACCTTACTTGCAAATTATACATAAATAATGTCACCGTGAAGCTAATATTGCAACTGGTATTCTGTACCCCCTCTTAGGAAATGGAAATCTAAGATATTAAAATTAAATTTTTTTTATAAATCGGTCATACGTCCCCCATAACACTATCGGCGGTATGGAGATATGCCTGTAAAACTCAATTAGACTCAAAGCAAAATATTAGCAACTTTATACATTTATTTATTTGCAACAAACTTTATTTACAACAAAATATTAGCAAAAAATTAGAAACAAAGCAAAATAGAATTCTTAGGATGATTAGGATGAAAATTAAAACCAGACGATCTGGAATTAAAAGAGATGCACTAAATTTTTTTGGTAAACTTCCAACTGTTCCCAATGAACTAATAAATTTTTAACTTACATTATTATAATCACCAAGCAGCTTAATCTCGTAAGAGATCTATTGTAGTTTTAATCTTGGAATAACCGGAAATCCCGGTAGGTCACATTTCTTTTTAACTTTAAACTAATCTGTATCCAGGAATAAAAATGGCTATATTATTCTATATCCATCCATTGAAATGCTACTTTTGATCAAGTTATTTTAGATCTGTGCAATCCTTTAAATTGTCAAAATCAAATGCATATCAAATTGCCAAATTAAGAGTTTTCGGATGAAATTGTAAAATAAATATTTTGAAACCCCCACGGTGGTCACTAAAGTAATGTTAAAAATCTGATGTAGGCAGCACATGACTTTCCTTATATAATGCAATGAATTTACTACTTTGACAGTAAAAAAAAGGTTACTCTTATAGTAGATACTTATATTCTTTCCAAGATATTGAATTTTCTTTAATTAGTCGTCATTTTCATTGTTATAGCGTCATTTTAATCTATTTGGCGAGATTTTCGTTAATTTGGCAACATTTAAAAAAGACGCCAAGTTGACGACATTCTGCCAAATTCGTCGCCAAAATCTCGCTAAGTATTATGGACGAAGAAATAAGTTAGTAGTGTGTGAATGAGAGAGCTGGACCACAGCCATAAACCCCCCCCATTAAAACCACACCCACTTTTAGAATGTAATGGTCCTATTTTATCCACACAAATGTGATTACACAATGGTGTGAAACCTTCCATTAAAACCACACCCACTTTTAGAATGTAATGGCTCTATATCACCCATAAAATTTCCACCCACTTTTAAAACCAATGGCTCGCAAAACCCCCATAAAAACCGGACCCACTTTTAGAAAGTAATGGCTCTATTTTATCCACACAAATTCGATTAAATAATGGTTCTCAAAACCCCATTAAAACCACACCCACTTTTAGAAATACAATGGCTACAAAACCTCCATTAAAATCGTATCCACTTTTAGAGATCAATGGTATGAAAACCGCCATAAATTCCTTACCCCCTATAAAAAACAAAGGCTCTCAAATCCCCATTAAAACTACACCCACTTTTAGAATAGTGATGGCTCTATTTCAGCCATACAAATTCGATTAAACAATGGCTCGCAAAACCCCATAAAACCCGAACCCACTTTTAGAATACAAAGGTTATTTCTTATCCATAAAAATCTACAACCCCTCTTAAAACGATGGTATCGAAACCCCATAAAAACCGAACCCACTTTAGAAAGTAATGGACCTATTTTATCTATCGGAGCGAGCAAGCGAAAAGTCGTTGGGAGGGAAGGTACCCCCTTCGGCGAGCACCCCCGCGGACGGAAGCTGCCACCCCCTTTTAAATGAAATAGGGCCTCAGAATTTTTTTCATTTAAAGAAATGTATTTAGTATATAAAGAAATTCAAAATGAGTACTGATAGTGGGAATGAAAGTTGGTATTATACCACCGACACCGAATCAGAGAGTGATATTGAAAGTACATCATTTGTATATGTATATACAACACCCAGCCTTAAAACAAATAATATCTATATGATTTATTTTGATAGGTGGGATGATGTCCATAGCTCTATTCAAAATATTGAAGAGTTTTTAAATGAGTATAGATTTTCACCGGAGCCTCGATTTGTTGTTGAGGCTATATACGACACTCCATCACCAAAAGAGCTCTATTTCACAATCCGCGAAAAGTTAGACTCTTATATAGAGGAGGAGGACGGTTACATGGAGTACTTTAGATGTGATATAGACACTATTAAAGAGGCATTCAGAACAGAAGAATGTGTCCTTCGAACTGAGGACTAAAACCATTAATTATCTTTTAATAGTTCGAAAACTGTTAAAAGATTATGATCGCCTACTCCTTTATCGCATAGTGACCGTGAGCCAAGGTATGGACACCATCTTCCAATATATGACGTTTGTCATCTTTTCCTGATAGGGCAATCTTATTGACTTGTATGGAATGAATCTCATGCTTTGTGCTCCTGATGAGATTCATGGTTCTATGCTGTACTTCTTGCTTGAATAGGCAGTTCTTGTAGTCCTCGAAGGATATCCTGTTTTTCACGACACATTTCTTTACTCCTTTCGACTTTTTCACCAGGTCAACCTCAGTTTTACAGGCATACATCTTAGATCTTAAGCCAACGAACTCTTCTAAGATCTTCCCTGCATTTTCATCCTTCATCTTCCCCAAGACCTTTTTATTTACTCGGGGCATACCATACCTATTGTTTTCTGGATAATCTGATGTGTCAAAGTAGTCAATCAATCCTTTCATATCCTCATAAAAGTCCTCGGTCTGTATGTCATAGATGTAACTGTCAGTGTCCATGTACAATAGCTTGATATCGCCCCCGTATTTAGGCTTCATAAGATTATAATGGAAGTCATACATCAGATGCTTCGATAGATCTAATATACTCATGCCGACGTATATTGGCTTATTAAAAATCACTTTCGTCTTGTTCATATGCACGGCGGCTAATCTTTCGTCAAAAATGGTCCTTCCCTTGAAGTTGGGCTTAGCAACTAGCTTCTCCGCTTTCTGGGGATCGCATACTAGCCTAATATCGAGTCGCTTCCTGATATTTTCCATCGTCTTGCCAAAGACCGAGTTGTTCATAAGTTTGAAGAAGTCTTTCTCAAAGTCGTTGGTTGCCTTGGTCCTCATATCAGTGTTCAGGTCTATGTACCTCTTCAACCAGGGAGACTGCTGAAACTCCAACACTTTGTGCACCTTTTTGAGCTTCACCCCCAACTGCAACAGTTGCTTCAAAACCCTGTAATGAACCACATAATGCTCTTTGTCATAGAGGGTCGTCAGTAGTTTTGGCTGTTTTGAGCCATCGGGCATCCTGCTCTCAGGTGCTAGAGGTATGTCTGAATGGAGGTTGTGCAGATGGGTCGGGTACTGTAGGTCGCAATCTACGATGTATCCTTTGTCTGAGTCATCCTCTACTTGGGTCACATCTGACACAGTGCTCCACTCGAAGCCACCATGCGGTAGGTATTGACTCATGGCCCATCCGTAAAGGTTGTTGGCGTCAAGGTACATCAGGTAGTTAGACTTCTTGTTCTCGTCATAGTCCCTCATGTACTTGTTGTTCGCCCTCCCATATCGGTTACAGCACTGAGAGATGCCTCCTCTGGTCCCCTTTTCTAGCATGAGTATCATGTCATAGTCTGTCAACAGCTCTAGCTCAACCTCTGTGGTTTTGAGCATGGCGTCCCACGAGAGTCCGGGTGCAGTGAAGTACCATGCAGGATCCAACTTATAGGTCTTTAGACAGACATCTCTAAAGTGTTCCATGATGTCGGCTAGGATGAGTACATCAGTCTTCACATACAAATCGGAATATTCACCCAATGTCTTAATGTTGAAGGCCTTCCATACCCTTTTAGCGTGCTCGTAGTCCTCATCCTTTATGTGTGACTCATTCAATTGGTTGTAAAAGTCTTCTTTTGGGGGCAGCTTGGTTTCTTCGCATTTGTCCCACGAGTCCATGTAATCGTATGGATAGACGCCTTTTCGGGTGACGAGGTCCAGTTTGTCCTTGGGGAAGTACTTGGCTGTCTCCCTGAACTCCTTTACGTTCTTCGCAAGACTGTCGAGGCTAGCGGCCATGAACTTGAATGAGTCGACAAACCTCAACTTTATACCAGGTACCTTTACTTTCTTCCCATCGCCTACTTCTACAGTTTTTGCCCCGACCTCCTTACTGAAGGAAATGTACCTCTCCTCGTTGTTCGGGATGACGTCGATATCACCTTGGTCTCTACCGAGCTCCTTTATGAAGAGATGGGCGTCGTAGCCAGATAAGTTGTGGATAAACACTGGAATGAACGAAGGCTCTTGGTACTTTAGGTTGCAAAGGTTGTGAGCAGGTCCTCTGTAGTTCGATTCATATTTCGCCGGATTGAGAAGATGGTCATGATCTCTAACTTTTCGGAAGTCTGGTTCATCCTTGGGTGAATAGGGTGAAGGTTTCTTCCTGATATCTTCATCACAGATGTGGCAAACATGGGTCCTTTGGAAATGCTCTTCATCTTCGGTGGTCATTTTGATGGGTTGCTTCTTATCATAAATGTTCTTTATCGCTAGCGCCTCAGTCTTCACTGTATCAAAGAACAGCTTGGTGGCATTGGGTCCTCTGTATGTGATTGGTGCCTTATAGTCTGCGTGTTTATATTTGATGTAGACAGTGAAGCTCATAGGTTCATGCTTTTGATATTTATGTAAGAATGAGCTGTCTTTTGTAGGGCAGCAGGTGTTTATCTTGTTTGTCAAGCACTCGAAGTCTCCATACATCACAAAGGGTAATCGTAAAGACCTTTGATAGTTTTTGAACCGCAGAGATTCGTTCTCCTCGGGCATTACAATCTTTACTGGTGTATTCTTCCTACAATCCGTTTCATGAGCTTGGAGGTCCTCTTCGGAGTAATAATACAGCAGGCATCTCTCACAGGTGAATATCTTTCCGTTGTGTTTAGTCACTTGTCCGCTTATCAATTTGGAGAGGTCTTTTATCCAACAGTAATGACTGTTTCCTTCCTTATTCTTTATGTACAGCAAATTGATGTGTTTGTCTTCCTTATTTTTAGTGATTCTCAATGGGTAAATATCATTACCTTCGTATGAATATATGTTCACCGATATGTTATTCAACTTTTCGAACCTGTTAAATACACTATCTTCCATCTTCACTGGAAACTCGATACCTTCGAAATTTAGCTCATTATCATATGGCTTATATTTAGAGACTCTATCTACGTGATTATCAGCTGGATAAATAGCGGACAGTATCGCCCACTTAAAGCACTCGTTATCATTTTCATTTTTCACGTTAATGACTGCCTTTTTATCTTTAATTTTTTTCGGTAAATCAATGTAGGATGATCCTCTCAGTGGGTTGTATTTATTGATCCTCACCTCAAGGTTTTTAATTCTAACAAGCGTCCATCCCGAACCCTTTGCAACAAACTCCTCCATTTCTGTCAATAATTTTTGGATAACCGATCTGTAATAAGCTACCAAATCAGTTGATTCTAAGATGACTGCGTTTTCTGTTTTGAAGTTTTTCTCCATTTCTATAATAGCATCGTCTTTACCCTTTTGATAGTCACAGAGGAATTCGAAATTAACCTTCAAACCATGCAGCCTCTTTATGTGTTTAGTGATGAGTCCCCGGACTAGTGATGCCACATCGTTCAAAAAGTCTTTGGGAAGCATCAGGTTGTGTTCATTTTGGATGTCGTACGTCTTCAAGCGAGATTCAAAGGCTGTATTAACTTTGTGGAGGGTGTAGAGCCTTCTCTCTCGCGTATCTAAAAACAGGTCTGAATCAAACCCGAAATGACGGTTGAACAATACGCTTTCTATGTATGCTATGATGTCTGCCCTCCTTCCTAACCTGGAATAGCCTCTAATGCCATGCGTTCGACAAAATTCCCGTAGTTGGGGGAGAGTCATGTGATGTAGTCGATGCTCCACCCTTCCACACTCTGGGAGAGCGGTTGCCTTCTTTGGTTTATAGTTTAGGTGCCCTTTAGATTGTAGGTGCTTATTCATGCTTGATCCCTTAAATAACTTACCGCAACACCTGATCTTACGCACTCTGTTCTTCTTTGGCTTGCTAAACAAGTCATTGTGGAAACTGGAAAAGCCGTTGAATGAGGTCGACCATATGATATGATATTGAATGAGGTCGACCAGCTCCAACTTTTTAAGTTTCGAGTAACCTCGAATATTATTTTCACGACAGTAGCCTTGCAACTGTCGAACGGTTTTAGATTGAAAATCCATTTTGTCTTTCTTTAGAACTACAAATCGTTTCTTTAAATGCTTTTATTATTGAAGGGGTAAACTTTTTACGATTCAATTTTTAATGAGTATTTCAATCATTAAAAATAAAGTCATATCTACATCTGTTAAATGAACGGTAAAGGTGGGCCCAGCCACCTTTTTCCTCGGAAAAAGAATTGAAAATCTAAGTTACAATGATGGAAGGGCATGTCATCGATGTCGGTCGATCGCTATCGCTATCGCTATCACTGTCAGCCTGATATATTGAAAAGGTTTCGTAGAGGTTTCGAAAAGGTGGTTTTTTTACCACGAAACCCTCTAATGGTGTACAATAATATAAAACCCTGAAGCCAACATATAATCTTAATAATCTTATTTCATCCCTGGTCAAAATCATACCAACCCTGGGTATATCATTTTTTAAAAATAAAATTGAGTTGTTCGACAAACGTATTAGGATAGATTTCCCGTGCTCAGTAATGTCAGAAACCAAATATAAGCCATCCACTGACTCAAAGTTATCAGTACTCAAATCGTTTAATTTTTTTACAATACGATCCATATTCTTTATTTAAAGGATAAATATATTCAAACTTGAGGAAGGTAACAAAGGGTATCTAAACATTTAATGGTTGATCAACCATTAAAATATAATTATGGTTCATTTTTGTCCAACTCGGGTTGTATGTCGACAGGTTCATTTTTGTCCAACTCGGGTTGTTTGTCGATAGGATCATTTTTACCCAACTCGGGAGGTATGTCAACAGGTTCATATTGTATCACAAATCTATTACATATGTTTGTCAGAAGGATGCAAACCAGCTTTTTAAAATGGAGTTCGTAAAAGGTATCTGAGAGCAAATGGGCTTTATAAGTCATGAGGTGACAAAGATCTATACGAGCCAGATTTTTCATAATAAAATCTTCGTTAAAGGTTTGCCATTGAACAATTCTACCCCATTCAAGGTAATCTGCGAATTCCGTCATAAAATCTTCAGTGAGCTTTTGTTTGACGCAAATGAGTTCCATATCGATTTTGTCTATATGCCGACGAATAAATTCTTCTGAGAGTACTTGGAATTGAGAAACCATTCTCCAATCTAATTTGGAAGCATGTTTATCCAGGAAGGGTTCTGACATTATCTGATATCTGGAAACTACTTCCCAATCTAAATATTCAGTATTTCTATCCATGAAATCCTCTGATAGAACTTGATATTTGGATGTATAGTACCAGTTTAATAGACCTCTGTGTTTTTCTACAAAAGGCTCCGAAAGCTTCTGATACTGAGAGATGACCATCCAGTTTACCAAACCTTCGAATTCTTCGATAAACTCTTCCGATAAAGTTGAATATTGACTTATGAGCGACCAGTTAACATAATTTTTACTAACTCTGATTTGTTCTTCCGACAAACCGCTTTTTGATATTTCGTTCCACGCCATTTATTATATGTACAATTTTTTACGGCAGCTGGAGTGTCCACTTGATTTCTTCAATTTTTAGAAATGGTTGAACTGTGAACTCAGCATCACATCGTAAGAAAATTTTTAATTGGTCATCTTTTTTAACCTCTCCGAGAATTAACACGAATTCAGTGGCTACTTTTATCTTGTGAACGTACTGCTTGTTATTAATGTATAACTTAACAACGATTAATTCATCGATTATCTTTTGAGGATCAAGGTACAATCCCAGTCTAAAAAAACCGTCCCGAGAGAATTTACAATCTGAGTTCAAAGCATCACCGGAAAACTTCGTAAAAATAACGGCATTCGCATTGGTACTAGGTCTAATAGTTATGTATCCTGATGTGGTGGTTGCATAACATACTTTATTGTCAACATATTTTTCCAAGTACTTTTTATTAACCGCATTCATGTCTTCAATAGGGTCAGCGACATTGCCTATCCTTTTACCTTTAGCGTCAATGGGTCTTCTATCACCTAAACTCAGGTACTTCTGATCTAAATCTTCCAGAATTTTTGCTATCTCTTCTCGTAGTTCAACCTTCACCGTGTGAGTGACGGTAGTAGAGTTACGAATTAACTCAGCTTCCAGATAACTTTTAGTAGTTACATCCCGACTCTCAATCGGCGTCTGACAGTTTTTCAAGATCTTATTTTCCATATCGTAGTTACCGTCGTGTGTGAGTTTAAACCCTATGCCTGGAATACCAGGAGGTCCTTGTTCTAATTCTTCATCGAAAAGCGGGTAGTAGGCAGCCATTTATTTAAATATAAAATAATTTTTATAGTCATGGACTATAAAAATTTAAAATGGACTATAAAAATGGCTTATAATTTCAAAGTCTTGATCATGGTAATATTTTGATTGTTAATATTTAAGAGGCATTTCTTGTGCTCTTTTAAGATGAAGTAAAAAACATAATCTTTGGGGGCAGCGTTCCTTAACCTCCAGTTAAACTCAATCATTAAGTTATTCGTATCGGTATAGTTTTGATGATGAGAGAGATTAAAGCAGATGATTGGATACAACTTACCAAAATTCGAATAATTGACCATACAACCTGTTTCAGACGTGATGGTGTTGAGTCCAGATTCCAAAAAGGCTGTGTATAATCGATTATAATCACTTTTCTCAAAATCCATCATGTAACTGACAGTTGGCACTTTTACATTGTTGATCATTAACCAACATTCCGTCATATCTAAGTTATCAAACAGCATGTTATTGCGCTTCGAATTTTCGTATCTTTCAGTGTACTGAGGAATTACGTACAAAGATAAGACTTCATCAGAAGTAGCTTTTATGGTATAAGAGCCGCTAGCGTTTTTATAGAAAATATTAGACTTTACAATGCTGTGTTGGTTCCAGTTTATTTCTACATCCTTATTCGATAACTTTAATTCGTTAAATATTGAAGCCGCCGCATTTTTAAATCGTACGTAAGGTAGCCAGAGTGATAAATCTTCTACAACGACTTTATAGATCTTATGTTGCTCGTTGGTGTACAGCATATTTAGACTGTGATTTCTCTGGAACTCAAATTTGACTTGGAACCCCGTGATTACTTTTTTATATTCACGGAAGAAATCAAACACGTACTTTAGTGGGATCCATATAGTTACAACCTTGCTATTTTTAGTGAATTCGCTTCTTTCTGTATATCCCTGGTTATGGTTCTCATTAATTCCGAATTTTTCGAAAAACTCAGTAATCTTTGTGGTATCTACTAACGCGCCATCATATTTCAAGCGTTCTCTATCAGCTGTGTCCGACGTATCAGTGTAGAACAGCATATTAGTAGCTTCGGCAGAAGAATAGTCAGGCGTAAAATGTATTAAGCCCAACACTTGTCGCATAAGAGCGGAATAATTTATGTTGGATTCAATTTCAGTGGTTCCTAATGTAAACCTGTTAGCATTGATCAAACCACCTCCATTCACGAGAGCTACATTATCATTCACTATGGCAGTACCATCGTTGTTAACAATTTTCAATTTTTGCTGTAAATAACCGTTAGAGTATAAAATGTTGGCGTTGGTGTCTTGAATAAAGAAATGGTAAGAGGCATTTTCCATAGAATTATCACTATTTTCATGCCTTACCTCTCTATATTCGAAACTTTCGATGTCATCATCGTAATAATAATTGGTGCTGTTTAATTCAAATATTTTATTCATTTATTATAATATAATTTTTTTTTCTTCTCCTCAATTTAATAGCTATATGGCTATTAAATCGAATTTAGAAAAACTTTAGTCCAGCTCCATGTTTTTTCTGCTTTGATAATATCTCCTTTATTTTATCCTGCACATACTTACCTTCTAATTCGGCCTCCTGCAGGACTGGTACGTCGGAAAAGAACCCTCTTCCTTGTATCTTCTTACTCTTTCTTTGAAGTCTGTGTTTATTCATTTCTTTATTATAGGGCGATAAAATTGTATTGTACTTCTTGCTTATTGAGCGGTATTAAATCACCTCTATGATTGGTTACTTGCATTCTGATTCGGTAAACACTATCCATTCGAACAGGGTAAAACAGAGGTTTGTCAAATGATTTTATAATCTGACTACCTGGACGATTACTGTTTGTAAATGAATAGATGACGTTTGTAGAGTTGAAACCGTTGATATACGCCCCCTCTGCGACATCGCAATGTATATAAATGTTATCGTTTCCCCCAGATAAGTCAGCAATGTACTTTCCTACTTGTTCAAGCTCTTCGTGGATTTTAGGCTCGAAACCTAAAAGTTTATGCAGGTTTTTGGTTTTCGTTAAATCGATCTTATACCCGTCTTTTAACTTAATGGCTATTCGTTGTCGTTCCTCCACTATACCGAATTGTATCGGCGGATCGCTTCCAAAAAAATTAATCATGTAACGATTCAGCCCCTTGATAGTGTAATTTCCATCTGGTATCGTCAAATTTAACCACTGCTGACCATCAAAGTATGATAATTCCTCATCTTTGATATTGTCCCATGAAACGTACATCGAAAAGGACTGAAGGGCAATCTGTTTAAAGGTGAAAGGTCTAGTGTATTCAATCGTAAAATCTTCTGATTTTTCCGCGTTTTTAGAATCTAATATCAATAGAACCATTTTATTTATAGAGAACATTTTTTTCATTGAAGTCGCTGGGTTCTTGGGTAAAAGAATATAGCACATCTACAACTGGCCTACCCTTGTTTCTTTCACGAATGTACTTCATACAAAAGTAGCCGCATTTGACGGAAGCAGGGTGCTGTAGAAAGCTCGAGTTACACCCGATATTTTTCTTTCCAGAAGTCAGTAGATACTTCTTAATGTTAGGATGAATTTTGTATACGTGTTCTCCAAAAGGATCAAAATACTCAACAAAGTTATTTTTAGGATCGTTATAGTAGCAGACCCAGTGCGTACCAGGTCCTGTGACAATGTCCAGATTAATAATACCGTTTTCAAACCGACTCATCTTTTTAGGCAACAGATCGGAAGTAAAGACGCCCCTAAACCCCTGTTCATGTTTCATATTTTGTTTAATTACTTCGTCTGATATTCCCAGTTTTGATAGACACCCTTTCCAATGGGTCTTTTTTTTACACATCCAGATCCTGAAATTTTTTCCAAAGCTTTCTTTGCTCCATATCCAGCCGCCCCACTTGCAGCACCTAGTGCTAAAGCCTTGGCCCCAGCAATTAACGCAGGTAATAGAAAAGGTAGAAAACCACCCGTTTTCTGGAGCTGCGTCTTACTGATAGTGATACGCTTCCCCTTCCCAATTTGAGCTATCTGTGTTCGAGTTAAATGTATATCTTTGTTGGGGGCTTTTGTCTTATCTATTTGTAGAGATACTTCTTCTCCTTTCTGGTATGCAGATTTTAGCTTAGCAATCTGATGATCGCTTAAATGTATTTTAGTTTTTATGTAATTACTCATTTATTTAATGTAAAATTTTTGTAGTATTGTTTTACTTGCTCGTTGGTCATAGTTCCTTCTCTCAACAATGCATCCAATAAATCAACGACTTGATTGTGTAACTTTTTACTTTTGGATCCTTTACATATCTTATCAGTCAATCGGGCTAAAATTTCCATTTTGTCTTCTACTCCTTTACCGATATAAATTTCTTTTCTTTGCAAGTCTCTGAGTCGATCCCGATAATCTCCTAACGTAGTCATATGATCTCTCAAATAATCAGCCTTAGCTAATAAGCGATCTTCTCTTTCTTCATCCTTTTTAGTCATTCGAGACATCTGACTCATAATGTTTCCTTTTTGACGAGACATTTTTAGGTAAGTATCATTTACTTTACTCATAATTTCTTGCAAAGTTTCCTTGGTCTCATGGTACAATTTTGAGGGTCTTGGAAAGTTATTTTTCTCTAAAAACTCTACATCCAATTTTTTATCAAAATCATAGACTTCTAAAGGCGGTTCAATAGCTAGAGGAATGTGATCAACAGCATCTTTTATAGCCTGAATATTCTCCTTTCGATTAATTTCTTGTTCTAGTAGCTTTTCAGTTACAGGCTTGTGAAAGTCCGATAGTGCTTTCTGGATACCTAATTTTTGCTCTAGTTGTTGTTCGTTGTTTTTTCTAATTTCAGCCTGAAGCTTATAAACTTTAAGTTCATATTCAACTTCCTTTCTTAATTTCTTATTTCGTTCTTTTTGTATAGCATTCATCTTTATTATTATGCAAGAAAAATTTTACTTAAGCAAATTATATTTTTACTGAAGCAAATTTTTAACATTAAATAAAGATGATTCAAATTAAAAATTATACAGAAGCAGAAGAACTTGTCGATGCAAATCAACATTATTTATTACCTAAACACCCTTTCAGACTTCTAATCGCTGGAGCTTCAGGTACTGGTAAAACGAACTTATTGCTGAATTTTATATACGACTATCTCGAATTTGATAATTTGTTCGTTTGTGCAAAAGATATGTACGAACCCAAGTATGGCAAACTGAAAGAAAAGTACACAATGTTTGAGGGCGTGGATATTGACTCGATAAAGTACCCCAAAAAGAAGAAGAAAATTATCCTAGAGTTATATGAAAGATTCGGCAAGAAAGGAACTTTATTCTCCTCTGATACAAAAGAATTTATAAAAGTGGATGACCTGGACCCATCTTGTAAAAATGTTGTTGTCTTTGATGACTGCATGACTGACAAGGACCAGAGGAGCATAGAAGATTTTTTCATCAGAGGTCGGAAGAAAAACGCCTCAATCATTTATCTTTCTCAATCTTATTATAGAACACCCATTGTTATCAGAAGAAACTGTAATTACTTGATATTTTTTAATATTCAACCGAGGGAGATTCAACAGATCATAAGAGAGATAGATGGTAGTTTGACAAAAGAAGAATTCAGTAGATTATATAAAAAGTGCATGCAACAGCCGTATGATTTCTTTATGCTTGATTTAGTTAATCCGGCTCTGAGATATCGGAAGAAATATTTCACCCCTATAAATAAAGATGGAAGAATACTTGCAAAAGAAAATTTACGTATATAGAAAGAGCTACCACCACTACCATAAAATTAGTGTCACTATGACCGTTAGCAAGTTCGTTTTAAGTTCATTGGGTTTATCAGCTTTTGTACTTGTTCCCTTAGCTGCTCTGAGCTTAAGCGTCGGTATTGTTGAAGTTCTTGATAAAGCTTTGAATATCGCGGAAAGGAAAGAAGAGTACAAACAGTCTTACAAGTTTTACAAACAGCTGCTCAATTCATACAAATCGAATACCCTATCAGAAGAGGAAGTGTATAAGCGAGAGGAGGATTTCATCAATAATTTAGTCTACTTACCCAGAGAAAAATATATGAAACAAACCCTGCTGAATGGATATCAATTTGTGAGTAAATAATTTTTTATATATAAATAAATGTGTGGTAAAAAGACTTGCAATAAAGGAAAAGGTGTTGTTAACGCAGCAATTAATAATTTACCGTTTGAAATGCATCTGCCAGGGCATCAATTTACAGGACCAGGAACTCAACTGCTCAGAGGAAAAACTAGACTGAACCCCGATTTAACATACAAAGAATGGAGTAAGCCTATTAATAGGGTTGATGATAGTGCCTATAAACATGACGTGTGCTACATTAAAAACAAAGATACCGAAACCAGAAACAAAGTGTGTGACTCAAACATGATTAAAGAATTGGACGACATTCCCAATCCAAGTTTTCGTGAAAGGCTAGATAGAGCTGTTGTGAAGCCAAGAATCAAAGCAAAGAAGGTATTTGGAATGGGCTCAAAAATATATTGTCTCAAATGTAAAACACACACCGACACTAAAGATGAACAGCATGTCACCTCTAAAAACGCTAGACCTATGTTGAAAGGAATTTGTGTGGGTTGTGGTTCTAAGAAGTGCCGTTTTTTACCGCTGAAGGGGTAACTGAGAAGGGTTGCCCCGAAAAGGTTTATTACGATCCCGAAACAGGATTTTGTGGCATAAATGTACTGAGCAGAAAAACTGGTTTAAGTCGAAAAGAAGTCTCGGATTTTTTACACCGACAGGATGTATACACAAAGCATAAACCACTTATCCGTAAGTTCAAAAGAAGGAGAATTTACGTGTCACATATCGACGACCAATGGCAAGCTGATTTACTGTTTGTCTATAAATTTGCGAGAAGTAAGTTTAATGATGGTATCAAGTACTTATTAACAGCTGTTGACTGTTTCAGTAAATATGCATGGGCTGTTCCTCTAAAGGATAAATCAGCAGAAGAAGTAACTCAAGCATTTAAAAAGATCTTCAAAGAAAGAATACCTGAAAGGGTTCAAACAGATAAAGGTTTAGAGTTCGTCGGAAAAACAACTCAAAAATTATTCAAAGAAAATAATATCCAATGGTTCACAACAGAAAATGTTGAAATAAAAGCTGCTATGGTTGAAAGATTTAATCTCACTCTTGGTAATAAAATAAAGCTCTACTTGTGTGCAAATAACACTGAAAGATACATAGATGTATTGGATGTATTAGTGAAGAATTACAACAACTCATACCACAGAAGTATAAAAATGACTCCTGTTGTAGCTAGTCTAGAAGAAAACAGTAGTGAAGTCTACCACAATTTGTTTAAAGAAAAGGTCATACGTAAACATAAATACCAGGTAGGCGATAAAGTAAGAATATCTATATATAAGTCTACCTTCAGAAGGGGGTATCAAGCAACTTTTACAGATGAAATATTTGTCATTTCTGAAGTATTAGAAACCGACCCAATCACTTATAGAGTTCAGGATTTAAATAATGATGAGGTTAAAGGCACTTTTTATGAATATGAATTAGTAAAATATGATAAGAAAGACAATGTGTATAAGATTGAAAAAATCATCAAAAAGAAAGGGGACAAATATCTAGTTAAATGGTTAGGTTATCCTGAGACTAGCTGGATTGATAAAAAAGATTTAGTTAATTAATTTTTAATAGCCGAATAAGCTATTAAAAATTATAATCACTTATCGGGGTCATACCTCAGCTCTTCGTGACATGTTGTTCAAACGTACCAGCTGTTTTTTTTTAATTTATAGGGTAAAAACTCCAATTTAATGCTTCGAAGATGGTTCTGCAGACTTCTTCATTCTGAATAAGCGTCTTCTTGAGTTTAGGTAACTTAACTTGAAGGCGTGAAATATAGATGTCGTAACCTCTCTTCCATAACATATGGTATAAGATATAGTCTTTGCTGATTATGTTTTTTCGCTCTGGGTACATCTCCTCATATTTATGGATAAAAGAAGAAAAGTCGTTCAAAAGCTCTTCTTCTTCAAAGGGTAGGTTATGCGAACCTAACCATTTAGCCAGATTTTTCATTCGATGTTTTCGCCTCTGTTGTTTCTGCATGTTTAAATACATATCGAGATAATTGATAGGGGGTTTATTTGGATTATACCTCAGCTCTTCGTGACATGCTTGGCAAATGTACCAGCCATCATCATTTTGAATTACATATTTGTGTTCACATTCATGAGTTTTCAAGTCTCCGTCTGAGGTAACTTTATTGTCCAGACCTAACATTCTTATTAGTTCCAACATTTCCTTCGATGTTTTGTCTTCGATCATTATATTCTTTTATAAGTTTGACAATTTTTTCAAACTGATCATGCAACTTTTTTAAAGATTTTTTCACTTCTGAAATGTCATCGCTATAAACATCTAATTGAACATACTGATAAAGAATTCTATAGCAATATATCTCAGTCTTAATTTCATTCATTTATCTATATCTTTTGTTTTCTTTAACTCAGATAAAATACGAAGCAGTATTATTTTCCGCTTGGAGAGTTTCGACCTTGTTTTCTACTTCCTGCTTTCATAACGTCTGTAGCGAGCGCTGACCTTGACTAACATCTCTTCCTCTTTAAAGAAGAGTTCTCTCAGAGGTAGCGGTAGAAAAAAGCGGAGATTACGAGAATCAAAGGGAGATGGCAGCACTATATGGAGGGGAATAGTATTTATTTTTCGCGATTGATTTTAAGCATTTTATTCTATATTTTTAATCAGATATACAATAGTGATAGATATTTTGAAGAATTCTTACATTATTAGAGGGTTATAACTTGTTTAAAGTGCTATTTTTGAAGATTTTCGTCTGTGGTGTAATGGTTAAATTAAAGGTATGTTTATATTTAGATGGGTACCCATGGCAAACGGTTAGCGCTCAGACCTATTAACATCTAGGTCCCAGGTTCAAATCTCGACCTCTCCCAGGTTGTTAATCAATCCGGGTTGATGGTTTATTGAACTATACCGAGCCAAAAATGACATGTCAGCTTGCTTTAGTCGTTGTTCCAATAAAGCAGCACTCATCGATAATAAGTGGTGGGCGGGCCCGACGCTAGGCGTCAAAGTCTTACAGTGTTGTCCTTATATGTTGTTTGTAAGCCTCAGTGGCGGTAGGCTCAGAGTGTATTTGGTCTTGAATTCGGCTCATCAAGAAGGGCCCCTTGGTGGGTTGAATTTGAGATTGAATATACTCTGAGCCTACCGGGGGGCATTTTGCAAAAATTTTTAGGAGTTATGGGGTGAACTCTAAACTAAAGTCCACCTTTTGATTCATTAAGGGTAAAGCGCTATCCATTGACATCGACTGGTTCAAGGAGTTATGGTGGCCATTGTCTCAAAAGCAGCATATTCTCGGGACTATGCCGCTTTTAGATTTTCTCACAACACCTCCCACCCAATGATTGTTGTTGGTCTCTCGTAAAAGCTGCCGCTGTGATCACAGCGGCAGCTATAGTATTCGAGGCTTGTCCAATTGTGAAATCACCAGCCTGCTGCCGCTGTGATCACAGCGGCAGCTATAGTATTCGAGGCTTGTCCAATTGTGAAATCACCAGCCTGAAGCCGCCTGAAAATCGGTGTATATTTTTTAATGGTGGTGATACCATTAAAAGAAAATTTATTGTTCAAATTTAAACATTTGCCCTGGTTGTGCTTTCCCGACATCTTTAGCTCCCAAATAAACAAAGTATAGAGGTTTTCTCTTTACGATCTCATTAAGCTCCATATAGTCGGACGCGTTTTTATCGCATCGTTTCGGTAGATACATTTTTGTGCCGTCTTCTAACTCCACTACTAGTTTGTCACCATATTTGGTTTTGACCTGTTTAATTTCCATGACAGGGTATTTTTCGTCGATATTGAGCTCATGCATCTTCTTGAAACTTCCTTCCAATGTACTAATTGCGTTTAGTTTGTCCAACAGTTCCATGGTTTTTGTTCTAATTTACATTAGAATTCTTTTCTTTAAGTGCTTAAAATGTTGTTGGGGTATCATTTTTTAACGCAGATTCTAAAAGGGGCATGCGTAGGGCTCAGCGCTTGTTCGGAATGTATGCATACTTTTGGCAGATGATGGTTGCAAAGCAACGAACCCATGTCGGTGCAATGCTTTTAGAATCCTTAGGGTCGCGGCATGCTTAGGGGGTGGCCGTCCGCGGGGGTGCTCGCCGAAGGGGGTACCTTCCCTCCCAACGACTTTTCGCTTGCTCGCTCCGATAGATAAAATAGGTCCATTACTTTCTAAAGTGGGTTCGGTTTTTATGGGGTTTCGATACCATCGTTTTAAGAGGGGTTGTAGATTTTTATGGATAAGAAATAACCTTTGTATTCTAAAAGTGGGTTCGGGTTTTATGGGGTTTTGCGAGCCATTGTTTAATCGAATTTGTATGGGTGAAATAGAGCCATCACTATTCTAAAAGTGGGTGTAGTTTTAATGGGGATTTGAGAGCCTTTGTTTTTTATAGGGGGTAAGGAATTTATGGCGGTTTTCATACCATTGATCTCTAAAAGTGGATACGATTTTAATGGAGGTTTTGTAGCCATTGTATTTCTAAAAGTGGGTGTGGTTTTAATGGGGTTTTGAGAACCATTATTTAATCGAATTTGTGTGGATAAAATAGAGCCATTACTTTCTAAAAGTGGGTCCGGTTTTTATGGGGGTTTTGCGAGCCATTGGTTTTAAAAGTGGGTGGAAATTTTATGGGTGATATAGAGCCATTACATTCTAAAAGTGGGTGTGGTTTTAATGGAAGGTTTCACACCATTGTGTAATCACATTTGTGTGGATAAAATAGGACCATTACATTCTAAAAGTGGGTGTGGTTTTAATGGGGGGGTTTATGGCTGTGGTCCAGCTCTCTCATTCACACACTACTTAAGTTATTCTTATAGAATATAAATGACTGTTGGCGTTCAAATACAAAAGTATTACTTAAAGTAACTTTGATCCACGAGAATAATGTCACAAAATTTGTCGCATGATATTAACTATAAAAAGTGAACATGTTTCTCAACAGTTAATATTTTTTACTAATTTATGAGATTTTTTGATAAATTTATTTGAAAAATGTGCAATATCTCGAGAACGGTTTATGCTAGCGTTCTAGGGTCTATGTTAATCGTTTTTTAAGGAAAAATTACATAAGAAATATCTATTTGCGTACATTTATAGAAGATTTTGCTTTTTTGATGATTTTTTCAAAATTTCACTCGAAAATTTAGGTGAGTTCTGAACATTCGATTGTGCTTAAAAACAATAGGCTTCCAGTATTCACGGATTGTAATTTTTTTGTACCAAATTTCATTCGAATCGCCCCATTCGTTTGTGAGATATCGTCTCCACAGACTCACTGACACACACACATACTTTCACACACACACACATACACACACGCACAGACATTACCCCAAAAATGTTCGATCTGTGATCAGGGATGCTTGAAACGTTCTCTCCCGTCGAAAACTCGAATTCGAATTTTCGACCCCGTCACAATACTTTCCTTATACATTATACTATGTATATAAGGAAAGTAAAAATGATGATAATTTCAAAGAATAACTAGAGATACCTTACTTGATACATTCAATATGACGGCACTCAAAGACGATACATTTGTACTCCTTTGCCATTTTTACTTTCCCTGCAGTACATGGTAATGTATAGGGAAAGTATTGGAATCATGTCGAAAATCGCAACTCGAGTTTTCGACGGATCTACACGTATCGAGACCTCTAGAATACGAAAAAACCATTTTTAGCGTGACGTCTGTGTGTGTGTGTGTCCGTGTGTCTGTCTGTGTGTCTCTCTGTGTGTCTGTTTGTGTGTTTGTCTGTGTGTCTGTCTGTGTGTCTGTCTGTGCAGATTTTGTATCCACTCTAACTAAAAAACTAATCGACGGAATTTCTCAAAATTTGGTAGGTAAATCACTTGTGGGCGAGTCCGGTGCTGATTAGTTTTGGGTACGATTCGGGATAAAAAAACCCGCCTTTTTTTGCAAAATGGCCCGCAAAAGTTTGTATCCACTCTAGCTGAAAAACTAATGGACCAAATTTCACAAAATTCGGTAGATACGTCACTTATGGGTCATCCTGGTGCTGATTAGATTTTGGTACGATTCGGAAATAAATAACCTGCCTATTTTTTGGAAATGTCCCGCAAAAATTGTCAGAATCTAAACTGAAAAGCTACGTATGCTCAAATATATCCATTAAATGTTTGTTTAATACGTAATTTTTAACGAAGAATAAGACCAACCCCATTACACTAGGACTAGCCGTTCTCGAGATATATTAGTTTTTTTCGTATTTTCACTACGCCACATTTGAAAATAATTCCAGTTATCAAATGAGAACGAAAATTGAATTAAAAGTGAATTAAATTTAATTTAAATAAAGAGAACGTGGATATAAGTCTGCAGGGAAAGTCATGTGCTGCCCACATCAGATTTCTATTTTTTGGAGAAATAGCGAGCTGGTCAGATCTGATATGCTCTGTTTCGTCTCTAGTCAACATAGCTACGTGATCAACATAGTGATCATTTCTTTGTATTTCAATCAATTGAACGAACTTTGTAAAAGCTATGGTATTTGGAAGAACCATATTGTTGGAAAATTCGTACAATCGTATGATAGTTTAATATCACATGTCCCGGAGGAACTGAAGACTTGTCAACCAGACCAAGCGGACAGAGTTAAGGATCTTATCACATGTATGCATACTGACGGCCTATGTATCTTAGATGATCCCGAATCTAGAGTTTCTGATTTATTTTGATAATCTTTACTAAACTGTTAGCATCCCGAGGCAGCAAATTTATCTTCTCACATTTAAAGATTTTTTCTAAAAGATCCATGTTGAAGATTTAAATGGTTTCATTACCCGAACTAAAAGGCATAAGCATTCATGTCAAATTTTAACTATCTGGTCCTCCCCCCCCAAGATGTCTCTATCAAAAGCACGCTCGCTCCTCTTGAGTAGAAAACTGTTATTGAGATAGCGGAGGATGTTGGAGATGAGAAATACCTATCTCAAGAGCAAATAGAAGGCAAACTAACAGATCAGTTGATTAAAATTTTCTCTACTAATGCAGACTAACCAGGAGTTCAAGAATATCCAGATAAAAATAAAATTATTTTCCTTGTTTAATAATTTGAGAAAAGACAGGCCCAAGAAAGTTGTGATTAAGGACCTGATACTTGGTACCCGGTCTGAAGACGCCAGTCTTGGTACTAGTTAGATGGAATTTGCTTCGTAAGACTTCGTCGTAACTTCGCAAAGGAAGTAATAGGCAACCTCTTCGAATATTTCTTGCCTGCCTTCAGATGACGAAAATTGATCAAGTATCTGCGATACAGTAGCAATTATGTCCAAGTAAATCATAGCGCAAGCTTTTCGACAGAAAATATTTAAACAATGGTATAATTTCCAATTGTTTAATCAATCGAACGAATATTGTAGCCTTTCGGCTAAATATTTAAAATGTGAGGAAGGACATTCCACGAGGGAATGCAAAAAGTTCGACTAATTGTTCAAACTGTGGTGGGGTTCACCTTTCGAACATTAAGAAATGCCCCAAGAACCATTTTATAAAGACCAAAAATAAAGAGAGCAAATCAAAGATCCAAAAACTAAACTAACAATGACTTACTAAATGAACTTTCTAGCCGCTGTGGTTTTCTAGTTATTCCCTAAAACAAGTATGTGCTTCTGGCCGGCACACAAAGGGCTACCCGATATGGTTCAAAATCAAAGGAATTAAGATGGACCACAAAAGAAAAAATCTGATGTGGGAAGCACATGGCTTTCCCTGCAGACTTATATCCACGTTCTCTTTATTTTAATTAAATTTATTTCACTTTTAATTCAATTTTCGTTCTCATACGGTAACCGGACTTATTTTCAAAGGTGGCGTAGAGAAAATACGATAAACTAAAATATCTCGAGAACGGCTAGTCCTAGTGTAATGGGGTTGGTCTTATTCTTTTCTTCGCTAAAAATTACGTATTAAACAAGCATTTAATGGATATATTTGAGCATACGTAGTTCTTTAGTTTAGATTTTGACGATTTTTGCAGGCCATTTTGCAAGTTATTTTTTTCCGAATCGTACCAAATCTAATCAGCACCTGAGTGACTTACAAGTGACTCATCTGCCGAATTTTGTAAAATTCGGTCCATTTGTTTTTTAGTTAGAGTTGATACAAGCTTTTGAGAGCCATTTTGCAAAAATAGGCGCGTTGTTTTATCCCGAATCGTACCCAAAACTAATCAGTACCAGACTCGCCCACAAGTGACTTACCTACTAAATTTTGTGAAATTCGGTCCATTAGTTTTTTAGTTACAGTGGATACAAAATCTGCACAGACAGACACACACACAGACATTACGCTAAAAGTGGTTTTTTCGTATTCTAGAGGTCTTGAAACGTGCAGATCCGTCGAAAACTCGAGTTGCGATTTTCGACATGATTCCAATACTTTCCCTACATATTACCATGCATTGCAGGGAAAATAAAAAAAAAACTACATACTAATTTTTATGTTACTGTGATGAATGAAAGCTGATTAGTTGTAGCCCCAATGATTGCAATCACACTGACAAACAAATAAATACCAGATCAAGTTAAATAAAATGCTGTAATAAAGAACCGACAGGGCAGGTAAAAGTACGAAATAAACAAGTTGATTTAATAGTTCCAGTCCGCCGCTTGATATGAATGTGTGAGACATAATACCGAATAATTTCATTTTGATTTTTATTCCACAATTAAATGCGTTGAAGATTAAACAAAAAATAAGTTAAGATGAACTTACCCCCAATTGTTGATGAACTGCTTTCTGATGGTAAAAAGAAAAAGAAAAGATAGAATTTAATTGTTGAGAATATAATAATAATAATAATAATAATGTTAATAATAGTAATAATAATAATAATAAAAATTAAAAAATATGAATTTACCCACTTTTAATAACGCCCTAAAAAGTAGAAAATATTTTTTCATTTGAAAATTTTAACAATTTGTGTCTGCAGATTAAAAGAGGGCGGGTTCGAGTAATTTACTCTAATATATTTACTGTTGAATTTTATATGTAATCAACCAGCTTTATTGGCTTCTTGTGTTCTAATTACATATGCATTTCAACAGTTAATATGTAGGAAATTATTCTCAACAGCCCACTTTTAAAATATAGATCCAAATTGTAAAAATTTTCAAGTGAAAATAAAATTATTTTCTACTCTTTAAGGCGTTTTAAAAATGGGTATGTCAAAAAATGTTTTGATGTGAATGACATCTATGATTGATATATCTCCGGCTGAAAGTGGAGCGTTGCAAAAATGTAAACACTTTGAACACTTGTATCTTCGAATCTAATAGATTAAAATGCAAATATTTTTTCTTATTTTGTTAAAAATATGGTCTAGATTATGAAACTATAAGAACAATTTTAATACTTTCATATTTTTACCTATTTTTGAAAAAAAATTAAAAGTATCTGTTTGAGCGAGAGGTTTTTTTTTTTTCATTTTTCCTGATTTGACACGAAATATCTTCTAAACTATAATATAGCTATAAATAGCAAACGACAAAAATATGCATTAAGAAATTTAGTTTCTGCAATATATATATATATATATATACAATAAGCAAGAATTTGTAACTCTTTGACAACCCTAAAAGTGTATATAATTGGATTTTGGATCGAGATCATTTTTTTTCGAAACGAGCGAGTTATTTTGTATTTTTTATTTTTTTTCAGTTTCCTTACTTAAAATATTTTCGAAACTATAAAATATAAATATAAATAGTAAGCGACAAAATCATGCATTAGGAATATTAATTTTTAGATCTATTTATATATTCTTAAAGGTTCTTATAGTTTTCGAGTAATTGTATCCAAGTATCTATCCAAGGTGTCTATCTAAGCCAGTCTTATTTTCATTTTTATTACCTTCATTCGATATATATATATATATATAGATATATATATATTCTGGTGTCCAAAATTAAATTTACAAACACAAAACATGCGATATCTCGAAAAATAATTGGTTTATTGTAATGACATTTTGTACGCAGATACCACATAATATGAGATAGCCTAAAATAACACAACAAAATAAACAAGAAGTATATTTTTTTGCAATATGCAAATGAGAAAACGGCCATATGGCCATAGCTTGATAAATCCGCTATACCTTGACACATCATATCTCCAGAATGGTCCGGCTAATAAGGAGTATGCCTGTCCTCCCTTCACCGCACAGCTTTACAAGCCGCACAACGGGCTCTTATACTGTAAATGAGGTTGTTGATCATAGCTTATGGCCACACATCTCCTTCTTCTGAAAGCGAGGATTTTAACTCCTTGAGGGTCCCGGGAGCGGTTTGACTTCGTGAAATGACTGTTCTTAAAGCATCCCAAACATGCTGTCTCGGATTAAGATCCAGCGACTTCGCTGGCCACACCATATGGCCAATACCCTCTTCCTCCAGAAAATCGTCATCAAGTTGAGCTCAGTGTGATCTCGCGATATCGTCCATACAAATAAAATCCTTTCCGACAACTTCCTGGAAAAGCCTCACATAAGGTTCAAGAACGTCATCCCTATAGCTCTGTGCGGTCACAGTGCTCACAACGAAGATGTGAAGTGGTGTACGTGGGTGTGCAGCGGTGTGCAATATGATGCTTCTCTACACAAGGATTCCACTTCCAAGTGGTCGATTTCCCTTATGTTGGAGGGACGATATCTCCAGATGAAGACTCGTCGGGAATCACCTTGGGTACTGAATCTCGATTCTTCATGGACAATGCCCCAATCTTGCTGTATCCAAGAATAGTGTGCCTGGCTTTACGGAAGACGGTTTCTCTTCTGCCATCTGTTGAGGGGGACACACATCACTGGACAGCGGGCGTAAAGGGCCTTCTCTGCAGTAGCGAGGTTTTGAGGGAACTCTCTAGCCGTCATCACTTGATGGCGTCGTGCAGTTAATGCCACGTATCGATCCTCTGAGATGTCGTGGCTCTGGAGCGGCCTTGGCCGGGCTGCTCTTGGTAATAGTACCCGTTGTTTGGAATTGGTGCCACAACCTAGATACCACCATTTGAGACACTCGTAGCCATCGAGCGACCTCCGTTTGAGACTGGTCAACTTCAAGCCTGCCGAAGGCTCTTCATCTCAGTTCATCGTCTAAACGATTACGAGAATTCATTTTAACTGAAATCAGTCCGTATCGTGATTTTTCCTGCAAGAAACACACGAAATTCTACAGACGAAATTCTAAGATTCGAAAAACGGTCACTTTCACGTTTTCTTACCAAACGTACTTTTTTAACTGTTTAACATACACCGGATGCTTACACTGTATTCACCGTTTCCCATTTTATATATGACATCAATTTTTTCAATATTCTCGTAGCTATTTTGAATTATTGCAAAAAATGTGTTTGTAACTTTAATTTTGGACACCAGTGCATATATATATATATATATGTATATATATATATATATATATATATATATATATATATATATATATATATAATAATAGAAGTTTGAAAATCCAATGAACGAAAAGTAAGAAGATGTAACACGATAAACCTAACTTTTTTAAAAACACCCACAGAATAAAATATAATACAGCAGATCATCAATCAAATGGATAAAAAATACAAAACACAAGCTATCAAGTTACAGAAAATCAACCAAATTAAAAGGTATGGAAACAAAAAAAGAAAAACTTAAGCTAAATTCAACTATCTAACTGGCTTACAAAACAAAAGTAAAAATCAACTAATCCTCAAGCAAATGGGAAAAAAAATAAATAAATATCGAATCAACAAGTTAATGAAAAATATAAAGGTATGGAATCGAAATAAGTATAACAAACGAAATCAAGCACAAAAGCATTACACGTGGGCGAGGCTTTAAGCCTAAATCATGAATTGTTAACCTCTACAAAAATCTAATCATGTCCAAGTTTTTTGTAGAAGCAAACACAAAAATGTATGTTTCTGAAGAAATAGATAGATTAAATCTATAAACTATTTCTACTTGGACGACATACATAAAGAAGGAATAAAAAAGAAAAAATGAATACCTGGAAAAAGCACAGCGTATGCACAATCGATTCAATACAGGGTACACTGATAGAAGAGACCAGTGTTGCCATTCGTAAAGAAAAAAATAAAAAACCATTTACTGTTGCCATTCATAAGAATTGAAAAACTGTGAAGCGAAATGTTAAGAAAAAGTATTAATATACAAAAAGAGCTACTAAAAAGAGGGGCAAATAATAGTAATGCTGAAGTGGGAAGTGAAAAAAAAAAAAAAAAAAAAAAAAAAAAAACCCACAAGAGAATGGAGATGTCTGGCTAATATAAGATACTATGAATAGAATTATATGATACTATGAAAAGAATTATAAAAATCCAGATATTTGTTTCTTTAATGCTTTCACATTTTTTGAATAACCGGCCTTTTAAAGTTGAAGATTGAAAATTTTCCGTGTTTCATGTTTGTAATGCTTCTATCTCAAAAGCGAAAAGTGCTAATTATGAATATATTACGATAAGTAAAAAAATTGTAGCTCTTTGACAGCCCTACAGTGTATATAAATGGATTTTGGATAGAATTCTTAGTTTTCGAAATATAGTAGTGGAGGCGGGGCTGCAGCATTGCGTCATTCGCTGCTACGAAAGGCATACCAGATTATTCTCTGGGCCTCTGTGAATTCTTTTGAGTCCGATGGCATAGCACGGGATCAGCAATCTAAAGTTAACTATCGCCATTTCTGCCACATGCACCAAAGCCAGTTCGAAGCGGCGTTTCTTTAAGTATCTTATAACTGTAGAAACCGGATACCGTTTCTGTTTTGGAAGCCTGACTTCTAAAGACTCCCAATGGGGACTTTTACAGAATGTCAGTGACCGTTCTGGTAGGTCGGACGGTCTGGGTCTCAACAACAACAACATAACGTCAGTGCCAGTACGTTGGCACTTGATAATTTTCTGCACTGGCATTTGTGAAAACTAATATGATGGTGCACCTTACAAACACGGGGTGGACATGGACGACACCCTCATAAATGAGCCCCATGACCGGTGACGACCAATGAGATGGTCGGTCACTCCTTCTGGGGCGTGTAAAATTTTTAGTCCAGAAAAAAACCCTATTCCGACTGGACACTTGCTCTTGAGAACTCGAAATGATCAATCGAGCATCCGTTCGACTTGTCCTAGGGACTTTTACCGTCCAAGGGACACTGCTGCTCGAGACCTTACGTTTGGCTTCTTAGCCTGCTTCAGAACCGCTCTGCTAATGTTTCTTCAACTCTAATTATGTATACATATTTTTTCTGTAAATAATAAATATTCGTTTAAGCAAAGATAACGCTTAGTCTACAAAAACAACAAATGTCAGGTGATTGGACTCTCTCTCAAATAACCAGAGGATCAGGGCATTAATACCGCAAGTCAGGTTCAGTTCTCAACAATCACGAACCCCGCATGGTTATTATTTCGATATTTTAGTATTTTAACCAAGATTTTCCAACGGTTGGGAAAGCTGTAATATTTAAAATGTTACGAGTATTGCAGCTCAATGTGTTTACTAACTCCTTGATAAAATACTGTTGTTGTTGAGACTCAGACCGTCCGACCTACCAGAAAGGTGTAAGGTAACTGCCTGGAAGGCCGGGAAGAGTCACCCAATTTAGACCGGAATCCAATGGGGAAGGCATCCACAAGGACCGTACCCTCCTTCCCCTACCACCAACCTCTCAGTAGGACTTACGGACTAACATGTTTAACGTGATCGTACTCCGCGTGAAAACTGCGGTAGTTTTGGCAGAGGAGGAAATCGAACCCGGGCCTACCGAGTGCAATTCCCGCCCGCTAACCACTGGGCTACCGCGCCCTTGGTGAAATATTGTGTATAAGCACGAGATATTTTATTGTGTTTAAAAATATAAAAAGGTTAAACGAACTTGGGGATTCTAAAGATGTTTAATGACTGATGACGTTTGAACAGAATGAATGGAAATATACGCATTCAAATACTTGTCAAGCACGTATTGATGTGCTATCAGGCAAGTTTAAAGATTAACTTGAATCCAAAATCTTGTCAGATGTATTGCCTAAGTTTAATTTTTATGCAGCCACGCAAATTAGTAAAATAAATTGGTATTTTGACTTGAAGTCTATATGGTCGGAGTATCCAAATGAAATCAAGACGGAAAATAAACGTGCTAGCTAACTATTAGTGCAGTCAAAGTACGGTATGTACTCAAATTAAATCAGATGTTTTTGATTTTGTTTTACACTTGTTTAGTAGTGTCTAGGGAAGGTAATATCAAAAGTCCTGATGAATAGGAAGTGAGCTAAAGTCAGAAACTCGAAAAAACCAGGAAAAATGGTGTCTTTTTTTGATTTTTTGAAAATATCTCAAAAACGGTCAACCCTAGGAAGAACTTTCAATATACAAAATGAAAGAGCATTAACAATCCTATAAAAAAGGTTGACTTAACTTTTTCGTATCTCTAATAGTTTTCGAGATAATCGCACTTGAAAAATGACATATTTTTCAAGTTTTCTCCTATCAAAGCTTTTTCCCATAGAAATGTCATGAAAGTACCTTGCACGATAAAAATGCTCTATCAATATTGTAGAGCATTCAGTTCTCTATGAAATGTGTACCTTGCGATTTGTTCTCAAGTGAAACTAGTCCGTTAAATAGCTATAGGTATAAAAGTATCACTCTATGCCATCGCTGTTAAACAAATATCGGGGCAAATTAGCACATAATAATTGAAACAACATTTTTAACTTTTTAAATAATTTATTTAGGACAAAAAAGACCAAAAAATAAATTAAAATATCAATAAAAAATAAATAATAATAATATTTTAATTATTTTTATAAATTGGATAATAAAAATTTGTTAAATAATTTTTGACATGAATGAGACTGACAAAAATGCGATTGTTAAGAATTCTCTCTCAATCACTCATACTCCTCTATCGGCGGTTGATGTTCAAGTGAGGGAGCGAGTAGTTCTTCCTCTTCTTCGCCTTCAAGAGGAATCCCATTTATGCAGTCACCATGGCAATTGTGACAGGCAGAAGTGCAGTGCATTGCGACTTTTCTGCATCCGCACTTGGCTCCACATCCTATGGTGCATCTGCAAAAAACTAGGCCCAAATCTTTCTCAGGGGCAACGGGCTCTTTGGTCTGATTGGGTTCCAAATGGGTTTATTTGAATTCCCAACCCCATTGTTCAGGTGGTAATTCATTAGTACACACGATAAGTGTGCTGCCTGGCGGCTCCCTCTGTTGGAGGCAGTGCAGAAATGTCGGACTTTACTTTGGACATTGATTTTATGAATGAATTGTACCTATGATAATTAAGGGAGGTTTCCTTTGAAGATGCTCCGTACAGTCGAAGGAAATATCTGTAGCCAGCTTCTGCAACAGCCTCGTGTGTGAAATGTGGACTGCTGAACACAATAGCAAGATCGAGCAGGTCTTGATACTACTTGATCAGTTTGAAGCATGTAGCTTTTCCTTTTCTGTAAGAAGAAGAAGTAATATCACAGCCACTGATGGCGTGGAGGAAAAGGATGCTGTTCTTTAGTCCCGATTCTTGTAACTGTTGTGAGGTGAAGATCTTAGTTCCCACTTTATCATGACTTAGTTTCACGAACAGTATTTCTCGATCTGTTGAAGTTAGCGCAGTTATCAAAACCATAAAGTCGACATCCTCTTCAACTATTGCCACATTGCTACCTGATGACGATTTATCAATGACAGTTCTAACGACCAAGATGTCTGCATCACCTGAACTTTCATAGCATTCTATACTGCTTTCTCTAAGTTTGGCTGTCAGCATTACTATTAGCCGCGATTTGTTGCTGTCATTTGACAGAAACAGGTCTTGTTTAACCATTATCTTTGTGCTTCCATCAAAAAGGAAGTCAACTGACCTCTCCACTTCATACCTTCTGGTGCTCAGCTTCTTTTGTGCTGTTGACGACATTTCAATACCCATCAAATACTACTACACAACTTTTCCCGGGGTAATGTTTCAATATATAATTTACATAGCTTTGGCAAATGGATTAAGCAGTACCACCTGTTGGCCATATGACTTTGTGTAGTAGGAAACCACCATAAACAACAAAGTCATAGTTCTCAAAGTCAAAGTTCTCTCTTGTCACCTCAAACATGTTGTACAGGGCTGCTTTCTTGGTTTTGAGCATTCCAGTTTCGTTGAAGAGAGCTAAGGAAAATGGAGCCAACTCATACTGCATATACGTGATCAAGTCTTCCTCTGTTTTTTTTACTTATCAATATCCTCTGGAAAAGTAACAAAGGATCAATAATTGCACTATTACCATCGATAGTAATGGTGCAGCTCATGCTCGTCAGAGGGAGAGCTCGATCTTTTCGTGACAACGAGATGCTTGAAAAGGATTTTCCAACAATTTTCTGCATTGATTGTTTGCCAATTGCTATAGCATTGAAACAGGTAACTGTTTTGCATCTCCTACTAGTCCAGTTGCTATGGACATGATTTGCTGTACTTCAGGAAATGGTAGGTGATTATCAAGCCCACAATAATAGTGTTTTTAGTAAGTAAATAATAGTGTTTTTTTTTCCTTCCTGCCATATAATAGCAATTAAAAAAATCGCAGGATACATATTTTATAGGGAATTGAATGCTCTACAATATTGATTATGAGCATTTTTATCGTGCGAGGCACGTTTTACGACATATAAGCTCGCTTCTATGGGAAAAAGCTTTGATAGGGCAAAACTTGAAAAATATGTCATTTTTCAAGTGCGATTATCTCGAAAACTATTAGAGATACAAAAAAAGTGATGATAACCTTTTTTTTATAGGATGTTCTTTCATTTTGTATATAGAAAATTCTTCCTAGGGTTGACCGTTTTTGAGATATTTTCAAAAAACCAAAACAAAGACACCATTTTTCCTGGTTTTTTTCGATTTTTCTGCCTCTAGCTCACTTCCTATTCATCAGGACTTTTGATATTACCTTCCCTAGACACTACTAAACAAGTGCAAAACATAATCGGAAACATCGGATTGAATTTGAGTACGAGCGAAATTTGAGCCTATTTTGACTGGACTATATAAACAGTTAGCGAGTAACTTGTAGTACTTTGAAAGTCTGCAAATGAAGGAAATGAGTCTGTAAAAATCGAATAATATTATTGCGTGAATAGTATTTAATAAAATAAAATTTTACTGTAGTTTTATTTTATTAAATGCTATTCGTGCAACACCATTTTGACTCCATCGGACTACTATTACTACTTCCTTTGAAATGGTTACAGCGTTTTCAATAATGAAAGTTAAATCATATAAATATTTCTTCTTTTGAAATGGCAACAGCGTTTTCAATAATGGAAGTTAAATCATTTAAATATTACTTCTTTTCAAATGGCAACAACGTTTTCAACAATGCAAATTCAATCATTTATATATTATTTCTTTTGAAATGGCAACAGCATTCTCAATAATGAAAGTTAAATCATTTGAATATTACTTCTTGTGAAATGGCAACAGCGTTTTCAATAATCAGAGTTAAACCATTTAAATATTACTTCTTCTGAAATGGCAACAGCGTTCTCAATAATGAAAGTTAAATCATTTAAATGTTACTTCTTTTGAAATGGCAACAGCGTTTTCAACAATGAAAGTTGAATCATTTAAATATTACTTCTTTTGAAATGGCAACAGCGTTTTCAACAATGAAAGTCAAATCATTTAAATATTACTTCGTTTGAAATGGCAACAGCGTTTTCAACAATGAAAGTTACATCATTTAAATATTACTTCCTTTGAAATGGCAACAGCGTTTTCTATATTGAAAATTAAATCATTTAAACATTACTTCTTTTTAAATGGCAGTAACATTTTCAACAATGGAAGATTAGATTTTGAAGATAAATAAAAGAAAAATAAATTTCACCAAAAATACTGAAAATGTAAATGAAATAGAAATGTTTTTTTCGGTTGTAACTGAAAGAAGAGTCTACAAATGGCACAGTATTTTAAATCATCATGCAAGTTCGCAAATCATTTGATGTCATAGATCCGGCGCTAGCCTTGACAGAAAATATCACTTTGTTTGCAACAGCTATGATGAATAAAAAAATATTTGGCGACATAGCGGAAAATGGTTGTTTTAGGCTTTAAATGTTTGTACATTTTAAACTGATTCGAATTGAAAAAAAAAGCTCGGCGAGGTCTGTCGTATCGGTAGTTCAGCTAATTCGAATATAGCGACTATTCGACGATTAGATTTTCTGTTGTAAAATACACACACACACACACACATCTTCTTTTATTTTATGTAAGATATTTTGTTTTATTGTTGCATTTCAGAATAACATTCGTTCTAGTTTTACCCGGATTAACGAGATTGTAATGTAGCTTGTTCTTATGGATGGATGCATTAAGTTTCATGATTTTTATTGCTTAAATGTTGAACGAAATCTAAATAGAGTGAATTGTCTTTAAGTATTCCATTGGCGTATTGGTGTGCTTCTTTGTTGATTTTCAATTCTATAGACATTTTACAAAAGCATATAATCTTTGAAGTACTTACCTCAGGAACTCTCAGGAAAGCATTTTTCTGGAAAAAAATAAAAATAATATTAGGACTTAGAAAATAGAATCGTATATTTTTAAGTAAAAATAAAATATAATTTCAAACGAGCTCAGATATTTGACTTAAGGGATTTACTAAAGTTGTTGTATAATTCTGTTGATATAATATTAAAAAATATATATTAATATTATCTATATATATATATATATATATATATATATATATGCATATATATATATATATATATATATATATATATATATATAATATTAATATTTGTTGATATAATTAATATATAATATTAATATTCTTTTAGAAGAATTATTAGCAACTTGAATTTATAACAATACTAGAAGGAATTTCTCGGTATTTTTCGTGTCCAAAATAAGTCCCGCTACGTAAATAATACAGTTACAGATAACACCACTTAATTCTTAAATCGCCTGTTTTGAACCAAAATCATTCCCATTTTTCCTTTCAATACAAATCCTTTAAATATTATATCATATTCTTGCCCATATTTTTGCCAATCTATAGAACCGTACTAATCTTCCTTTCTCTGTTACGCCGAAATAAGAAAATATTTTTATATAAAATATAAAATATGCTTATTTCGATGTATTTAAAAATAAAGTAAATAATAATTAAATATGAAGGAATTGGTTGGATTCAGTTCAGAAGTCAGAAAGAACATTCTTCGATCTCTCCGATGACGTCAAGATCGAAACTCTGTGATAATATTTCAATCGATTTGTGTGAAATCATTCAAAATCGTGCTCTAACAGGAAATAACAAAAAAATGAATTTAATTTTTTTTTTTAAATCTCACCGATGTCTGCCATGTATCTAAGTTCATCTAACCGAGCATCGAATTTCGTGGCTGTCCGAAGTTTAAATATTCCACTACATCCGACAAACATTGTCTTTTCTTATGTAAGACTAGCAGCATACCCGTTCTTCGTACGGAGTATATAACATAAAGAAACTTAAAATTCACGATTATGTGCAAATTCCTATAGTATATATACTAAACGATATTGTTTATCAAAGTATTCTATTAAAATATTTAATTTAATGCTCCTCAAAAGAAGTTTAAGAATATCTGTTCTCGCTATACAAAATTATCTTCACGGGCAAATCTGAAGAATAAAACATCCTGGTTCCGTTTGTAAATAAATGTACAAAAAATTTGAAATTGAACCAATATATGCAAAAAAAAAAGGCTCTAAAATCGTATTGGACCCGTACTACTTATATTCGCGAATTTTAGAAGATAATCCGTGTATATGAGTTTCTAAAATCTTTAACAAAATAAAACGGATGACGTAATAAATTGAAAATATCAATAATCTCGTAATCTTTAAACCTAAAGGTCGTAATAATTCATTCCAATATATACCAATATATGTCAAAATATATGTCAATGTACCTGTACGACTTATATTCTAGTAGATTATAAGATATACCCGTGCATTTATAGAAGATTACCCTTACTACGAACAATATATGAGTTTCAATAATTTTTGTCAAAATAAAACAATGACGTAATAAATTGAAAATATTAATAATCCCCGAATCAATAATTCCCGAAAATATTAATAATATTTAATGTTTAAACTTGAAGACCGTAATTGATATAATCTAGTCAAAAATGCAATATCGGTGGAATTTATTTTATATACATATTTTTATTATTTAAATCGGAAAAGATTTAATAAAAATAGTCTGCCGCATAAACACATTGGATTTAAATCCGTTGCTAAGCCAATATAATTTTCTTCAAATAAATTGGCAGAAAATATATCGTCTGCATAATGCTATCTCTGTGGAAGGTTTAATTGTGCTTTTGTAATCAATATCTAGACAACTCCTCGTCCTAGAAACTCGAAACATGGACTAAATTTTAAGTTGGGCTATTCAAAGGCAACCCACAAAATTTCATTAAATTTGGTTCAACCGTTCTCCCGTAATGATGAGACAAACATACAGGCAGATTTTCAATTTTATTTATATAGTTTAAAGCTAAATCCAGAAGCCTGAGTGTTCCAAATACCAGGAATTTCCGAATTTTTCGTTAATCAATCCAGTTGCGGGTATGACAGAAGGCACGGATTTTCAGGTCAATCTCAAGGTTGCTATCTATGACCACGATGCTAAATTTTAAAGTAATAATGATTATGTAAAGTAGTAAAGCACGGATTTATCCTGGGCGCAGTTGCCTCGTCGTGGTATGTCCTGGGAATTGTTTCGCTCTGTATTAGAAAAAAAAAAAAAAAAAATCGCTGACGAGGCCATCGCCTCCGTTTGACAAATTTCTCGTTTCTAGAGTTTCACTGTTTCTTACCGCAAAAACTATTACCAGGCATTTTAACCATAGCATACAAGAATATAAAATTTGGTACACTTGTAAAGAAAGGTTTGGGGAACAAGCTGAAATAAACCATTTTTCGATATATATTGTAGTTTAGGAAATATTTAATGCCAAAACAAAGATAAAATATGGAGCTGCGAGTTCGCGTCCTGGATAGACTAACAATAGCAATACCACGAATTTTTGCAGGCAGGTACCTGCATAGTTGAATTTTTGCAGAACGGAGCCCCCTTTTTTAATTTCTATGTAGTTTACGAGATATTGCATTTTTTATGCACTTCTAAAGTGAAAAATGTTCTTTAGTATCGGTACGTGCATCGATTTTCTCTGTCTCGTACCGCAAAAGCGATAGCATAAAAAATATGAAATTTTGTACATTTATAGAGAAATAATTGGGTAAGACGATAAAATAAATAGTGTTCCGATTTAAACAACTTTAGTTTGGCAAAGCGAGTTCTGCGAATAGGAGGCGAAGCTTCCCGACTCCCGAAGTTAGTTACGAGGTTGGCGAAGCGTAGCGAGCAGGAGGTAGAGCCCCCTAGTTAGTCAGAAAAAGTCTGAAACAAATTAAGAGCTGCAAAAATACGCGATAAAATAGTCTTCAGAATCAAACAGCGAAATACCAAAAATCGTGCCACTTCGACTCTTTGAAGGAGGCGCAGAATGTTGGCACACATAACCCTGCTTTCGCACAAGTTATAAACATTGCTAAATACAGCTTATTTTCACCAGCTACAAGTGACTTTTGAAAAGAAAGTTTTTTTCAGTCACCTTATATCGTCATGAAGAAAGTTAAAAAAATAAACATTGCACTATCTGCAGATTCATAGAAGACATAGTTTGTTTTCGGATTAAACAGTTAAGGGTGAACATTTTGATATCATACTTACAAATTGCATTTCTATGTAAACGATTTTCTCTTCAATCTTCATGTCGTATGAGATAAAACTGAAAATAAAATTAAAAAAAAAACCTGATCGCACGAGTTAACCATTTTATGATGCAATTAAGTACAGACAAACATACAAATATATAATCCTCTTATGATTAAGGCAAGGGCTAGATTTGTTTTTAAACTTTCTCAAAGTAGACAAATGCTTGGGGTCATTTTTAACCATAGTTAAATAGGCAAATGCTAGACCCGTAATACTGATAATTCTTATAAAATTCCATCTTGAAAAATCAAATACAAAACCCTTAAAAAACGTAATTAATTTAGAACACCATAGACTCTAACAAAACGTATCTGTTCCACACACCGTAAAACTTACTATATTTCGAATCAATAATATCAATTTATCCAAAACGACAGGCATAAATTGAACTTTAATTTCCAAGATATTGAATATTCATTAATTTGGCGTCAGTTCGTTAATTTAATGTCATTTCTGCATATTTGGCAACATTTTCGTCAATTTAGCGGCATTTTCACAAAGTCGCCAAGTTGGTGATATTTTAACAAATTCCCACCAAATTTATCCCCAAGCATTACAGACGGGCACACAACCAGATAAAAGAGTTTTGGCGAATTGTTGGCCGGCAAAATACGAAACAATTTCAAAATGTATCTTCTCTCCCAAATGGAACGCACTAGATGTACTAAAATGATATTAACGAATTTATCGCATAATATTGCATATGGAAAGGAAAAATATTTTACGTTAGTTAATAGCATTTTAATTTTATGTAATATATTCGTAAAATTATTTTTTAAATGTGCAATATCTTAAAAGCGGTTCTAGCTAACGTTCCAAAGTGTCATTCGTTCTCTAATGAAAAATTACATAAGACGTGATTATTTGCGCAACATTATTGAAGGTTCTCATTTTTAAAGTATTTTTTTCAAAATGTCGTTCCGAAATTTAAGGGTTTTCTGAACATTCAATCACGTTTGAAATCAATAGGGTACCAGTATTCACCAATTGTAATATTTGTAAACAAATTTTATACGAAACGCTCCATTAGTTCGTGAGTTATCGCTTCCACACACTAATGGATACACCCACTAACATACACACCCACGCACATGCATGCACACATATAGACACCACTTCAAAAACGTTCGATTCGAGTTCGGGGATGCCTCAAGGGTGCTATTCCGTCGAAAATCCTAATTTTCGACCCTGTTACATACTTTCCATGTGCTTTATACATACTATGTATGTAAAGCAAAAATGCGCTAGATTCAGTTCGTGTTAATGAAAGTTCAATTTCAAGGATATCGGACGAAAAAACATGGACGAAGATGGACGAAAAAACAATACAATCACAAAGTTGCAGAGTATTGTCTGACGACTAAGATTTGACCATTAAATTATTACAAAATGAATTTGGCACACAAGGGTAATTGACGAATCGCTGTCCTATTCATGAATGCCAAAATAGAAAATCTGATGTGGGCAGCAGATGACTTTCCCTGCAGACTTATATTCACGTTCTCTTTATTTTAATTAAATTTAATTCACTTTTAATTCAATTTTCGTTCTCATTTGGTAACTGGACTTATTTTCAAAAGTGGCGTAGAGAAAATACGAAAAACTAAAATATCTCGAGAACGGTTAGTCCTAGTGTAACGGGGTTGTTCTTATTTTTTCTTTCGTTAAAAATTACGTATTAAACAATCATTTAATGGATATATTTAAGCATATGTAGTTTCTATTTTAGATTTGGATGATTTTAGAAAGCCATTTCTAAAAAAAAAAACAAAAAAAAAAAAACGGCAGGTTATCTTTTTCCGAATCGCACCAAAATCTAATCAGCACCAGGGTGAACCACAAGCGACTTATCTACTGAATTTTCCTAAATTCGGTCCATTAGTTTTTCAGCTAGAGTGGATACAGTCAATTTTTCCGGGCCATTTCGCAAAAATAGGCGTTTTTTTTTTATCCCGAATCGTACTCAAAACTAATCAACACCAGATTCGCCCACAAGTGACTTATCTATCAAATTTTATGAAATTCGGTCAATTAGTTTTTTAGGTAGAGTGGATACAAAATCTGCACAGAGAGACAGACACACAGACACACACAGACGTCACTCTAAAAATGGTTTTATCGTATTCTTGAGGTCTTGAAACGTGTAGATCCGTCGAAAACTCGAATTGCGATTTTCGGTATGAATCCAATACTTTCCCTATACATTACCATGTATTGCAGGGAAAGGAAAAAGCTGATGTCGGCAACATATGATTTTATATGACTCTATATACTGCAATCTGTGGTTTTTTTTTTCAGGACTTTTTGACACGGGGGGTGGGGGGTGGGCGAATGAAATTTTAAGGGGGGGGGGCAAGTTTTTTTATAGAAATATATCACAGAAATACAAACTAGGTTAACATAAAATGTCTCCTAGGGGACGAATCTTCGTCTCCCAAGGGGGGGAGGGAGCATCGCCCCCCCGGAGGTATGCTTGAAAGAAACACTTACTGCAATTTATTTTCTTCTTCCACGGTGAAAAAGTGATGTATAATATTCACGGTGCTGTGTTTTTAACTTTGAATTGTAGATCTGGAGCTCCTTCGAATGGCAACATGTAAGGTTTTTTCGAAGCACCTAATTGACCTATATTTTGCGCAAGTCTAAATGGACAATTATCAATATTGATAGCAAGCAATACAGTCTATATATTAAAATATTTCAATAATTATAAACTATTTAATAAACTATCTTTTCACTTGAATGGAACTGACTACATCCACACAAATGGTATGAAAAACGTTAACTAACTTATCGCATAATATTGCATGAAAAATGAACACGTTTCATAAAAATTAATACTTTTTTTTTTAATTGTATGTAATGTTTTTGATAAATTTATTAGAAAAAAGTGAAATATCTGGAAAACGGTTCATGCTAACATTTTAAAGTATATGTCATACGTTTTGCGATGAAGAATTATACAAGAAATAATTATTTCCGTGACATTGTTGAATTTGATGATTTTTTTTTTAACATTTTACAACAAAGTTGAAAAGTGCTTATGACTTTGTGCTTATGACTGTCTGTCTGTCTGTCCGTTAGCACGATAACTGCCGTAAAAATGACTTAATCAAAATGAAATTTTAGTATGTTGTTCAGACGGTCTGTAGGACCTATGGGAATATAAATGAATAATATCACTCAATTAGTTTTGGATTGAACCCGGGTTGAAAAAATGAAATACATTGAGCCCTGGGACCTAATTTTTCAAACATTTTTTAATCGGATTTAAAATTCACAAATTGCTTCGAAATTTTTAGGTAATATTCAAATTGTTCCATAAAATATATAAAAAAAATTCAGCGAAATAGATTCAGTAGTTTTGTAAATAAAAATTAAAATAATAATAACACCTCTTATATGAAACGATCACGTGACCATGATATGAAAGTATCACGTGATCCACTTCAAAATGATATATGGCATCCATCTTGTCTCAAAATCGTGATTTTTAAAGTTCTTTTTATTTCATATTGAGTGTTGTATCCGTCCTAAAACCACTTTATTTTGGTTTAAATTCTGTGCATCTACATACTAAATCAACGCAATTACAATATATATGAGTTTAAATGCTCATCCAAATTTGATTATTTCTACAACGAAGCCTATTTTTCACTTATGTAAAATGTAAACAGCAAAATATGTAGGATGAGTTGTATAGAAATTGCTGTATTTTTTTAACGCAAAAGAATTTAACTCATGGAGTCTGCATAGCTGATATGAAAGAAATATTCATTGACTTTACCGAGAGAAGGACGATTTTTTGCGAGTTTTAAGCATAGAGTTAAATTACTCTAAAATTTATTACTTACGACGAAGTTTTAAGCATAGAGTTAAATTACTTGTAGCTCCATGGTCTTAATTTTTAAATAAAATAAATGATTATAGTATTGTGATGAATGACATGAATGGGAAATTATGCTGCTTTTTTAGAGAGAGCCAGGCGTGTTATTTTTTCTATGACGTCATTAGAATGAATTTCAGTTGTTTTCGATGAAGTTTTTAAATATAATAAATTATCGTGGTATTATGATAATTCTAAAATTATTATCGAGGAATATATCACATTTTAGAGATGTTTAAACCAGGCAATTTATATTTCAATGCCGTCATTTGAATGAAGTTCATTTTTTTCGATGAAGGTTTAAATTTTCAAATATAATAAATCAATGTAGTATTGTGAGAAGTTTAAAAATATTACCGAGGAATGTATTGCATTTTAGACATGTTTAAAAAAATTGCATTGCTGTTGGAAAGTGTTTCATAATCAATGCATTAAGCATGATTGATCTTTCTTGTTTTATTTCATTCGAAAATTTGGGAGGTCTTATGAACATTTGATTGTGTTTAAAATCGATAAAGTTCCAGTGTTCACCGATTGTAGTAATTGCACAAAATTTCGATCGAAATTCTCTATTCCTTCGTGAGAAATCGCATCCACAGAATTACAGATACATACACAAACACATGACCTCAAAAATGTTATATTCGAGTTCAGAGATGCTAAAAACGTACATTTCTGTTAAACACTCGAATCCGGATTTTTGATCCCGGCATGATTTTTATAAGGAGAGTAAAATAAAAACATTTTCCGCTCAGGGGAGGATTGGAAATCTGACTCCGTTAGATTCTGTTCTGTTGTTTATATTGTAATTATGTAGAGATTCAGCTTTCTAGGTCACGGCGAGGTGAGGGGGAGGGGGCTTCTGGAGGATATGGGAAACACAAACAAATTATACAATTATCTTGATTAATAACAGATTTTTATTATTAATTATAATTTTTTATTTGCGTTACATAAATGATGCACGTAAAAATACAAACAAGAAACTTACTCGCATGGCTGGTTATAGTATTGCAAAAGATCCGTGCAGTGATCCCAAAGGCCAGTAGCTGTAAGATTACAACATATTTATAAACAGATGTGCAAGAAAAAAAATTCATATAATTCCTCGTACTACTGCTATTGCATAGAAAAAGTAACAGTTTTCCCAAAAAGGTTGACTTTGATACATTGACGTGTGCAGCACATGATTTTCCCTTTACACTGTAATTCCTTTTCGTTTTCTTCCTGTCCACAATTCATTAAATTGAGTTTAACTGTGCAAAATTGAGTTTAACTGTCACGGATAATTATTTGAAAAGACACTGAAATTCAGTTTAATTCAAATTTCGTTTCCGTTTGGCGACTGGTTTCAAAGGTCATGATGCATACGAAAAAGGAACTAAAATAGCTCTAGAATGTTTAGTCCCAGATTAATGGGGTTGGACTTTTCTTTTTCGTCGTCCAATTTTACGTATAAAATAAGTATTTAATTACTACATTTAAACATATGTTGTCTTTTATTTCATATTTTGACTATTTTTGGCGGCAATTTCGCAAATTCTGTTTTCTAAATCGTACCAAAATCTAATCAGTACCAGGGTAACCAACAAGAAACATACCTACCAAATTTTGTAAAATTACGGTCAATAGTGTTTGAGTTAGCGAGGATACACACATTGCGCAGACAAACACACACAGAGATAAATACATACACACACAGATGTCATCCGGCCGTCCAACTAGTTACTCTAAGTCCTCTGGACGAGTCGGACGGTCTGGGTCTTCCACACACAGATGTCATGGCAAAAATAATGTTTTCATGTTCTAGAGGTCTCCAAACATGTAGATCCATCTAAAATTCGAGTTACGATTATCGACACGATTCCAATACTTTCCCTACATATTACCATGTATTGTAGAGAAAGTAAAAAATCTAATGTGAGCAGTACACGACTTTCCCTGCAGACTCATATTCACGTTCTTTATTTCTTCAATAATTCATTATATTGAGTTTAATTGTACAAAATAACGCCCTCAATTATTTAAAATGACACTGAATTGGCACTTTTAATTCAACTTTCGTTCTCAGTTGGTAACTGGACCTTTTTTCAACGCTGGCGCAGAGTAAATGCAAAAAAACTAAAGTATCTCGAAAACGGCTAGTTCTAGTACAATGGGGTTGATCTTATTCTTTTCATTGATAAAAATTATGTTTAAAACAAGCATGTAATTGGTATATTTGAGCATACGTAGAATTTTATTTTAGATATTAACGATTTTTGTTGGCCATTTCGCAAAAACAGGCATATTACTTCGAATCGTACCAAAATCTATTAAGCACTAGAGTAACCCACAAGTGACTTTTCTACCAAATTTTGTGAAATTTGTTCTATTAGTTTTTCATCTAGAGTGGATACAGGAAATTTTTTGCGGGTCATTTCGAAAAAAAAAAAAAAAAAAAAAAAAATCTGATGTGGGCAGCACATGACTTTCGCTTCAGACTTGTTCTTTTTATTTTAATTAAATTTAATTCACTTTTAATTCAATTTTCGTTCTCATTTGGTAACTGGACTTATTTGCAAAGGTATCATAGAGAAAATACGAAAAAACTAAAATATCTCGAGAACGGCTAGTCCTAGTGTAATGGGGTTGATCTTATTCTTTCCTTCGTTAAACATTACGTATAAAACAAGCATTTAACGGATATTTTTTAGTATACGTATTTTTTTATTTTAGATTTTGACGATTTTTGCGGGCCATTTTTGCGGGCCAAAAAAAGGAGGGAATTTTTTTCCGAATCGTACCAAAATCTTATCAACACCAGAGTGACCCACAAACGACTTATCTGACGAATTTTGTGAAATTCGCTCCATTAATTTCTCAGATAGAGGGGATGCAGTCTTTTGAGTACCATTTCGAAAAAAAAAGGCGGGTTCTTTTATCCCGAATCTTACCCAAAACTAATCAGCACCAGATTCGCCCACAAGTGACATACCTACCAAATTTATGAAATTCGGTCAATTAGTTTTTTAGTTAGAGTGGCTACAAAATCTGCACAGACAGACAGACACACAGACGTCACGCTAAAACTGGTTTTTTCGTATTCTAGAAGTCTCGAAACGCGTGGATCCGTCGAAAACTCGAGTTGCGCTTTTCGGCATGATTCCAATACTCTCCCTTATCATGCATTGCAGGGAAAGTAAAAAATATATTTGCAAGTGTTTGTAGATACGATAAGCAAGAGGGAATGCGACTGTCGCTCTGATAAAAAATGTGCTGAGGCATAATATAAAAAAAATCTGATGTGGGCAACACATGACTTTCCTTATATAATGAAATGAATTTACTACTTTTAGAGTAAAATAAATAGGTTTTTCTTATAGTAGATACTAATATCCTTTCCAAGATATTGAATTTCCGACAATTAGTCGTCATTTTTATTGATTTAGCGTCATTTTTATCCATTTGGCGAGATTTTCGTTAATTTGGCAACATTTCAAAAAGTCGCCAAGTTGGCGACATTCCGCCAATTTCGTCGCCAAAATCTCGCCAAGCGTTATGGACGAAGAAATAAGTTGTTCTTACAGCAGATAAATTGGCGTTCAAATGCAAAAATATTACTCAAAGTATCTTTTTTCATGAATGGAACGAGCTAGATCCACGAGTATGATGTCACCCAATTTATCGCATGATATTATATATGAAAAGTGAACATGTTTCTCAATAGGAAATATTTTTTTTTCTATTTTATATGACTTTTTGATAATTTTTTTGAAAAATGTGCAATATCTCGAGAACGGTTCATGTTAGCGTTCTAAAATTTATGTCAATCATTTTTTTAATGAAAAATTACATAAGAAATGTCTATTTGCGTAACTTTAATATTGGTTTTGATTTTTTGACGATTTTTTCAAAATTTCATTCGAAATTTTAGGGGGGTTCTGAACATTCGATTGCATATAAAAACAATAGGCTTCCAGTGTATACTGATTGTGATTTTTGTACCAAATTTGGTTCGAATCGGTCCATTCGTTCGTCAGTTCCACAGACCCACTGACACACACACACACACACACACACACACACACACACACACACACACTTTCACACACACACACAGACATCACTTCAAAAATGCTTGATTCGTGATCAGGGATGCTTGAAACGTGCTCTCCCGTCGAAGACTCGAATTCGAATTTTCGACCCCGTCACAATACTTTCCTTATACATTATGTATATAAGGAAGGTAATTAGAACTAGATATTTTTTCCTTCACAATTCTCATGATTAGAACTCGGAATATTCGAAAGATTTTCGTACGATTTTTACTTTTCTACTTGGTTTTGGAATCGTGTCGAAAATCAGAACTCGAGTTTTGGACGGATTTTCACTTTTCGGACATTTTAGAACACGAATGCACATTTTTAGCAGGACATTTGTGCGTGTGTGTGATTGTCTGTTTAACTTTGTGTTTATGCACTGTAGGTATCCATGCTAACTCATAAATTATTCGACGGAATTTAGCAAAATTTAGTAGGTAAGTCAAGTTTAGTAGGTAAGGTGTGCACTCTGGTGCTAATTAGAATATGGTACAGTTAAAAAAAAACAGAACTAGCCCTTTTGTTTTTCTACGAAATGTCCCTCAAAAATCGTCAAGTTCGGAAATAAGAAACTAAATTTGCTAAAATTTATTAATACTAAACGTACCGACATTCAATATATACCTATTAGTACCGTAACCGGTTAAATGGCCGGTTTTTAGATAAAAACTTTCTTTTTTCTGATTGAATGCAGTAATATTGATTTTAGTAAGGAAATATTAAACAAAGTAACTTATAAGGTAATAGACTACATTCCGTTCCTAAAACTCGATTTACGTCTTCTATCGTGTATATTCTTATACGTTTCCTAATACGGTCAATTATCAACGAAAATATAGTCTTCACTTTACCCTTTATAATATTACGTTCTGCATATCCCGTTGGACCTGATTCTTCCCTGAAAATGGTATGAAGTGCTGCTCTCCTAGATGTAGCATCTATTTGCATTTCTTCCCAAACAGTGCCACAAATCGAAATATACTGCTCATTTTTTCATTCTCATCTTCAGAACTTGAGAACAAACAGTCTCATTCGTTTTCGTCCTCTGCGTATTATATTCACAATATTCTCCTCTTCATCGTCGGTATCTGTAGGCTCACACCCAGTGTCTAATAGATCATGATCATTTTTAAATAATATATCCTCACTTTCAGAAAGTCCACCTTCATCAATTTCCAAAATCTCATTGCCTGCTATTTATTTCTTCTAAGAACTTGGTGTGTTTTAAATGTTTCGACATTTTTACAGGGTGAAGATTAGGAATGGAGTAACAAAATATAAACTAACTAGTAATACTCTCAGTTTCTGTCACCTTTTCTTGCAATTTGAAATTTTACGCACTTTATTGGAATCATAATACACAATTATTACTTTCCTTATATACATAATGTATTAGGAAAGTATTGTGACGGAGTCGAAAATTCGAATTCGAGTTTTCATCGGGAGAGCACGTTTCAAGCATCCCTGATCACGAATCAAACATTTTTGAGGTGATGTCTGTGTGTGGAGACGATATCTCACGAACGAATGGCTCGAAAGAAATTTGATACAAAAATCATAATCCTTGAAAACTAGAAGCCTATTGTTTTTAAACGTAATCGAATGTTCAGAACCCCCCCCCCCCCTAAATTTTCGAGTGAAATTTTGAAAAAATCATCAAAAAATCAAAACCTTTAATAAAGTTACGCAAATCGACATTTCTTATCTAATTTTTTCTTAGAAAACGATTAACACAAACTTTAGAACGCTAGCATGAAGTGTTCTCGAGATATTGCACATTTTTCAAATAAATTTATAAAAAAAATCCCATAAATTAAAAAAAATATATTACATACACATGTATATAAATACACATGTTTACTTTTCATATGTAATATCATGCGATAAATTTGGTGACACCATTCTCGTGGATCTAGCTCGTTCCAGTCATGAGAAAAGATACTTCGAACAATACTTTTGTATTTGAACGCCAATAGTCATTTATCTGCTATAAGAATAACTTATTTCTCCATACACAACGCTCGGCGAGATTTGGGCGATGAATTTGGCGGAATGCCGCCAACTTGGCGACTTCTTAAATGTTGCCAAATTAACGAAAATCACGCCAAATGGATAAAAATGACTCTAAATCAATGAAAATGACGACTCATTGATGAAAAATCAATATCTTGGAAAGAATATAAGTATCTACTATAAGAACAACCTATTTTTTTTTATGCTGTAAAAGTAGTGAATTCATTGCATTATATAAGGAAAGTAATGTGCTGCCCACATCAGATGTTTTTAAAATGTCCTTGCAGAAATGTGCAGGAAACGGATGAAAATATGTGGAATGTGCATGTACATCACATTTTCTGACCCGGCTACCTTATAAGGTAATAAAGTTTTCTCCCGGTCAAATGATCGATCGTGGTAGATAACGGTAGACTATGTATCTTCATCAAATAAACACAAGAAGAAAGAAAAAAAATCTGATGTAAGCAGCACATGACTTTCCCTGCAGACTGAAATTCATACTTTCTTTATTTTTTTAATAATTCATTAGATTCGTTTTAGATGCACCAAATAACCCTAAATTTGCATATTTAATTCAATTTTTGTTTTTATTTGATAATTGGACATTTTTCCGAAATCGGCGTAACAAAAATGCAAGAAATCTCAAATATCTTGAGAACGGTTAGTCCTAAAGTATAAGTAGGTTGTTCCTCTGCGAATCTTACCAAAATCTAATCGGCACCAGAGTATCCTACAAGTAACTATCTACTAAACTTATCTACCAAATTTTGTGAAATTTGTTCAATTAGTATTTTAGCTAGAGCGGATAAATGAAATTTTTACGAGCCATTTCGCAAAAGAAGGTGGGTTCTGTTTTTACGAATCGTACCAAAAACTAATCAGCACCAGGGTCTCATCCAAGTGATTTACCTATCAAAGTTTATGTAATTCGGTCCATTAGTTTTTGAGTTAGAGTGAATACATACATTGCACAGACACACAGACAGACACACAGACACACACACAGACAAACACACAGACACACACACAGACGTCACGCTAAAAACAGTTTTTTCGTATTCTAGATGTCTCGAAACGTGTAGATCCGTCGAAAACTCGAGTTGCGATTTTCGACATAATTCCAATACTTTCCCTATACATTACCATGTATTGCAGGAAAAGTAATAAATATTGAAAAATTGATTGTATATATATTTAATAGAAAAAGTCAGGAAGTCAAGTGAGAAAAAACGATAACATTATATGCGAATTTTCTAATCAAAAGTTTATAACCAGTCATTTGACCGGTCATGCTACGTTTAGTGTTAATTATATACATAGCTTTTAACATCAAAATGAAGAAGATCAAAGCCATTACTCAAGGATGGTTCATTCTCGAGAGATTTACGTTTTTTTTTTAATTTTGAATAGATGGCAGCGTTTTAAATTACGTTAAAATGCCATTAGTCCCATTTTTTTCATACTAGTCGTTTTAGTGGTAGAGTGTGTATGTGGGGGGGGGGGGGGGGGAATAAGCGAATATAACGCCACAAAATCTATAGCAATGTTTAACAGCGTTCGTCGCTGAGATAGGAATTATTTTTTTAAAATTTACTTCTGTCTATGGTCAAGAAGCTTTTTACTTTTGCCACTTCAAGTATTTCCATTTATTAGTGTTTATTTTCAGCGATTCAAAAGTCTAACTTCTTTCATGTCGGTTTTCTAATTTTTTTTTAAATATATAGTATATAAAGTGTATTAGATATCTTTGTGTCGTTCAGCCAATAATCAGCGATCGCTGAACTAGATATTTCTGCGCATGCGTATGGGGAATTGCAGCACGCTTATTTAGGGCGTATCAAAGAAGATTATTTGGTGGCGTATTACACCCGCGTTAAGCAATTGGTATAATTGAGCATGGATAACATGGACGATTTTAGTTCAAAATAGGCGATTTGGAAATTGAGTGGTACTATCCATATATATATTATTTAAGTGGCTGGCGCTTATTTAGATCCCTTGCAACGCCGGATAATTAGTTCTAGCTTAAAAATAAATAAATAAATATGAAAGAATTGTCGTAAAGATTCGGTTCAAAGATCGTTGAAAGAATCGATCTTTCCGATGAGGTAATGATGGAATCTCTGTGATATATTTTTGATAGCTAAGGAAATGATTTGTATAAAAATCGCGGAAAATTATGCTTTAATATAAAATAGCTAAAAAAATAAATTTTCTAATTTTGAAAAAGAAAAAAACCTCACTGAGGTCTGCCGTACAGGGAGTTAGCACAATATCGAATATCGCAGCTATCTGAAGCTTACATTTTTCGCTACAGACGACACTCATAAACACAGACAGAAAGACAAACTTCGTCATTTATTATATAAAATTTTACTTTTAATTCGAAGAGTTTGTATATTGAAAGTCTGCCATTGCAAGTTAATTTGCATTTTTCAACGAATGGGAGCCATACGGAATTTAAACCAATAAAATGAGGTGAATATTATAAATCACACATAAATAACTCACCATTGCAAGGTTCACATAACTTGCAAATGGGGTCGTCATGGGGATAATCAATTGTAAGAGGGATGCAACCATCATGTTCTAGGCTTGCGTTCAATTTGCACTCTTGGATCACCATCTATAAAAAAAATCCTAAAATCACATCAAGAAACAATATACAGAGGGCGCATTCACCACTCTAAGCAGTCAGTTCAATATATCCGAATGTGTAAGGTAACAGTTTTGACGACTTGGACAGTGCCACTCAATTTAGACGGGAACCCTATGGGGTGGCAACTACAGGGATCGTACCCTACTTGCCCTTAATCACCACCTCTCGAATGAATTATCGGACTTACAGATTTGACATTCCCAACTCCGTACTGACACGGAGACTGACGTATAGGTAACTATAGTTACACCCCTCTCCGCAGAAGCTTCTGCCAGCGATTTCCATGGACGACAATGTCTGCAAAGGGGAGTCGAACTGTTTGGGATAGGGTATATCAAATACCTGTCTTTTGGGGAGGTTCTTCGTTTGGGATGGACGCTGTCCCACCCGTAAGCAAAAGGTTAAATGCATTTTTTTTCGAAACGGAATTTTCAGAGGTTTCACATTTTTAAAATTCTCCATGCTTCTTAATTTTTGTTTGATATGCATGAAATTCGGTAAGAAGACACCTTTCATACTTTTTGATGAAATTGGGTATGCATTTTATAATTGAACTTTATTAAGGTAATTAAAAGTGAATAATAACCCAATTAAATGATGAAAATTAAGTTTTGATGCAGAAAAATATTTTTAAAAAATTAACTTTCTAAGGGATTTAAAAATGAATACCCAAATTTGTTCATAATGTGTTTTTGAGTGATCATAATGTAAAATTAATCAAAAATGTGAACAAATGGCAAGCAAGGAGCATTTTCAAATTTTCGTTAAAAAAAAATTAAAACTAAAAAAAAAAAAAAAAGACGAAATTGTAACAAAATTGAAAAAAAATTGAATGGTAGTTTATATAGTAACGTTAAGAAGAATATTTACACAAATTTTCACATTTCTAAATCATTAAATAAACAAGAAAGATCAATCATGCTTAAAGCATTGATTATGAAACACTTTCCAACTCCAATGCAATTTTATTTAAACATCTCTGAAATGCAATACGTTCCGAAGTAATATTTTAAAACTTATCACAATACTACATTAATTTATTATATTTGAAAACCTAAACCTTCATCGAAAAAAATGAACTTCATTCAAATGACGGCATTGAAATTTAAATTGCCTGATTTAAACATCTCTAAAATGCGAAACATTCCTCGATAATATTTTTAAAATCCTCATAATACTACAATAATTTATTATATTTGAAAACTTTATCGAAAACAATTGACATTCATTCAAATGACGTCATAGAAAAAGTAACACGCCTGGCTCTCTCTATAAAAGCAGTATTTCATTCATAACATTTTCCCAATCATTTCATTCATCACAGTACTAAAATAATTTATTTTATATAAAAACTTAAGACTATGGAGCTACAAGTAATTAAACTCTATGCTTAAAACTTCATCGAAAAAAATCGTCCTTCTCATTGTAAAATCAATGAATATTTCATTCATATCAGCTATGCAGACTCCATGAGCTAAATACTTTTGCGTTAAAAAATTACAGCAATTCTTATACAACTCATCCTACATATTTTGCTGTTTACAATTTACATAAGTGAAAAATAGGCTTCGTTGTAGAAATAATCAAATTTGGATGATCATTTAAACTCAAATATATTGTCATTGCGTTGTTTCAGTATGTAGATGCACAGAATTTAAGCAAAAATAAAGCGGTTTTAGGACGAATACAACACTCAATATGAATTAAAAAGAATAAAAATCGCGATTTTGAGACAAGATGGAAGCCATATTTTATTTTGAAGTGGGTCACGTGATCTTTTCATATCATGGTCACGTGATCGCTTCATATAAGAGGTGTAATTATTATTTTAATTTTTATTTAAAAAACTACTAATATATTTTATGGAAATATTTGAATATTACCTTAAATTTTCGAAGCAATTTGTGAATTTTAAATCCGATTAAAGAATGTTTGAAAAATTAGGTCTCATAGGGTTCAATGTATTTCATTTTTTCAACCCGAGTTCAATCCACAACTAATTGGGTGATATTATTCATTTATATTCCCATAGATCCTACAGACCGTTTGAACAACATACTAAAATTTTTAGTTATTTAAAATACTTATGAGTAGTATATATATGTACGTATGAGCACACATGTACTTTATACACTAAAAACTATATTTTATAGCTTATTTTTATCTTTTTTATATATATAAAAAAGGTATCGATCCATATTAATATTAAAAACATGATTTTATAGCTAAATAAAGCCTTTTTTACATTTAGACCAAATTTTAGATAAATGCGTGAAAAAAGAGATCAAAGATAGGCTGCCCCATTATGGGGCTACCTCATACATAGGATGAAATTAAATAAATGCGTGAAAAAAGAGGACTTCCAAAATGTATGGAAGTCCTCTAAAAACCAAGAGATACTATAAATTTGAATGATATTAAAAAAATATAATGCCATTTTAAATGGCGTCAAAAAATCCTATTTCATCCTATGTATGAGGTAGCCCCATAATGAGGCAGCCTATCTTTGATCTCTTTTTTCACGCATTTATCTAAAATTTGGTCTAAATGTAAAAAAGGCTTTATTTAGCTATAAAATCATGTTTTTAATATTAATATGGATCGATACCTTTTTTTTATATATAAAAAAGATAAAAATAAGCTATAAAATATAGTTTTTAGTGTATAAAGTACATGTGTGCTCATACGTACATATATATACTACTCTTATGGCTGTTATTTTGTGCAGTTAAACTCAAATTATTATTGAAGAAATAAAGAGAACGTGAATATGAGTCTGCAGGGAAAGACATGTGCTGCCTGCCCACAACAGAATTTTTAACAATATTACAACAATGATTTATAGAAGTGAACGGGGATTATTTGCAGGCCATTTCGAAAAAAAATGTATGATCTATATTTAAAGATCCACCAAATTTTTGTAGAATAAAATGTTCAACAAATTTAAGCTGTGTACCAAATTTTATCTCTCTAGGACGTAGGAAAGTGCATTAAAAATGCCATCAAATAGAGTTATATAAAATTAAAAAAAAAATTTGAAAATTTTTTATCTACCAAATTTATTTTAAAATGTGAAACCTTTCTCATATACAAAATGATTGAACTCTTGTAAAGATATTTATTATATAATATATCTCTTTTCTCTTTCTGGAGGATATCCCAAAAGTCAGAATTTAATTAAATTTGGTTTTTCCCTATATTAAATAATTTTTAATTAAAAAACTACTTAACATATTTTACTGAAATTTTTTATATATATTTTATGGGATAATGTGAATATTTTCTAAAAATTTCGAAGCAATTTGTGAATTTTAAATTTGCTTAAAAAATGTTTGAAAAATTAGGTCCCATAAGGTTCAATGTATTTCATTTTTTCAACCCGGGTTCAATAGAAACGTAATTGGGTGATATTATTTATTTATATTCCCATAGGTCCCACAGATCGTCTGAAAAACATACTAAAATTTCATTTTGATAAAGTCATTTTTACGGCAGTTATCGTGCTAACGGACAGACACACAGACAGAATGAACAAAGTCATATACACTTTTCAACTATGTTGTAAAGTGTTAATAAAAAGAAAAATTCAACGTCCACCGTCACCTTAAATTGTTAATAAACCGGGACGTTTTCTCGTGATATCAACAGCATGCATTATTGCATCCTCCCAAAATAAAATGCAATAATTTACAATGATGTTGTGTAACTACGGTAACCATTCGTTCTTTATTTTAAAGGATTGTTCTTTTTTTTCAAGTGGATATATTTTTTTTCCAAGCAGCTGTATTTTTTTTTTCGAAACCTAAATTTGGCCTTTATTTTCAGGGAGGATTGATCAAATGTTTCAGTCAAGAGAATATTTTTGCCACAAATAATTTGCGGACAAATAAAAAAAACGCAACACATTTACACAAAATGCTATTGAGAAATGAATTGGCTACAATTTTATAATTTTCTGAAATCTGATTACGTTTTCTTGAGAAAAAAAACCTATTCCTCTGATAAATATTAAAAGTAAACATTTTTAATGTTTATTATTTTAATATAAATCAATTGTGATGTATTGCTATGATTAAAAGTATACGTTTACTATTTATATAATTTGTTTTATTTCTTGTCAATAATATTTTTCCATATTTTTTAAATTATTCCGATTCTATTTCAGATTTAAACCATGCAGGCGTGCACCCTGGGGTGGGGCTACCAGCCTGCAGGCTCCTCCCCTAAGAGCCCATGGATGGCTCAAGTTGCAAAAAATGTACTATTTATACTAAAAAAGTCTCACACAATAGGGTTAGTGCAAAACATAAATATATACTTAATGGGCACTTAATTTGGCAGATGGGACATTTTTCTTTTAGTCGTCATTTCAGGTTTGTCACCCCCCCCCCCCCTAGGGCCAACGGCCGTACCGTGCTGAAAACACCGGTTCTCGTTAGACCACCGAAGTGAAGCAGCATCGGGCGCGGTTAGTACTTGGTGGGTGACCACCTCGGAACGCCGCGTGCTGTTGGCCATCTCGGGTGCGGTATCCCCGTGGTTTGCGCGCTAGATTTGCACGCTGCCACAAATGCCGCCGTGTTCATGCGGAGTACGATCACGTTAAACATGTGGGTCCGTAAGTCCTTCCGAGAGGTTGGTGGTAGGGGAAGGAGGGTACGGTCCCTGTGGATGCCTCCCCCACTGGGTTCCGGTCTAAATTGGGTGGCACTTCCCGGCCGTCCATACAGTTACCTTACACCTTTCTGGTAGGTCGGACGGTCTGGGTCTCAACAACAACAACCCCCCCCCCCCCTAGGCCAAAGGCCGTACCGTGCTGAAAACACCGGTTCTCGTTAGATCACCGAAGTCAGGCAGCATCGGGCGCGGTTAGTACTTGGGTGGGTGACCACCTGGGAACACCGCGTGTTGTTGGCTCTTTTCGGGCGCGGCAGCCCAGTGGTTAGCGCGCGATTCTCGCCGCTGCCTGAACTGCCGCCGTGTTCATGCGGAGTACGATCACGTTAAACATGTGGGTCCGTAAGTCCTTCCGAGAGGTTGGTGGTAGGGGAAGGAGGGTACGGTCCCTGTGGATGCCTCCCCCACTGGGTTCCGGTCTAAATTGGGTGGCACTTCCCGGCCGTCCAAACGGTTATCTTACACCTTTCTGGTAGGTCGGACGGTCTGGGTCTCAACAACAACAATCCCCCCCCCCCTCCCTTCCCTGCACCCTAGGCGAAAACTCAATTGGAAAGGTGTTGGAACAAACGCCGAAATTTGTCCTTTATTTTCTACCAGAAAATATGATCACTGTATGCACAGTGTTCCTTTCAGGACTTATTGAGGCGGGGGGGGGGGGGGGGAGCGAAGGAAACTTTAGGGAGTGGGAAAGTTTTCTGTCTGCCCTACATATATCTAAATCCATAAATATATCTAAATGCTGTCACATAAATAGAAACTAGTTTAACACAAAATATCTTGCGCGAATAATAGTCTTTCTATAAACAAAGATTCTTATAAACAGAGAATTTCGCAACTACTGTTGCCATGAGCAATTGCGATTAAAATATACTTATTATTGCAGTTAACAATTATATGCCTTGTAGTTGATTCTTATAAGCAATTAAACATAGTAATTGCGAAAATTCATTTTTCATGATCACGATTGTTTGAACCTTCGGTATGGCAATTGCTTATTTAATTTGTCTACATTTTAAACTGTGTATGCCTGAAAGAAACACTACGTGTGCACAATTGACAAAAACTTGGAAGATTAAGTCCCAAGCTAGGATACCAAATAAACAGTTTATTTGTAGAATTTTTTATTCGGTTCTTCTGAAATTATGAGGTTAAAGGTAACTCGCGTGTGCTTGAAGACCGTTGTGCTCATATAAGTAACTATCAGTTACTTACTATTTGATTGAGAGGTCCTATTCCTCCTCTGTCCAACCACTCTGGCATGTAGTCGGTGCAGTTAGTCTGGTAAGGTGGCGGAAGTAGGTGTTTCTCATCCTGTAAGAACAAAACCACGAACTAAAATGTCAAATCTTTGTTAAAAGCGCAGCATAAAACAAATTAGTTATGGTATTCATTGATGGTTTTGGAGACCCCCAAAGTTTTCTCTCTACCTTATTAAAAAAAATCCTTTGATTTTTTGACATTACATTATGAACAGACGGCAAAACACACAGTTCTGAAACTTATAGATGTGAAAGACATAGATAAAATTTTGATTTGGACCTTAGTTAATTAAATATTAATTAATAAAATGTTTTATTTCCAGTATAAAAAATCTGATGTGGGCAGCACATGACTTTCCCTGCAGACTTATATTAACGTTCTCTTTATTTTAACTAAATTTATTTCACTTTTAATTCAATTTTCGTTCTCATTCGGTAACCGGGCTTATTTTCAAAGGTGGCTTAGGGAAAGTACGAAAAACTAAAATATCTCGAGAACGGCTAGTCCTAGTGTAATGGGGTTGGTCTTATTCTTTTCATCGTTAAAAATTACGTCTTAAATCAGCATTTAATGGATATATTTGAGTATACACAGTTCTTTAGTTTAGATTTAGACGATTTTTGCGGGCCATTTTGCAAAAAAAGGCAGGTCATTTTTTTCCGAATCGTACCAAAATCTAATCAGCACCAAGGTAATCCACAAGTGACTCATCTACCGAATTTTGTGAAATTCGGTCCATCAGTTTTTCAGTTAGAGTGGATACAAGCTTTTGAGGGCCATTTCGCAAAAAAAGGCGGGTTCTTTTATTCCGAATCGTACCCAAAACTAATCAGCACCAGCCCCGCCCACAAGTGACTTACCTACAAAATTTTGTGAAATTCGGTCCATTAGTTTTTTAGTTAGAGTGGATACAAAATCTGCACAGACAGACACACAGACACACACACAGACGTCACGCTAAAAATGGTTTTTTCGTATTCTAGATGTCTTGAAACGTGTAGATCCGTCGAAAACTCGAGTTGTGATTTTCGGCATGATTCCAATACTTTCCCTATACATTACCATGTATTGCAAGGAAAGTAAAAAGATTTAATGGATCGAGACGATTTCCAACTTTTCTATGATTGGTTGTTGACAGAAACGTCACAAAGATGGCTGAAGACAATATTGATTCTTATAAATGGAGGGTTTTGGAACTGCTGCTGTCATGAACAATTGCGATTAAAAAGTAATTATTGTTGCAGTTAACAATTATATGTCTTATTGTTGATTCGTATAAACAATTAAACATAGTAATTGCGGAAACTCATTTTTCATGATGAAGATTGTTTGAACGTTAAGCATGCTAACTGTCCATTTAATTGAAATCATTTAATTTCTCAACATTTTAAACTGTGTATGATATGCAATCAGTTAAATTTTGAATGAAATATTTACCTGGTTATTAATACAGCTCAGAAAGAAGTAGAAAATATTGGAAAAATGAAATTACACACTCTCTTCCTTTCAAACTATGTACCCATACTCTAAATTTGAAATCTGCATCACATCGCAAAGCATACTTTTCTATCATTTCACCTTTCGAATGTTTTTATGTGAAATATTCACCCACTTAAATGAACACTTTTGGGAAATTATATTCTTCTTGGGTTTCTTATCATATGATTGGCCCACATACTAAGTATCAAGCCTCAATCACATTTTAAAGGAGGCGTTTCCCATTTATTCGAAAAATCGAACATTTTGGTGTGCGGCACCCCTAAAGTAGAAAACATTGAAAACTGAAATTACAAACTTTCTTCCTCTTGATCTTTCTACCCATACACTAAATTTGAAGTCTCTATCTCATCCCGAAGCATGTTTTCTTATCATTTCCCTTTTCGAACGTTTTTTCTCTAAGCACGTCCTTATACACATAATGTATAAGGAAACACGTTCACGTTCCTTATATACATAATGTATAAGGAAAGTATTGTGACGGGAGAGCATGTTTTAAGCATCCCTGATCACAAATCGAACATTTTTAAAGTGATGTCTGTGTGTGTGTGTGAAAGTATGTGTGTGTGTGTCAGTGAGTCTGTGGAGATGATATCGCACGAACGAATGGTGCGATTTGAATGAAATTTGTTACAAAAATCACAATCCATGAATTCTGGAAGCCTATTGTTTTAAATCACAATCGAATGCTCAGAACCCCCCCCCCCCCTAAATTTTCGGGTGAAATATTGAAAAAATCATCAAAAAATCAAAACCTTTAATTGAGTAACGCAAATAGACATTCCTATTTTTCATTAGAAAACGATTATGAAATTTTTCATTAGAAAACGATTGACATAAACTTCAGAACGCTAGCATGAACCGTTCTAGAGATATTGCACATTTTTCAAATAAATTTATCAAAAAATACCATAAATTTAAAAAAAATGTTAATTGTTAAGAAACATGTTCACTTTTCATATGTAATATCATGCGATAAATTTGGTGACATCATTCTCGTGGATCTAACTTGTTCCATTCACGAGAAAAGATACTTTGAGTAATACTTTTGTATTTGAACGCCAACAGTCATTTATCCGCTGTAAGACTAACTTATTTCTTCGTCCATAACTCTTGGCAACATTTTGGCGACGAATTTAGCGGAATGTCGTCAACTTGGCGACATGTTAAAATGTTGCCAAGTTAAGGAAAATCTCGCCAAATGGATAAAAATGACGCTAAATCAATGAAAATGACGAATTGAAGAAAATTCAATATCTTGGAAAGAATATAAGTATCTACTAACATTTTTAATAACTGTAAAAGTAGTAAATAACATTTAACAGAATAACATTTTTACTTTCCTTATATACATAATGTATAAGGAAAGTATTGTGACTGGGTCGAAAATTCGAATTTGAGTTTTCGACGGGAGAGCACGTTTCAAGCATCCCTGATCACTAATCAAACACTTTTGAAGTGATGTCTGTGTGTGTGTGTGTGTCAGTGAGTCTGTGGAGATAATAACTGACGAACGAATGAACCAATTCGAACGAAATTTGGTACAAAAATCGCAATCCGTAAACACTGGAAGCCTATTGTTTTTATACGCAATCGAATGTTCAGAACCCCCCTAAATTTTCGAGTGAAATTTTTATAAAATCGTCAAAAAATCAAAACCGTTAATAAAGTTACGCAAATAGACATTTCTTATGTAATTTTTCAATGGAAAACGATTGACATAAATTTTAGAATGCTAACATGAGCCGTTCTCGAGATATTGCACATTTTTCAAAAAAATATCAAAAAGTTATATAAAATAAAAAAAAAAATATTTCCTATTGAGAAACATGTTCACTTTTCATATGTAATACCATGCGATAAATTTGGTGACATGGTTTCCGTGGATCTAGCTCGTTCCATTCATGAGAAGATATATTTTGAGTAATACTTTTGTATTTGAAAGCCAATAGTCATTTATCTGCTATAAGAATAACTTATTTCTCCGTCCATAACGCTTGGCGAGATTTTGGCGACGACTTTGGCGGAATGTTGCCAATTTGGCGCCATTTTTATTTGTTGCTAAATTAACAAAAATCTCGCCAAAGTAATAAAAATGACGCTAAATCAATGAAAATGACGACTAATTGAAGAAAATTCAATATCTTGGAAAGAATATAAGTATCTACTATAAGAATAAAAAAAATTTTTAATGTTAAAGTAGTAAATTCATTGCATTATATAAGGAAAGTCATGTGTTGCCCACATCAAATTTTTTCTGTATATGTCACGACATTTAGATATATTTATATAGGGCAAATAGAAAACTAGCCCCCCTGAAGTTTCAATCGTCCTCGACCAAAAAGTCCTGAAAGAAATACTGGACAAAAGTGACTGATGATTTTCTAGTATATTCTTAGCAGATTGTAAAAGAAAAAATCTGATGTGGGCAACACATGACTTTCCTTACATAATGTAATGAATTTACTACTTTTACAGTAAAAAAAAACGTTTTTCTTATAGTAGATACTAATATTCTTTCCAAGATATTGAATTTTCGACAATTAGTCGTAATTTTCATTGATTTAGCGTCATTTTTATTCACTTGGCGAGATTTTCTTTAATTTGCCAACATTTAAAAAAGTCGCCAAGTTGGCGACATACCGCCAGATTCGTCGCCAAAATCTCGCCAAGCGTTATGCACTAAGAAATAAGTTATTCTTACAGCAGATAAATGACTATTGGCGTTCAAATACAAAAGTATTACTCAAAGTATCTTTTTTCATAAATGGAGCGAGCTAGATCCACTAGAATAATGTCACCCAATTTATCGCATGGTATTACATATGAGAAGTGAACATTTTTCTCAATAGAAAATATTTTTTTTTTATCTTCTATGACTTTTTGATAATTTTTTTGAAAAATGTACAGTATCTTAAGAACGGTTCATGTTAGCGTTCTAAAATTTATGTCAATCTTTTTCTAATAAAAAATTACATAAGAAATGTCGATTTGCGTAACTTTATTATCGGTTTTGATTTTTTGACGATTTTTTCAAAATTTCATTCGAAAATTTAGGGAGGTTCTGAACATTCGATTGCGTATAAAAATAATAGGCTTCCAGTGTTTACGGATTGTGATTTTTGTACTAAATTTGGTTCGAATCGGTCCATTCGTTCGTCAGTTATCATCTCCACAGGCTCACTGACACACACACACACACACACACATACTTTCACTTACACACACACACACACATACTTTCATACACACACTCACACACAGACATCACTTCAAACATGTTTGATTCGTGATCTGGGATGCTTGAAACGTGCTCTCCCGTCGAAAACTCGAATTCGAATTTTCGACCCCGTCACAATACTTTCTTTATACATTATGTATATAAGGAAAGTAAAAAGATAAATAATTAATATTCAAAATTGTTTAAAGACATTGTTGACTACAGTGATTTTCAACTAAACTTACGTTCCAGATTTCTCACCAATTTTCAGTGCAATCTTTTGAATTGTTTAACTTCTTTATTTCTAGTTATTTATAATTAAAAACTGATATATTGTTTACATACATATATATTTTCATACATTCTATAGAACAGTTTCCAAGGTGTGTGTTGTTGAGACCCAGACCGTCCGACCTACCAGAAAGGTTTGGACGGCCGGGAAGTGCCACCCAATTTAGACCGGAACCCAGTGGGGGAGGCATCCACAGGGATCCCAAGGTGTGTGTGTAAAAGCAAGAATAAAATAAATGTGCAATATCGACTAGTTTGATGCTCGCCTTTGTTATCATGAATATTCAAGGGGAAGAGTACCCCTCCCTTGTCCTCCCCTATGGGCGACAATGACTTCATAGTTAATAAAATGGTTGTAAAAGTTCATTTAATTTAGAAATAAGAACACATTTAAAATGTTATATTTTGTGTATGTATTCATATTACACGGGTAACATGTTTTAAAATCTCTTGCATTTCATTCACTCTTAGCATTTTTATGTTAAATTATTATATTTTACTCTCCAAGGAAATAAAACTTATTGAAAGTGTGAATTCCAATATAAATTTCATTTATACACATCAAAACCTTTTCCAAGTTAAAAAGTTAATCACTCATCCCCCTCCAATCAAAAATACCAGTTATCATTACGTTACTAATATCTTCTACAACAGAAGATGAGCACAAACGGTAAATGAATATTTTTAATGTTGCCCAAATTAATGGCAATTCAGGGTTATTGAAGTTTTAGAGCAGTTAATGGCTTTCATAATTTCTACTTTTTAAAGGCATAAACATGAAGCAGATGGGAACATTCATTCCTATTTGGGGACATTTTATGTACTCAAACAGTTTTGCATTTTTTGAGAATAATGAGTGAAATTCGGGAATTGTCCTCATGTTTCAAGGACGTCTAGTCACCTTACTGTAGAATTAATCGATTCACAGTAAAATGTGAGCAGAGGGTCCGACTTAGTCTAACTGGGGCACAGAGCAGACATTCCTCCGGGGGCCCCTCCAGCTCTCGAAATATCTGAAATAAACGAAAATATATCTTTTCAATAACATAATTATATTGTAGAGAAAGGTATATAACATGAAATGCCCATGGAATTTAAATTACTGGCTTTCTCGTCAAAGCCAAGAGGGCGGATTAGAACGGTAATCCCTATAGGTCTTAAAAATAAATTTTTTTCTCTTGGGCAAGCCAACTGCGATGGCATAAATATATTTTTTCAGGAAGTAGACGTGAATTTTTTGATGTTACGTTTAATGTGGGGTGCTCCTCTGATAGGGCAGCTGCCCCTCATGCCCCTGCATTAGCCAAGCCCTGCGTGGGCCGAAATTTTTTTAGATATTTTTACAGCGGGCCGAATTTAAGATTTGTGTCACAAGATTGGCATATCGAAAGCATTCAGTGTTAGAAGAATGTTACCTGTTTCAGTCTAATCTCGTATCTCTTTCCTCCCATGAATCCTTGGCCGGCGAGGTAAGGGCTGGGACTTATGTAGGGTGAGTGGACAGCCAGTTGCACAGCAGGGCTGCTCGGGTAATTATACTTGGGGTAGCGGATCTTGTCGAGCGGTGCATCTTTTTCGCGGTCTATTGCATCCATGTAAAATTCCATCATAATTTCTGAAGAAAGAAAAAAGAACCTGATGTGAGCAGCACATGACTTTCCTTACACAATGCAATGACTTTACATCTTTCACAGCAAAATAATAGTGTATAAGATACACAGAACAATGATTTTGGCATTGAATTGTACTTACAGAACAATGATTTTGGCATAGAATTAACTACAGAACAATGGTTTTCGCATTGAATTAACTACAGAACAATGATTTTGGTATTGAATTACCTACAGAACAATGTTTTTGGCACTTAATTAACTACAGAACAATGGTTTTGGCATTAAATTAACTAAACAATGGTTTTGGAATTAAATGAATCACAGAACAGTGATTTTGACATTGAATTAACTAGAGAACAATGATTTTGGCATTAAATTTACTACAGAACAATGATTTTAGTATCGAATTAACTACAGCACAATAATTCTGGCATTAAATTACCTACAGAACAATAGTTTTGGCATCGAATTAACAACAGAACATTGGTTTTGGCATTAAATTAAATAAATAATGGTTTTGGCATTAAATGAATCACAGAACAGTGATTTTGACTTCAAATTAACTACAGAATAATGTTTTTGGCACTGAATTAACTACAGAACAATGATTTTGGCATTAAATAAACTAAACAATGATTTTGACATTAAATTACTTTCAGAACAATAGTTTTGGTTTCGAATTAACAACAGAACAATGGTTTTGGCATTGACTTAACTACAGAACAATGATTTTGGCATTGCATGATGCACAGAACATGATTTTGACATTGAATTAACTACAGAACCATGGTTTTGACATTGAATTAACAGCACGTAAATTGAAATTTGGCGCTTTTGGAAACTTATGACTCCAAACGAATTACTTATTTCTACTCATGTGCAAAATCCTCCTCTGTATGCAATTGACATTTTGTTGATATCAATTGCATGAAATAAATGACTATTGATCGTTTCTTGGGATTCAGAAAGCAAAATTATTGCAAAAGGTATCTTCTTTTGCGAATGGAACGATCTTGATTCATGAGAACGATTTTGCACAGAATTGCATATGAAAAATTTACATATTTGATGATACTTATTACATTTTTAATTTTATGTACATTTTTAGGATAAACGTATTTAAAAATGTCTATTACTTCGAAAACAGTTCGTGCTAGCGTTCTAAAGTTTATGTCAATCGCTTTCTAATTAAAAATAACTTGTGCAATGACTATTTATTTCATAATATTCAAAATCCTAATTTTTGAATGATTTTTTCAAAAATTTATTTAAAAATCGTGCAATATCTTGAGAATGGTTCACGCTAGCCTTATAAAGATTGCATCATTCGTTTTCTAGTGAAAAAAACGGTTTGGATTGACTGTATTTCTATCATTATTGAAAGTGCTGATTTTTTAAGGAATTTTTCAAAACCTCATTCGAAAAAAGGGTGGAGGGGGAGGTGAGAGCTCTTCTGAACATTCGATTGCGTTTAAAATCAATAGAGATCTAGTATTCACTGGTTGAAGACCCAGACCGTCCGACTCGTCCTATGATATGAGTACCTATTTGGACGGCCGGGAGTATTCACTGGTTGTAATAATTGCAACCAGTATTCACTAGTTGCAATAATCATTCCTAATTGTCATTTCATTCGTTCGCGAAATATCGCGTCCACACACACACACACACACACACCATAGAAAACAGAGAGAGAGAGACGTCACCTCAAAAACGTTCGATTCTAGTTCTGGCATGACTAAAACGTTCTTTTCTGATACTCGAATTCAAATGTAGGGAACAGAAATGTGGAGATGCTAAGTATGTAGGGAAAGTGAAAAAGAAGCCAATTTTGTATATCCAACATTTGACATTTCCAACAAACTGGCAAAATTTAATTTCGTCAGTTTGTTTCAGTTTAATTTGCTTAGATTGAGAAATAAAATAACCTTATGTTGGCAGAAGTTGACTTTTGCTGTTGTTAAGACATATCCTCTGGAATTGTGGATGTACTCTCAGGATTTAAACATGAGTCCATATTTCTAGATAGCTAACACTTTATTTACAAGCACAGCATAGACAGGAACGATATACAACAAATAGCTCGATAACTATCTTACAAAATCACTAAATTATCAGTTACAGTAAAACAGCAATTAAATGCTCCACTAATTTCACAAAATAGCTGCTGCTATTATCAAAACATTAACTATCTCGCAATTCTATTTAGCTCATATCGCGTCAACTCCTTCCAACAGTTTCCCATTAATCGTCGGAAACTTTAATTAATGATATCTCGGGGAATTTTGATCATATGATAGAACTTTTTTATTTAACTAATAGGGCTCTGGAAAATACTTTTAAAGTTGAAAAAAAAATTCTTAGGGGATGGTAGAAAAAGTACATTTTGTACTTAATACTAAAAAGTGTCACATGATCAAAATTTGCATACGATGATAATCTATCTCAAGGGGTCTGCAACTTTTTCTTCCAGAGAACACTGACAGACTTCAAAATTTCTGGTGAGAACTCGATAAAGAATATGTCATACTCGTATATACAAAGTTTATTTTCTCTATGTATCACTCAGAATGTTTACCTTCTCTATGCATCATTTTTTTTTCTAACAATTAAGGGATAAATAAACCCCCTACATGCACATGTTTTGTCTCAATATGGTTTGTATGGCTAAATAACTCACCAGAGTATTTTCCTGTGAAATTTGTAATCAATCTGTTCAAAGATTTACTGTTCCAAGAGTTCCAACTGTTTGAGGGCAGTGCATATATCCCCTCTAATAATTGCAAAGTGGGTCTTGTATTCAAGACCTGATTGTGATTCGCGGGGGATCCTGGGTAAAGATAAAGGAAGCCCCATAACATCCAATTCTACTGATGAAATAAAAAATGCTTGTAAATATATTGTTTCATCAACGTTAGAGAAAGTTTGAACGCTGAAGTACTATATGTAAGAATCCGTTCAATGTTCTTTGATGACGAAAATAATTTCATCTTGAAATTTACTATGGTTGTGAATAACGGAATACAAAATAGTGGTAACATTTTAAATAAGGTTCTTTATTTTAGAAATACTTACTCTAAATTTTATACCCTAAATATATCAACTGTATCCTAATATATGTGTTATTCACTGGTTACTTCATAAGCATAGCCAGGATCTAAGCATAGCCAGCCAGACACAAGGGGAACGAATGGGAGTTTACAGCCCTTCTGCCTATACTAAAAAGAATCTAAAATACTCATAAATAGTGGACATTGAAATATAAATACTTCATAAATATGGTTACTTTTTATCTCCTCTAAGAGACTGACTTACTTCTTCTATTATTACTTCTTACGTTTACTTCTACTTCTTACTTCTTCTAAATTTACTTCTTCTATTACTATTTATTATCTTGATAATTCGTTATTTTGTGATTTCCTATTGAGTATTATGTTGTTATTAAAAACATTTTAGCCTGATTTAATATAACGAGTTTCAGGACCTTTAAAACTGTGGGCCACAAGGGAAATACGATGAGTGCCTTCTGAGTAATCAGGCCCTGCCTTGTACTTTACATTTGTATAGGAACCCATGCTCAGTTACAATAGTCCTACCTTCTATGAGAGATTAAACGAATTGAAAATCTTGAGAATTATATTCAATTGGAAAATAAGCATTTAGAAAATATGTAAAAGATTTAATTGGGTACAGGTATCGATTATGTATATGACCACGCCCACATCTGACCATCTCTATTTTTAATATTCGGAGTTTTCTTGTGGCATTGAAATAGTGTGTATTTGCAATAAATGTGAAAGAAGGGAGTAAATTTCAAGCAGGTGGTTTCATTACAAATCACTATTTTCGCAGGTGATCAAGGAAAAATGCTGAAATTGAAATATTTTTTCGGTGTGGATTTCATAATGGCACTATGGCATTAATTTTACCATTTCAAGTCTAAAATTCATTTTATTTCATTTTATTTCATTTATATCTCAACGGGTCATTGGTAAATTTTGTCGACGGCTGTTGTTTGGATTGCCTGTAGCCAAGTTCAAAACAGATAACATTATTCTATCTCCCATAGGGTATGAGATTGTAAAATATTAAAATGGAAATATTTTTGGTATAGTAAATATGTGTCAATAATATTTTAGAATTATACGCTACATAATAAATTATTTTTTTTAATTAACAGATAATTAACACATTGTACTACATCTAGAAAGCTGCGTCGAATAAAGTTGCAGATAATTAAAATAGATGAAAATAATCGTGAAACTTCGTACACAGACTAGCTGGCTACGAAGAAACGTATTGCGCGGCATAAGAATGTACTATGTACATTTGCTTAAAATTGCAGATGTTAATTTTCAGCTATTTAGCTATTTTTTAATATTCATTAAATCTATACGATAATCCTTTTTAATATTCATTAATCTATACGATAATTTTTTAATATTCATTAAATCTATACGATAAAGTTTTTTATTTATCCGTTTTCCAGCTATACAAATCCATACTGTTTGTATCAGTTCGGTGGAATTTAGTATGCTGCACGTAGTAAGCTTTTGGAAGCCGGCATAATTGTTTCAGGGCATCATTTCAAGCCTAAAATGTACTTTCAGATATTGTACAGGCTGGAAAACTAATACATGAGTTGGGAAAAACTATACCGACAATTTATAGTTTACAAAAATATGAAAATTTAAATTGTAGTGATTGCCGATGCTGACAAACATGTTGGAATTGTCGAATATATATGACATTCCAGGGTTTATGATCTGAATTAAAATTTGATATAAAGTTAAATCATAGATTAGACCAACATGAATAATTACTGTTTTCCAACAATTATTATTTTAAGGATGTTAAAGGGAAACATATTCGAATTTTCGAGTGAATGTGAAACTCCAGGTTTATTGAACAACGAATTCGAATTTAATACACTCTGTTGTAAAAACTATATGCCCCCATAAAAAATTGAGCAACTTGCCATGCAAATGCCATTTTAAGAATTCTGCAAATGATAAAACTGTCAGCACCAATGATGTTACAGGGTTTAAGCAACGCACTTGAGAACGAAGCATCGTTCAGCATTGAAAACGACCGGTATCCTTACTCATGGGCAAGAGGTACTGGGTTTTTTGCTTTGATACTGCATGTTGTGTACAAATATACCTTTGAGACGCACTCGACGGTGCTACGAACAATTGCTGGATTTAGAGAGAAGCCACATCATAGGCCTAAGAGAAGCTAGTTGGTCCAACAGTTATCCAACGTGTTGTCCAACAGTTGGTCCAACGATATGGCAGTTGCTCGGTGTTGGCAGCAGTGTATCAGAGGAGGCACATGTAACAGTCGCAGAAGCCATCTTGTGGCACAGCCGATCTCTTCCAGTTGTGCTGCAAGCCAGTCTGAAGGCTCGGTTGTACATCGACGACTTGCTGCAGCCGATTGTTCTTCCTATGGTGTCAACCCGCCCAGGTTTCATTTACCAACAAGACAACGCTCGACAACATTCTGCATTACTTTTACAACAATGTCTTCGAGGATTTAACACCCTCACATGGCCATCCAGGTCCCCAGATCTATCACCAATAAAACACGTCTGGAACATGCTGGGACGGCAATTACATCTTTTCAAAATACCACTGAATTATCTGACCAGTTGCAACATTTGTAGCAGAATCTTCTGGAGAGGGAATAAGCAACTTAATTGACTCTATGCCGCATCGCCTATATTGTATAGCTGCCGGAGGAGGATTTACCATTTACTAAAATGTTATCTTGTTACCACCATTCACAAGCCAACTGCTTAGAAACATATTCTGTGAAAGATTTTTCTTAAACCTTCAGCACCCAGAGCGTTTTTTAATATCTTAGTTATCTCGCTGAAGAAAATGTACACTCATGTCCAAAAGTTAAGCATAATTCGTAAAATGCGGAAAATTTGGAGTTAATATGGATACAATGGTTCACAATCAGTTGTGAAGAATCGTGGGACGAAAGTAAATCATTGTGCATATGCAAAACAGTTCAGTCGACGTCGACATATTCAAAGCATCCGCGCACGTCGGAACGAGTATAAAACGGCTTCGAGCGGCTTAGTCAGTTGGGGCAGAATGTCGCAATTGCTGTGGTACGGAGCGTTGTCAACAATCAAAAAGGACGAAAGGACGAAAGATATCACAAAGATGTCAACTGGACATGCTTTTGAAGGGACGAATTATTGGAATGCTGGAATCTGGACGATCCCAAACCGAAGCGTCTCGAATTCTGAATGTGCCTCAGTGTGTGATCTCCAGACTTAGTCAGTTTTCGATAGTCCAGTTAGTCAGTTTTCGATTGAAGATATGTTGTCGTTAGCGACGAATCCCGCAGCTTCTCGCTCAGTGCTGATGACCGCCACATACGCGTGTGGAGGACTGGCCAGCGTTTCGCATTTGTTGTTGAGAGGCAGACGACCAACACATAAGGTGTAACAGTCTATGGTGCCGTCTCGTGGAACATCTGATCTCCTCTAATTATGCTGCAAGCCAATCGGAGGGCTCGCCTGTACATTGACGATATTCTGCAATTGATTGTTTTGCCTATGCTGTCAGGACGCCCAGGTTCAATCTACCAACCAGACAACGCTCGACCATATACTGCGTGACTTTCTCAACAATATCTTCAACGATTTAATACACTCTCATGATGATCCAGGCTGCCAGACCTATCACCATATGGGACGGCAAGTGCAGTCTTCTCAGAATACCACTGAATTAGCTAACTAGTTGCAACATGTGTGGCAAAGTCTTCCGCAGAGGTACCTAAGTAACTTAATAGACTTCATGACGCACCGAATATCGGCTTGTATAGCTGACAGGGGAGGATTTATCACTTACTAAAATATTATTTTTTTGTTGCCACCATTTCTTGAAAAACCTTTTTTTTTTGCTCCCAAATTTTAATCATTTGCATATCTCCGCAAACGATACATACATGCTTAGTTTCGCTGCTGCAGCTCAATTTCTTATGGGTGCATTTATTTTTTGCAATAAAGTCTATATTGTCAGACATGTTTGTTGATGCTTATAAAACTGCTAAACATTGTTTAATCATTAAAATTAATAAACAAATATCAACATAAACATTGTTTATTACGCTAAGTGCTCATATGACAAATAAATCCTAGATATTAATAATCTGTTACTTTCTTCACATGCATAGAAACGTGTGACGAGATTGAAAATTCGAATTCGAAGATAAAGCTTTCTGACCTCGAAAGTTTTTGAAGTGATGTCTGTGTTCTGTGTGCGTGTATATGTCAGTGTGTACGCGAGATAGTTTGTGTAAGAACGCGATACCTCGCGAACGAATTAAGTGTTTTTAACATTATTTGGTACGATTATTAGAAGCAGTGAATACTGGAACCTTATTAATTTTAAACGTAATCAAATGTTGTGCCCCCCCCTCCCATTTTTTTAATGAATTTTTTGTAAAATAATTAGGAAAACAAGACTTTGAATACTAAATAATCAATCCATACGTAATTTTTTCTTAATAAATGAACGACTAAAACTTTGAAACGCTAGTATAAACCGTTATTGAAATACTGCACGTTTTTAAAATAAATTTATCAAAAAAAAAATCACATAAAATTAAGAAAAGTAGTTAATATCATTAAATGTTCCCTTGTCGATCCAGTGGTCGAGCGGTCAGGGACATGCGTTTCCGTCTGATCGCTGGTTCGAATCCCGCCAGCGGGCATGAATGCTGTCATATAAAAACCAAGTCAGACTTCCGCTCTTCGGGGAGCTTCTATAAAAGTGAAGCTGCAAATCTCCTCTCCTTCGCCATGGGATGGATACCCTTCAAGGGTCTTGTGCACGTGGTACGTAGGCGCTCTTTCACCATGGGGGATTTGGTAACGAACGAACGAAATATTCACTTTCCATAAATCTAAGATTTATCAGATTTATTTAAAATTTAATAACTCTATTCATATATTTCTGGTGGCTGTAAATTGCTCCTTTTACGAGAGAAGATATTTTTTGCAATAATTTTAATTTAATTGCTGAATTATATGCCAATAGATATTTATTTCACAGGATATTAATTTAATGTCAGTTTCATTTTGATGAGGATTTTACATTGAGTAAATATAACCTATGCACTGGACTAGTAAAATGCCAAAACGCCCCATTTCAGTATATGTGCTGTTAAATCAATGTAAAAAAACATTGTTCTGTGGATCTTACTGTTGATAGAAGGTCCGAGATGTATTTGTCCGAGATGTCCTGACAATTATATTTTATTGGAAAACAAGCATTTAGACAATATCTAAAAGATTTAATTGAGAATAGGCGGTACATGTAATAATTATTTATATGACCACGCCCACATTTATCCACTCCCATTTTTAATATTAGGAGCTTTCTTGTGGCGTTGAAATAGGGCTTATTTGCAATAAATGTGAAGGAGAGAGTTGGAATTTCAAGCAGATGGTTTCATTGCAATTCAGTACTTCTGCAGATGCTAAAATATTCAAGGAAAAATGCGGAAATTGAAATAATTTTTCTGTGTGGATTTTATAATGGCACTAATTCTGCCATTTTAAGTCTAAGTTTAATTTCATTTCATTTATAACTCGACATGTCATGGGTAAATTTTGTCGACGGCAGTCATTTGGACAGCCTTTAGCTATGCTCAAAATGGATAATAGTATTCTATATCCCCATAGAGTATGTGTTTTCTGGACTTTACACGTATTTAACGTTAAAGAATAAGATATTGAAGATGTTTCCTGATAAACCATCTTTATTCTACAACGCTCATTTACAAACCATAAACTACATACACCCTTCAGCTAGATAACAATCGTACAAATACCTGCCCTTCGCTCGTGACGTCAGATGTTGCCACGGTAACTTATAGGGAAAGGAAAATATCACACAGGGCGTGTAGACTTTCACTTATATTAGAAATGAAACATATGCTGGGCCTTGAAATCTTTGTCGGAACTAAAAGTAAACTTAAACGTTCAGGTTTGGAGAATTGTGCTAAGATTTCAAAGAAAGTTTAAATAAATGGTCTACAAATATGTGCATAAAGATCAAAGTTCCACACTTTCATCAGTTTTATGTTTAAGTCTCTGGACTGTCGATCAAGAGGGGCAATATCTTCGTAATTGGTGTTTTAAGAATACCGTCTTCTGTACGCAGTGTAATAACTCTAACTAAGTGGTCCTTGCCTGGATGCTTATCAACTATTTTGCCAAGAAGCCACTTAGCTACGGGTTGTCGTTTAATTTTTCAAATGTTGGTAAATCTGTTTTGGGGCTTAAACTTTGTTCCCATAACTGAAGGGATTCTGTGCTAAGTTTTTGTGCCGCGATATAAACCATAATACCATCCCACTGGTCTACTTGAACTCACAATTTTTTTAACGTGAACAAACAATCTTGAGTAGTATACAATAAGCTCTTAATACAATGAGCACTTTCTCTATCTATCTTTGGCTGGACGACAAATACTTTTAATTTAGAACTAATTAATAATATTTTGTTTTTTCATACCGTTCAATTACTAATTTCCATGCTACTTCATAATTATCTGCAGTTATTGCAAAATGCTTAAGCAACTCCTCTGCTTTTCCAACTAAATGGATTTTCAAATAGTGGAGCTTTTGCACCTTAGATATTAATTCATTACTATGAATTACAGAAACAAATACATCATGGAATCAAGTCCAATCTTCATATTTCCCAGAGAATTTAACAATTCTTGGTAACCTTATGTCATTATTAAAATTTGAACATGGAGTTTGTATATTCTGTATTGATTCGGTGTTTTGAATCTATATTAAACTTAGAATCAAGAAAATCTTGGATTTCTGACTTATTATTGATAAAGAAATTTTCTACCGTTGAGTAAAAATTGTCCGTAAAATAAGAATCATAATTTTCTATTTCTTTAGATAGAATTATCTTACGGTGCGCTGTTCTGAACTCCAGCCAGCATTCAGAAAATATGTTTAGCCTTAAATTAAGATATGACTCTGTTTATCTATCCTTTGAATCTTTCTTATAATTTCGGATAAATCTTACCATAGAGTCATAAGTATCATGTTGAATTGTTATTAATTCAACATAGTCCAAACTTGGTTAAATTAAAAAAAAATACATGTATCATAAATGTACTATTAACTTAATAGACATAGCATTTAATTATACTGACCTTAGGCCTAGCGACTTTTGAAACCCTTCTTATTCCAGTTTGGAAATTTTGTTACCGAAATACTTAAGGTAACTCAGAATGATGAATTCTTACTCCGACTCACGGACTACATTTGCTGGACCTTACTCGTACTTTACATTAAAAATTAAGATACAGAAGCATAGGCGGCGTCAGACTTTCACAATTGGGGGTGCTCATACGAAACGTGCATAGTTTTAAAATAACAAAAAGTTTACTTGTGGAACTTTAATTCATTATATTTTGTCCACTGATTTATGGATGATATATCCATGGTATTAATTCGTAAAAAATACTAAATAAAAAGAAATTTGAAAACTATGAACACGCTAGCATAGACGCCAATAGAATATTGACAATGTTTTGCCAAACTCGATACGAAACTAACCGTCTCTGTATCCATACGTGATAGGTGCGAACTCACGACAGATTGATTTCTTTATTGAAGCCTTGCGCATACACAGTTATTTGGATCTGGGTTTAGTCCGAAACCCTAAAAATATCTGATGTTAGATTCATAAATCCGCAAAAAAATAAATACAATAACGAGTTTAAAAAGAGAGAGAGAAACTGAAAATTGCAGGAATACGGGGCAGTTGTTAAGTAAACAGGAGTGTTTGCGCAATTTGTAATGAGGGTGCTGAAGCACCCCTAACATTATCCTGACGTCGCCAATGTACAGAAGCCGTTTCTTGGTAGACCATCTTCATTCTACATGCTCATATACAAAACAAAAACTAAGCACACTCTTCTGCTATATAAAAATCGAACAAATACATTTTCTTCGCTCGTGACATCAGATGTTGCCATGATAATTTATAGGGAAAGGAAAATATCATAGAGGGCGTGTTGACTTTCTCTCATAATAGGAATTAAACAAAACAGTATGAGATTATGAAAAAAATAGAAGGAAATACTTTTGCTTTCTGTCAATATATACCGATAATATTTTAATATTTTAAAAGTATATTTTATAAAATAAATGCTTTTAATTAATCACATCCTTTAAACATGTAGCTGAACCAAATATAGGAAGCTGCACCAAATAAGGCTGCAGTTAATTGAAATAGACAGAAATAATCGCGAGGCATGATTCAACGATTCTCTGGCTATGAAGAAACGTGTTGCGTAGCATAAAAATGCGTTATGTTAAAATTTAACCGATGTTAACTTACAGCTATTTTGCTATTAATGTTCGCTTATAATATTCATTAATTCTATATGATAATCCCTGAAGTTTTCCTATCTGTCTGTCTTTCTAACTATACAAATCCATACCGTTTATATCAGCTCGGCGAAATTTGTCACACTGACTAAACAATAGGAAGTGCGTAGTATGGTTTCGGAAGCTGACGTAATTGTTTCAGGGCATTAAAGGTCCTTTTCAAGTATAAAAAAAAAGCCGCGAAACTCGGTATGCAAATGTTGTTCTAAGAGTTATGCAAATGATGAAATTGTCAGCGCCAATATTTTTATATGGCTTATGCAACGCACATGAGAACGACACATCGAGCAGCATTTAAAACGACCGGAGTTCTCACTTACGGGCAATTTGAAGTATATTTTTTGATTTGATACTGCATGTTGTGTACAAAGGTACCTTTGAGACGTATTCGACGACGCTACGAGCAATAGTCGAATTTAGAGAGAGGCCGCATCATAGGCCTGTGGAAAGCTGGTTTGTCAAACAGACGCATTAATCGCCACCTAGGTCGTAGCGATATGGCTGTTTCTCAGTGTTGGCAACAGTGGATCAGAGAAGGAATATGTAATCATCGCAAACGCTCAGGACCTCTCGGATAGACAATTATTCAAGAAGGATTGTGCAGCCAGGAGTGGAGTCAGATCCACGCCAATGATGTCGCTATCAGACAGAGTTCTTGATTCAAGATGCTGACATACGGGAAATGAATGAAATGCTAGATTCCAATCCAATTCGGGTTTCGTAGTATTGCAGAGTTTTGATCGCCATCATTCGTCGAAATCGTCATCATTACTGCAGTGATCACTATGGGGATTTTTAAATGTTTATTTTACAATCTTATTTAGCCTCCTAATCAATCTTATTAAGACTCCTAAAGTGACATTTTGATACACATTTGTATTTGACAGCTTCGGGAGTTGGCACAAATTTCAATTAACGTAAGCAAAACTAGCAGTTTAAAAGCAGAAGTAGGATAATATACTTATTCTGCGTCCTATTATATATTAGTTTGAAGACTAAAAGATAAGTGTCCTACCGGTGTTTTCAGTTATTCCATGCTTAAAACTGCTCGGGATTTCTCACGAGATTTATGACCTTATTACACAACAGTCATTTCATGCATCAAACCGTTCGTAAAGCAGTTGCGCCAACCTTTGGCACAGCATTTCATCCAGCAAATCTTTCATGAAGCACGTCGTGCAGCAAAGGGGGATAGTGTTTTATCCCCTGAAAATTTTAGCCAGGTTTCCACAACTTTCATGTGTGGAGAGCCAGAGTCAAAACTGCATCGCTACATTGGCATCCGAATGACTTTTTCTCCTGTAAGAAATTCGCTGAGTCTTCATAACAAACATCGCTATTCTCAGAAGCTATATATATAATTTTGAGTTTACTGCCTTTGTGAGATAGTGATTAGCAAATACGCATATAAAATATTTTTCGGAGAGGGGGAGGGAGAGGGGGCTTCCTTATAACCGAGTTTCTTCAATACATATGGACTTTCCTAATCGCCGCATGAATCCTGTTTTGCTTTGTTTCTAGAGAATTTATTTGAAATTTACAGGCATATCCCCATACCGGTGACGCATCTGAAAACATCAGCCTAAGCATGGCAGAGTTAGAACAGAAAATGCGTTTTCGAGCTTTTCTACGGGCAAAATATTTTATTGCAGCATCAAAAAAGACATTTTTTGTTGATCCCGCCTAGATAGATAATATTTCAATTGCATTTAAACATTCACTTTTACATCTTCTCGGGACTCTGTTTTCGGGGCCTGAGGCACATGCCTAGTTGGCCTAACGGTTCTTTGTAGGCAACGCAATTAACAGTTTCATCAGTGAGATTTTCGTAAGAAAATAGATGCCTTATTCTTTTTCCAATGTAATATTTCATGTCATTATCTTTTGTTAATATTATATTTGATGTAAAACTGGATGTTGTAGTTCTATTAACTTTTTTAAAGATGCAATCAGTGTTTTGATGTGAGTAACATCAATGCTTGGGGGTTTCTGTGGCTGACAATGGAACATTATGAAAAATGTAAACAACTTGAATGCAAATGCGAGCTCTGAATCTAATAGATAAAAATGTAAATAATGTTTCTTGTAATATAGGAAATAGGGTCCAGATTATAAGTATATTAAAATCATTGCAATATTTAAATACTTAGAATTTTTTTTTTTCGAAATAACTTTAAAAAGTATCTGTCTGAGTGAGTGCTTTCTTTCAATTTTTTTATAGTCACTCGAGATGTCTTTAAAATTATAAAATATAGATATGAATAGTAAGCGATAAAAATACGTATTAGGAAATTCAGTTTCGAAATCTATATTTATTTCTAAATAAAAACTCTTATAATTTTAGAGTAAGCGTCTTATCAATTTGAAAATGATTGAGAATTTTCCGTTTTTCAAGTTTGTATACTTATATCTCAAAATCTAAAAGGTTAATTATGAACAATAAGAAGAATTTGTAGGCTATTGAAAGCCCTACAAGTGTATATAATTGAATTTTGAATCGAGACGTTACTTTTAGAAGCATAGTGGTTATAAATTCGATATTACTTTCCTTATATACATAATGTATAAGGAAAGTATTGTGACGGGGTCGAAAATTCGACTTCGAGTTTACGACGGGAGAGCACGTTTCAAGTATCCCTGATCACGAATCAAACATTTTTGAGGTGATGTCTGTGTGTGTGTGTCAGTGAGTCTGTGGAGACGATAACTGATGAACAAATGGACCGATTAGAACGAAATTTGATACAAAAATCACAATCCGTGAATACTGGAAGCCTATTGTTTTTTAACGTAATCGAATGTTCAGAACCCCCCTAAATTGCCAAGTGAAATTTTGAAAAAAATCATCAAAAAATCAAAACCTTTAATAAAGATACGCAAATAGACATTTGTAATGTAATTTTTCCTCAGAAAACGATTGACGTAAACTTTAGAATGCTAGCATGAACCGTTCTCGAGATATTGCACATTTTTAAAATAAATTTATCAAAAAATCCCATAAATTAAAAAAAATATATTAACTGTTGAGAAACATGTTCACTTTTCATATATAATACCATGCGATAAATTGGGTGACATCATTCTCGTGGATCTAGCTCGCTCCATTCATGAGAGAAGATACTTTGAGTAATACTTTTGTATTTGAACGCTAATAGTTATTTATCTGCTATAAGAAGAACTTATTTCTCCGTCCATAACGCTTGGCGAGATTTTGGCGCCGAATTTGACGGGATGTCGCTTTTTAAATGTTGCCAAATTAACGAGAATCTCGCCAAATGAATAAAAATCAATGAAAATGACGACTCATTGACGAAAATTCAATAGTTTGGAATGAATATAAATATCTACTATAAGAAAAACCTATTTTTTTTATTGTAAAAGTAGTAAATTCATTGCATTATATAAGGAAAGTCATGTGTTGCCTATATCAGATTTTTTTTGTATTTTAACTTGGGTTTTCCAATGGCTGGGAAAGCTGTTACCTTTTAAAATGTCACGAGTGTTACAGCTCAATCCGTTTACTTACTCCTGGGCAAAAAGCGACGTGGTGTTCGAACGATCAAGGCAAGCGTTTCCTAGCTATCGTTTGGCTGCCGGATTGAGGGTTCGAGTCCCACCTTTCAGGCATGGATGTTGTGTCGTTGGGTGCGATGTGTTCCGACCCCCAATGGTGCGCTGAGGCAACGGCATGTGACGGCTAACAGGTTCACGGTTCTGACCGGAGTACAGGTGAATGATGAAATATCAATTGCCTGGCCATTAGGGGGGGGGGGGGGAGGGAAAAACTCCTTAGAAAAATATTGGCGTATTAGCACGAGGCATGTTATTTTGTTTAAAACATTGGAAAGTTAAATGAACTCGGGGATTCTGAAGACGTTCAATGATTGATGAGTTTTGAACTGAATAGATGGAAATAAACGTACTTCTGTGACGCCGGGAAAGTTTATAGATTAACTTGAATCTAAAATATCGTCAGATATATTGTATAAGTTTAATTTATATAACGCCAGGCAAGTTAATACAATAATTGGCTATTTTGACGTCAAGCCAAGTCGGAGTATACCCAGATGAAATTAGGGTGAAAACTAAAACTGAGCTGTAATCTGTTAACGAGGAACTTTTAGCGCTTTCAAAGAATATAAACGAAACAAATGAGTCTAAAAAATCAAATAAACTCATTGGATTTTACTGTGATTTTATTTTACAAAGAAACGTTATACTTACGAAAAATCATTTTGGTTTCATAGAAATGGAGCCACCGCCGATTTTTTTTTATCATATCTGATTCCTTCAGCTGTCTGTTTGGGTGATAAAAAGTGTAAAAAGCTAGCTGTAAACTGTTAGCGGGTAACTTTTAGCGCTTTGAAAGACTATAAATGAAACAAATAAGTCTAAAAAATCTGCGGCAGTAAAAGACATCTGATCAAAAGATACTTGGAAACTGTACCCGAATTATAAGAACGGAGCAGAAGCTAGCTCTTGCTCTATGCTTATTGTAATGCCAGAAATGTAAAATATTAAAGATTTGGAAGGAGTAAGAAATGATGGAGCAAGGAATGCGGGCGGAATGAATATCCCCAAGCTAAGCACATTGGCGGTGACATACAGGTGACCCCATGTCTTACATACCACGCCCCATGTCTACGGATCAACCCTCATGTTTACATACCAGCACGTAGACCGTCCAACGGAAGGAGGGTATATATATGAGGTCAAGCTGGGGGTCAAGAGAGTTGCTTGTTGCTCTGAGTTGGTGAGCAGTTGGAGTCCAGTCAGTCTGTTGGAGTTGGGCATGTATAGCAGTATTTTAGAATGTATATGTGATGAGTTCGGAGAGCTCTGGTGTTGAAAATGTAGATGGTGAAAAACCCGGCGATTCTTCAAAGATGTGAAATATATTATCCGGTACATTTTTAATTATATGAGGATTTATTCAAAGGTGGTGTTTTTATAAAAAAGTTAATTAATACGTTCCACCCAGTGTTCCAACCAAATATTACAAAGTCTGGCATTACATCTCGCTAATTACTTAACTAAGTATCAGAAGAAGAATAATACTAATTGTAAGATTAAAAGTTATGATGTAAAATTGATTATGCGTACTAAATAAAATGTAGACTGGTCTAATTATCCTTATATCTTATTTGTGAATTTTTATAAGATTATTATATTACTTAATCATCCGTTATGCTGAAAATATGTGGGTTTTGCGACCACCAAAGCAATGTACTAACCCGAACTATTAATGGCTGTAGTTAATAAGTTAAATGATGTAGCGTTACCCCTTTTTTAAGATAAGTAATTAACTACATCAACACGGCACAAAACAAACGGCACACTTATAATGTTAGTCTTGTAAGCACTAGGTCCCGAGTTCGGGACTGGCGACGCTCCTTTCCGCTACAATGATGACAGGACTTTTGAAACACTCAACCTTCTCACACCAACGATGTCACTTCTCAACACGAGATAACAGCACCACATGGATTCAGAGACCTTGCCATTCCCTTCCTGGTTGACCACGAAAGACGTCACGCCCGAGACAACACGCCTCCCGGCCTTTCAGCCCCTCAACTGAGTCTCGGATGGGGACACGCGGGGTCTGGAATGGTCCCCCTCCTCGCCGAAATTCGACCCGGGCTCCTCATCAGGTAGGGGAGTGTGCGGCAGCAAAACACATCTGATCAAAAGATGCTTGGAATCTGTGCCCGAATTATAAGAACGTAGTAGAAGCTAGCTTTTGCTCTATGCTTATAATGTTGGTCTTGTAAGCACCAGGTCCCTGGTTCGGGCCTAGGCAACATCTTCATCCGCCACAAATCAATTAAACTTATTGGACTTTACTGGAGTTTTATTTTACAAGGAAACGTTATACTTACGAAGAATCATTTTGGTTTCATAGAAATGGAGCCACCGCCGATTTTTTTTTATCATATTTGATTACCTCAGCTGTTTGGGTGAAAACAAAGATAGTCAGAAGTGCACGATATGGCCAGGTTCCTAATCCACCAAAGAGTGTCATTTACAACAAAATATGTCTATTTTCTTCCCCCAGATGTGACATCTTACATTATTAAACAGCTTTGACTTATGAAAATTTTGATAGTCTATGCTAAATGCATGTGTCTTAACTTAAACTTCTAAGTTTGTATAGTGTTATGAACATATAAAACGCTTTCATTAGAATTTTTTTTGAAAATTAGAAGAAGAAAACTAAAAAAAAAATAGGAAAATGAATTTGAATTTGTAGGAAAAGTCATTCGCTGCCGACATCATATTTTTTTCCCTGTGAAAGAAGTAAATTTGTTGTAATATGTAGGGAAATTTGTCTGCTGCCCACATAAAATTTTTTTATTTATTTATACTGTTAGCATTTTGAGAGCTTGTACAGGTAATTTTACAATTTATCAGGACAGTAAATTTAAATACAATAAAAATAAAATTTCAGAAAGTTTCTAAATGTTGTCTTCAGTGCTCTCGATCGTCATTTTACTGTATCTTGAAGAGCACTAAATTCCGTGAGTACTGCCGTGCTCGCAAGAACAAGTAACGGATTAATGGTCTACCATAATTAAAGTATTTCTTAAATTGAAACCATGGTTCTACGAACAATCGTTCAAGAGTATTTTGGAAAATACACTGCCTTCCGAAAGTTAAGCACGCGATGCAAATTCTCATAGCAAACGCTGGTTATTAATACAGCTCAGATTCGATTTCTTACATTGATATAAAATTCCACTAAAGCAAAAACTATCTTATCGCATTGGGAATGAAAATCGAAAACGCTCTACAGCTGCTGGTAGGTTCTAAGACAAAGGACGGAGTGGGGGGGGAGGTGCTTTGTGCACTCCCAAAGTGGTGAACGGGGGGCGGAGCCCCCTTATTTTTCAAGTAAATATCTATTTTATGTAATATGTTGTGTGATAAATCTAAACATCAGATTTTACGTAAAATACAGTCGAACATCGGTTATAAAAAACTCGGCTGTTACGACAATTCGTATATTATGTCAAAATCCTGATGTCCCACCGCGATATAGGAATAACGTTATTTTGTCTTAGTTATAGCGTCATAAAATATTCAGATAACTCCGATATTACATAACAATAAATCCTCATCGTGTATTCTAATACGGGTAATTTTACACTTCCTTTATATGTTTCTCTGAATATTTTCTTATCTCAGTAAATGAAAAATCAGGTGTTTTTCTGTCTTCCTTTCTTACATAAGTATTTGCTGCCACTCTGCAATTTTGCCAATAACTCTGATGAGCTACCAAACCGTGTGACGAAGCTAGGAATCCTGCCAATGACTTCCAGTCTTCTGAAGATTTATTTGTTGAAAGAGTTTGTGGACGAGTGCTATGAAACATTTTCGAATGTTGATGAATTCGTCGATATCGCTATCGAACTCTTAACGAGTGGGGAACTTACAGTCAGTGACACAGCGGAAACTGTCAGTTCATTTCTAGATACTGCTGATTCTGCTGAAGAAAATGATGCTTAAGAAGATACTGGAAAGAAGATAATGGTAAAGAAAAGGATGATGGTAATGAAGATGATGATGCTGAAGAAGAATATGGCGGAAATGACGGAGTAGAATCAATATCGAGCACAGGAGAGATGCCTTGGAAGCCATGTTTACAACAGAAAACATTTCATGTGGCAAAAGGTGGAGATCCAAAAGTGCTTGCGAGTTTTGGAACAGTAGAAAACGACGTTAACATATTTTGCATAAAATCAAAAGAAAATTGCTGATTTCATATCTTAAAATTTGGTGTGTTTGAAAATTTTTATTGTTATATTTAAACGTTTGATTTCTTATTGTATCAAACTGCATTTTTTTCTAAAACATGAAAGATGCTAAAACAAAAGTATTATATGCACTAATAATGTAATTTATGAATTTTATATTATGTACCTACATTTTTGAACCATCTAACTTTTATATCTTCTCTTAGTTATAGCGTCAAATTTTTTAAGGTCCCTTGAATGTCGTTATAACCGAGTTCGCCTATATGACAGAAAAATGAATATCAGGCTGTTGAGAAAGTCATACGCTGCTCGCATTTTACATCTTTTTACTTACTCTCAGATTTCTTTATTTTCTGTATCTTTCTCTTCGGATTGCCCCATAGAGTATTGATGGAAAAGCAAAAGTTTGGCATAAATGTTTCGCTGTAGTAGGAACCGTAAATAGCATCTTCAACACTGTAGGGAAACACAAAACTTTAAGGACAATGATAATATTTAAAGCTTTGAGTACAGTGATAATATCTAAAGTTTTGAGTAAAGTGATAATATCTAAAGCTTTGAGTACAGTGATAATATCTAAAACTATAAATACAGCGTGGAGGAAATGTTAAGACCCACTTTGTTCACGCTAAAAAATGTAATAAAAGGACATATTACAAAAGTAATTTCTTTATGAATATTTAATTACTAGAAATTTACGGAACTTCATGCGGTATCAAGTTGTGGACACGTTTCATTTTTGACGCAATTGTTAAGCATTTTTATTTCTCTCTTTTACATATTTATTTCGTACAGTTATGAGAATTTTCGGAAAAATAAATCACATCTCTAGAACCGAAAGTGGAAATCTATAGTGAACTTCAATACAAATGTGATGCTGAATAGGTATTAGTCATCGTCTAAGCTCTATCTGTATACAATTTTGAGAAGAAAATGTTTCAAAGGAAAATATGGAAAAAGTGGAAAAATAACCAGAAGAAGGAATCCTTGGTATACCACTCTACCTCCTCCAGAATGGGATGCGAAATTCATATACAATAACAATTTGGTATTAAATTGGTATTAGTCATTGTCTAAGCTCTATCTACATCCATTTTCGGGAAATAGATGTTTCAAGAATTTTTTTTAACCGGAACTGGAAAAAGAACCAGAAGCAGAAATTCTTTATAAACAACTCTACATCCTGTAGAATGGAATGAGAAATTGAGAAATTCATATACAATACCAATTTCATGCTGAATTGGTATTAAACACCGTCTAAACTCTATCTATACCCACTTTTGAGAAATATATGTTTCAAGATTTTTTTTTAACCGGAAGCGGAAAAAGAACCAGAAGCAGAAATCCTTAATAAATCCCTCTACCTCCTCCAGAATTGGATGAGAAATTTTTATCAATTATCATCTCAGCTCTATTCATATCATATACAGCCAATCTTGAGAAATAGATGGTTCAAGGAAACTTACAATATTTGAATCGGAACTAGAAAAATAACATAACTGAAAATAGGAATTCTTAGTCAACCCCCTACCTCCCCTAAAATTTGATCACGTTAAACATGTGGATCTGCAAATCCTTCCGAGAGGTTGGTGGTAGCGGAAGTAGGGTACGGTACCTTTTGATAACTCCCCTACTGAATTCCGGTCTAAATTGGGTGGCACTTCCTGGCCGTCCAAACAGTTACCTTACAAGTTTCTGGTAGGTCGCGCCAGCGAGTTTGCAACGGTCAGAATTTGCCACGGTCAGAATTTTCAAGGGTAGCGAACAGGCTGGTCGCCAAAGGCGGCTAGTCGCAAATAAAAAGGTATTGAATTGAGGATTTGAGCATGTTTCCACTGAAAAGTGAGAAGCTGCAAATCGAGAAACCTAACTTTCTACAATACCCACAAAATAAAAGTATAAAACAGCAAATCTTCAATCAAATGGAAAAAAATGCATATTATGAGTCATCAAGTTAAAGAAAATCAACAAATTTCAATGGTTTGGAAAGGATATTAGAAAAACATAAAAAATCAAGTATTATTACTATACACGTGAACAAGGGCTAGGGCCTTAAAAATGGACTTATTCACTTCGCAAATCTCTTCTTCGGGTCCAAGTATTTTGACGAACCAAACACAAAATATGCATGTTTCTGAAGAAATAGATTATATCTATAAACTATTTCTACTTGGACAACATACATAAAGAAGGAAAAATAAAAGAAAACATGAATACCTGGAACAAACATTACATATGCCCGAACCAGTCGAACCCTAGAACCCTGAATGAAGAGACCAGTGTTGCCATTTGCAAAGAAAAAAGAAATTATCTACTATTGCCATTCGTAAAAAAGTGGGGCTAATAATAGTAAGGCTTATGTTTAAGAGGATGTAAAAATAAAAGTATTATTAATACAAGAGAAAGACCAATTATTTTATATATATATATATATATATATATATATATATATATATATATATATAAGATTCATATGAAAAAGAGGGGAAAGGACCAAATGCAAGGCATAAAATGGTAGAGGGGGATGGCGACCCCTCATTCCCGTTTAAAAGACTGCTTTTATGCCCGGGCAACACTCACGGTACCAATGCCATGCAGAAGCCATACTTCCGTAAATGTGTCAAATCAAAAACACTCGAAAAAGTGCAAAGAAAACAAATAGGAATCGACCAGGATCGCAAGGGAAAGAATGGAAATGCAGCAAATGTCCCTGTCGGTTAAGATGGAGTGCATCATATATAACAGAATGAATCTTGTATGAATCTCTTATGAATCTCTAATGAATCTCTTATTTCATATGAATCTTGTATGTTACCTTAGGAGAATGTGCTGCATTGCGCCAACTTCTGGAGAATAATTGGATAACTGTGAAATAATTTTATTTTAATATGTTTACTTTGCTATATATATATATATATATATATATATATATATATATATATATATATATATATATTATATATATATATATATATATATATATATGCATATAAATATATTATATATACATATATATATATACACACACACATATATATATATATATATATATATATATATAGTGCAAAGTTCAAGCAAAATTATCTTACATGTACTATAAGAAATACCGCAAGTTCGATGAAACATTCAAGCACAAATATTTCACAGCTACTGTAAAAGATACTACGTCACTGATGGAAAATTCGAGAATAAACATTTTACAGTTATTTAAACATTTAAGCACACAATGTTGTTGTTGAGACCCAGACGGTCCGACCTGCCAGAAAGGTGTAAGGTAACCGTTTGAATGGCACACGACGTTGGAGTTATTTTTACAAACACCATGTGCTGTATTTACCCAATGAAAAATTTCACGGTGTACATAGCGGGCCAACGGCCGTACCGTGCTGAAAACACCGGTTCTCGTTAGATCACCGAAGTCAAGCAGCATCGGGCGCGGTTAGTACTTGGTGGGTGACCACCTCGGAACACCGCGTGCTGTTGGCCATCTCGGGTGCGGTATCCCCGTGGTTTGCGCGCTAGATTTGCACGCTACCACAAAATTCCGCCGTGTTCATGCGGAGTACGATCACGTTAAACATGTGGGTCCGTAAGTCCTTCCGAGAGGTTGGTGGTAGGGGAAGGAGGGTACGGTCCCTGTGGATGCCTCCCCCACTGGGTTCCGGTCTAAATTAGGTGGCACTTCCCGGCCGTCCATACAGTTACCTTACACCTTTCTGGTAGGTCGGACGGTCTGGGTCTCAACAACAACAACGGTGTACATAGCAAAAACTTCCTTACTTGCAATCTCTTTCTCTGCTATCGGAAACAATCTTGCACTTAAAATATTCGCTCATGGGTTTTCTAAGCTTATCCAAAGAGGAAGCATTCAGTTCGTGTTCCTTCATGAACCTGTGATAAGTCACCGCCTAGAAAACAAAACACATTTTCTATTGTCAGCCCAGTGGTGTACCCAGAGATTGCTGATTTTTTTGTAATAACATTAATCAACAAGTTTTCAATTTTTATCTGTAGCTATTATACAAATATATGATTTTTACTTTCCTTATATACACAATGTATAAGGAAAGTATTGTGATGGGGTCAAAAATTCGAATTCGAGTTTTCGACAGGAGAGCACGTTTCAAGCATCCCTGATCACGAATCAAACACTTTTGAGGTGATCTCTGTGTGTGTGTGTGTGTGTCAGTGAGTCTGTGGTGACGATAACTGAAGAACAAATGGACCGATTAGAACGAAATTTAATACAAAAATCACAATCCGTGAATACTGGAAGCCTATTGTTTTTGAACGTAATCGAATGTTCAGAACCCCCTAAATTGTCGAGTGAAATTTTGAAAAAAATCATCAGAAACCTCTAATAAAGTTACGCAAATAGACTTTTGCAATTTAATTTTTCCTTAGGAAACGATTGACGTAAACTTTAGAACGCTAGCATGAACCGTTCTCGAGATATTGAACATTTTTTAAATAAATTTATCAGAAAATCCCATAAATTAAAAAAAATATATTAACTGATGAGAAACATGTTCACTTTTCATATGTAATACCATGCGATAAATTGGGTGACATCATTCTCGTGGATCTAGCTCGCTCCATTCATGAGAAAAGATACTGTGAGTAATACTTTTGTATTTGAACGCTAATAGTTATTTGTCTGCTATAAGAATAACTTATTTCTCCGTCCATAACGCTTGGTACGATTTTGGCGCCGAATTTGGCGCAATGTTGCCAACTTGGCGATTTTTTTTAAGTGTTGCCAAATTAATGGAAACCTCGCCAAATGGATAAAAATGACACTAAATCAGCTAAAGTGACGACTCATTGACGAAAATTCAATTTTTTGGGAAGAATATAAATAGCTACTATAAGAAAAACCTATTTTTTATTGTAAAAATAGTAAATTCATTGCATTATATAAGGAAAGTTATGTGTTGCCCACATCAGATTTTTTTATGAATGTGACAAACTAAAACCTAAATAAATTTCCCAATGATTATATTGCGTCATAATATGCGTATTTCAAAACAGCAATAGTAAACTGAAGTAACTTACTGCTAGTAACTTAGTAGCAAAAATATTTATATTTCATGGTATACCCGGTGTTTCGCTTGAGTTAAAATATGTACAAATATTAGAACAGTCGACCCCACTTAAACGAGTAACATGCATATTGTAGAACATAAACGAACCCCCATAAGGTTAATGCTAAACATACCCGTTTTATCGCATAGAAATCCCCGGTCAAATGCATAAAACCTGAAACACCAATCGCCTAAATTTCAATTTCAATGTTGGAAGACATGAAATGAAAAGCGGTAAATCGCTAAACTTAGCAACCTACAGTTTTTCCCTGCGTTGTTCAAAATATATATATACAAAACAAACAGAAGGAATCTATTATGTATATAGTAATAAATTACTACTGTTATTACGTAAATTTTTGTATTTTGTATTCATTATCTTTATAATATATAATCAAGAGGGTTATTAATAATATTAATCTGTGTACCTGCTTAATCGCATACAATAAAGTGGAACAAAGTGTATGCAATTCAGCAGAGCCAATTGTATTCTAAATGGTGTTGTTCAAAAAATTTTATTAAAATATTTTACTAAATTTCCCTTTACTAGAAGCATAAGATTCTGTATTCTCGCTGTACAATAATATCTTCACAAAGCACTCTGGCCCCGTTTACAACATACTCAAAATTAGAGACGTTGAAATGGTAGAAGATTCACCACTACCATAATTACGCTATTTTAATAATTGGTTAAACACAATGGAAAAAATTCTGATGTGGGCAACACATGACTTTCCTTATATAATGTAATGAATTTACTACTTTTACAGTAAAAAAATAGGTTTTTCTTATAGTAGATACTAATATTCTTTCCAAGATATTGAATTTTCGACAATTAGTCGTCATTTTCATTGATTTAGCGTCATTTTTATCCATTTGGCGGGATTTTCATTAATTTGGCAACATTTCAAAAAGTCGCCAAGTTGGCGACATTCCGCCAAATTCGTCGCCAAAATCTCGCCAAGCGTTATGGACGAAGGAATAAGTTGTTCTTACAGCAGATAAATGACTATTGGCGTTCAAATACAAAAGTATTACTCAAAGTATCTTTTTTCATGAATAGAATGAGCTAGATCCACGAGAATGATGTCACCCAATTTATCCCATGGTGTTACATATGAAGAGTGAATATGTTTCTCAATAGGAAATATTTTTTTTCATTTTATATGACTTTTCAATAATTTTTTTGAAAAATGTGCAATACCTCAAGAACGGTTCATGTTAGCGTTCTAAAATTTATGTCAATCGTTTTCTAATGAAAAATTACATAAGAAATGTCTATTTGCGTAACTTTATTAGCGGTTTTGATTTTTTAACGATTTTTTCAAAATTTTATTCTAAAATTGAGGGGGGGTTCTGATTATTCGATTACGTATAAAAACAATAGGCTTTCAGTGTTTACGGACTGTGATTTTTGTACCAAATTTGGTTCGAATCGGTCCATTCGTTCGTCAGTTACCGTCTCCTCAGACTCACTGATACACACACACACACACACACACACACACACACACATACTTTCACACACACACACACACACACACACAGATATCATTTCAAAAATGTTTGATTCGTGATCAGGGATGCTTGTAACGTGCTCTCCCGTCGAAAACTCGATTTCGAATTTTCGACCCCGTCACAATACTTTCCTTATACATTATGTATATAAGGAAAGTAATATATGAACTTGAAAAATCTTTTTTGAAACGAAACAAATCACTTTAGATATTGAAAATATTAATAATCCCCGTAATCTCATATCCCAAGTTCGTCTGATACACCTCAATTAAAAAATAGAATACTGTTCATTTATAAAACTAATTTTTCTACCCATTTCTTTATTGCTTAAATCTAATAAATTACACAAAAATCATCTGTTGAATTAACACCTTGGATTTAATTCCGTTGCTAAGTAATATGATATAATTTTCTCCGAGAAAATTTTCGAAAAAATTCGTCTGCATTTACGGTATTTCTATGGAAATTTTAACTTTGCGTATTTTATTAATATCTCTTCAAACTCTGGTAATAGAAACCTGAAACACAGACGGGGTTACCCGCTGTGAAGTAGATAATAACTATGCCAAATTTGATATTCAAAAATGTTAAAAAAATTTTTGAAAGTGTTACATCGAATTTGTACACGGGACGCACACACACACACACACACACACACACACACACACACACACACACACACACATATATATATATATATATATATATATATATAAATATAAAATTGTAAATCCAATGGTAGAATGTAAGTGGTAACTCAAAATACACTATCTTAAAATTTGCCTACAAAATACAATAAAATAATATATGCGTGTGGATGTGTCAACATATATTGATATCTCTAAAGGACTTGAGATAATTGAATGAAATTTGACGCGATTATTTCAATCAATAAACGTTAGAGGCCCATTATGATTTTCATGATTATTATACGAGGTCAAGTCATTTAATTTTTTGAACGGTTTTATCGGAAATTGAAAATAAATTATAACAAGAAAGATCAATCATGCATAAGCATTGATTATGAAACACTTTCCAACGGAAATGCAATTTCATTTAAAAATTTTTAAAATGTGATACATTCAGTGGTGATATCTTTTACATTATCAAAGTACTACAGTAATTTATTATACTTGAATATTTAAAACTGTATCGAAATATAAATCATCTGACTCTCTATGCAAAATCAATGAATATTTCATTCATATAACTTGTATTCCAGACTCCTGAGCTAAATAATTTTGTGTGAAAAAAATTCAGCAATTCTTATGTAACTCACCTTACAATCGCTTGAGATATTTGCATTCTGCATAAGTTAAAATTAGGCTTCCTTGAAGAAATAATAAAAGTTTACGGATCATTTAAAATCACAACTATTGTAATTGCATAGGCACGGAATTTAGATACATAGATAATGCACAGATACGCAGATAATATATGTGTGTGTGTGTGTATGTATTCAAAGTATTGGAATCGTGCTGAAGATCGGAACTCGAATTTTCGAAGGATCTACACGTTTTGGGACTTCTAGAACACGAAAAAACTATTTTTAGGATGACGTCTGTGTGTGTAAGAGTGTATCTGTGCATGTTTCTGTGTGTCTGTGAGAATATTGCATCTACTTTAATTGAAAAACTAATGGACCGAATTTCATAAAATTTGGTAGGTATGTTTTTTGTGGTAAATCCTGATGTTCATAAGATTATAGTACGATTCGTAATAAAAGAATCTGCCTTCTTTGCGAAATGGCCCGCAGAAATTGTCTTTATCCACTCTAGCTAAAAACTAATGGAACAAATTTAACAAAATTTGGTGCATAATATTTCAATGATCTACAAGGGATGTATATACCAAATTTAACAAAATTTGGTACATAAATCATTTGTAGGATATTCTTGTACGATTCAGGAAAAAGGAATTGGCTATTTTTGCGAAATGGCCCGTAATAATTGTTAAATATAAAAATAAAGGACTACGTGTGCTCAATTATATCAATTAAATTCCTATATTATACATGATTTTTGACAACAAAAAGAATATCTTGAGATAAAATCTTGAGATATAATTTTTTCGCGTTTTCGTACGCCACCTTTGACAATAAATCCAGCCATCAAATGAGATCCAAATTTAAGTTTTACGTGCAAATTCAATGTCATTTAAAACACTTATGGCTGTTATTTTGTGCAGATAAACTCAAATTATTATTGAAGAAATAAAGAGAACGTGAATATGAGTCTGCAGAGAAAGACATGTGCTGCCCACATCAGAATTTTTAACAATATTACAACAATGATTTATAGAAGTGAACGGGGATTATTTGCAGGCCATTTAAAAAAAAATGCGTGATCTATATTTAAAGATCCACCAAATTTTTGTAGAATAAAATTTTCAACAAATTTAAGCTGTGTACCAAATTTTAACTTTCTAGGACGTAGGAAAGTGCATTAAAAATGCCATCAAATAAGTATATCATGACGAGTCATATAAAATTAAAAAATAAATTTGAAAAATTGTTATCTACCAAATTTATTTTAAAATGTGAAGCCTCTCTTATATACATGATTAAACTCGTGGAAAGATATTTATTATATAATATATATATCTTTTTTCTTTCTGGAGGATACCCCTAAAGTCAGAATTTAATTGAATTTGTTTTTTTACCTATATTAAATAATTTTTAATTAAAAAAATACTTAACATATTTTACTGAAATTTTTTATATATATGTTATGGGATAATGTAAATATTTCCTAAAAATTTCGAAGCAATTAATGAATTTTAAATTTACTTAAAAAATGTTTGAAAAATTAGGTCCCATAGGGTTCAATGTATTTCATTTTTTCAACCCGGGTTGAATAAAAAACTATTAGGGTGATATTATTTATTTATATTCCCATAGGTCCCACAGACCGTCTGAAAAACATACTAAAATTTCATTTTGATAAAGTCATTTTTACGGCAGTTATCGTGCTAACGGACAGACAGACAGACAGACAGACAGAATGAACAAAGTCATAAACACTTTTCAACTATGTTGTAAAGTGTTAAAAAATATATATGCTATGATTTGATACAAAAATAGTCCTTATCTATGCACTTTTTTATGTAGAATCGAAAGGCATGATTTACATAATGTTGATATGCGTCGCTTTCGAGATATTTTACATTTTTAACACTTTACAACAAAGTTGAAAAGTGTTTATGACTTTGTTCATTCATTCTGTCTGTCTGTCTGTCTGTCTGTCTGTCTGTCTGTCTGTCCGTTAGCACGATAACTGCCGTAAAAATGACTTAATCAAAATGAAATTTTAGTATGTTGTTCAGACGGTCTATAGGACCTATGGGAATATAAATGAATAATATCACCCAATTAGTTTTGGATTGAACCCGGGTTGAAAAAATGGAATACATTGAGCCCTATGGGACCTAATTTTTCAAGCATTTTTTAAGCGGATTTAAAATTCACAAATTGCTTCGAAAATTTTAGGCAATATTCAAATTGTTCCATAAAATATATAAAAAAAAATTCAGCGAAATATATTCAGTTGTTTCTTAAATAAAAATTAAAATAATAATAACACCTCTTATATTAAGTGATCACGTGTCCGTGATATGAAACGATCACATGACCTACTTCAAAATGACATATGGCATCCGTCTTGTGTCAAAATCGTGATTTTTAAAGTTCTTTTTAATTCATATTGAGTGTTGTATCCGTCCTAAAATTACTTTATTTTTGCCTAAATTCTGTGCATCTACATACTGAAACAACGCAATGACAATATATTTCAGTTTAAATGCTCTTCCAAATTTGAATATTTCTACTATTAAGCCTATTTTTCACCTATGTAAAATGTAAACAGCAAAATATGTAGAATGAGTTGTATTAGAATCGCTGTAATTCTTTAACACAAAATCATTTAGTCCATGGAGTCTGATTAGCTGATATGAATTCATTGATTTTAGAAAGAGAAGGACGATATTTTTCGATGAAGTTTTACGCATAGAGCTTACTTACTTGCAGCTCAATGGTCTTAATTTTTAAATAAAATAAATTGTTATAGTATTGTGATGAATGACATGAATGGGGGAATTATTTATGAATGAAATGTTGCTTTTATAGAGAGAGCCAGACGTGTTATTTTTTTATGACGTCATTTGAATCAATTTCAGTTGTTTTCGATGAAGTTTTCAAATATAATAAATTATCGTAGTATTATGATAATTCTAAAATTATTACCGAGGAATGTATAACATTTAAGAGATGTTTAAACCAGGCAATTTATACTTTAATGCCGTCATTTGCATGAAGTTAATTTTTTTCGATGAAGGTTTAAGGTTTCAAATATAATAAATTAATGTAGTATTGTGATAAGTTTTAAAATATTACCGAGGAATGTATTGCATTTTAGACATGTTTAAATAAAATTGCATTGAAGTTGGAAAGTGTTTCATAATCAATGCTTTAAGCATGATTGATCTTTCTTGTTGCTATCTAAAATGGAAAATATAAAAATATATTTATTCACTATTGTCAGATTTTACAAACGTTTTGTAATAAAGTGTAACGAGAAATAAGCCGACACCACTGCTAATCGCAAAATGCTCTTGGTATACACACGTTTGCTTTCTAAATTTGAAAAAAAAATGTTATGAAATTTAAATATTACGATTAAGTAACGAATTAAAGACAAACCTTTAGATTTAAAAAAAGTCATTTAATAAACCTGTTATAGACGTATATATAAAATAAAAGCCAGAGCGCTTATATACCAGAAAGTGCACTGGCTTTTATTTTATATATTGTACATCTATGGGAGATTTATTGAATAATTTTTTTAAAATCTAAAGATTTGTCTTTTATTTATTACTTAATCGTTTTACAGTTATGACGTGTTACCACTCTAAGTATTTAAATATTACTTTTCTTGCAATACATAGTAATGTATAGGAAAAGTATTGGAATCATACCGAAAATCGCAACTCGAGTTTTAAACGGATCTACAGGTTTTGGGACCTCTAATAATACGAAAGAATACGAAAAAACTATTTTTAGCATGTGTTTCTCTCTCTGTGTGTGTCTGTCTCTGCAATGTATGTATCCACTCTAACTCGAAAACTAATGGACCAAATTTCATAAAATTTAATAGGTAAGTAACTTGTGTGTGACCCTCGTGCAGATTAGCTTTTGGTACGATTCGGGATAAAAGAACCCGCCTTTTTTTGTGAAATGGATAGCAAAAATTGACTGTATTGCCTTAGAGCAAAAATTGCCTGTATGTAATGTATCCACTATAGCTAAAAAACTAATATATCATATTTTACAAAATTTGGTGGATAAGTCACTTGTGGGTTACCCTGGTGCAGATTAGATTGTGGTATGATTCGAAAAAAAAGATCCTATCTTTTTTTGCGAAATGACGGCCCTCAAAAATCGTGAAAATCTAAATTAAAAAACTACGTATGCTCAAATATAATAATTAAATGCTTGCTTTACACGTAACTTTCAAAGATCAAAAGAATAAGATCAACCCCATTACACTAGAACTAGCCGTTCTCGAGATAGTTTAGTTTTTTCGTATTTTCGCTACACCATTTTATAAAAAGAGTCGAGCTACCAAACGACAACTAAACTTGAATTAAAAGTACATATTCAGTGTCATTTTAAATAATTATTTGTTGTTATTTTGTGCGATTAAACTCAATGTACTGAATTATTGAAGAAATAAAGAGAATTCGGATATGAGTCAGTAGGGAAGGTGGATGTGCTGCCCACATCAGATTTTTTTTATACTAGCATCAAACAATGGAATGCTTTGAAACAAAATGAGCATGGCATAAATGGGCACCATTGTTTAATAGTTTTCTCTCGCCCGAGATATTAGAAATTTTACCTATTTACAGAGAGAGTATCTCTCAAAATAATCAAGCAAAATAATCAAGCGAATTAAGGAAAATTTGAAATGTATTTTTATTTTTCCTACAATTCATGGTAATACTCCTACTGAAACTGCCTATAATTCAGAGTATTATACGAGTAGAATAGGTGGAAAACCAGAACTCGAGTTTTCGGCGGATCTACAAGTTTCGGATATTGTAGTATAAGAAAAAACTATTTGTAGCACGATGTCTGTGTGTGGTTTGTGCAATGCCCTGGTGTGATTGGATTTTGATACGATTAAAGAAAATAGAACCAACCTTTTGTTGTTGAGAAATAGTCAGCAAAATCATTAAAGTTTAAAATAAAAGACTAAATATGCTGAAATGTATTAATTAATTGCTTGCATAACATGTAATTTTTAACAACAAAACGAAAAAAAAAAGGGGGGGGGGGCAACCTCAGTAATCTAGGATGGACCATTCTCGATATGTTTAATTTCTTTTGGAATTTTAAGAATTTAGCGACGTTGTAAAGTAATAGAAGTAAAATACTAGAAGTTTCCAAATAAAAAAAAAGAAGATGCATTAAAACTGCAAATCGGGTGTAATATCAAATAAGTATACGTATCATTTTGGGGCAATCGAACATAATTTAACGGATTAAAGAAAAGTAATTCGAGTCTGTAGAGTAAGTCATATGTTTCCCACATCAGATTTTTAATAGATAACTAGAACAATCCTATGAATATTCATCGTGATCTAGATATAAGAAAGTTTAAATTGTACTATTTCTTCTCCGCCCCCCTCCCCCTTCAATATGTTAATGTGTTGTTGTTGTTGTTGTTGAGACCCAGACCGTCCGACCTACCAGAAAGGTGTTGTTGTTGTTGTTGTTGTTGAGACCCAGACCGTCCGACCTACCAGAAACGTGTAAGGTAACTGTTTGGACGGCTGGGAAGTGCCACCCAATTTAGACCGGAAACCAGTGGGGTAGGCATCCACAGGGACCATACCCTCCTTCCCCTACCACCGACCTCTCGGAAGGACTTACGGACCCACATGTTTAACGTGATCGTACTCCGCATGAACACGGCGGCAGTTGTGGCAGCGCGCAAACCACCGAGCTACCGCATCCGAAATGTGCCAACAGCACGCGGTGTTCACCAGAAAGGTGTATGGTAACTGTTTGGACGGCCGGGAAGAATATGTTAATGTGTAGGGAAACTCGTGTGTTGGACGCATTAGATGACTTTTACTTTCCTTACAATACAAGGTAATGTATAGGTAAAGTACTGGAATCGTGTCGAAAATCGTAACTCGAGTTTTCGATGGATCTACACGTTTTGGGACTTCTAGAACATGAAACAACTATTTTTAGCGTAACGTGTGTGTGTGTCTATGTGTGTTTTTATGTGTGTCTGTCTGTGCAATGTATGCATCCACTCTAACTTAGAAACTAATGGACCAAATTTAATAAAATTTTGTAGCTGAGTCACTCGTGTGTGATCCTGGTTTTGATTAGATTTTTGTACGATTCGGGAGAAAAGAGCCCGCCCTTTTTTGCGAAATGGCCCACAAATATCATTAAAATATGAAATAAAAGACAACGTATGCTCAAATGTATCAATTAAATGCTTGTTTTAAACATAATGTTTGACTCTAAAAAGAATAAGACCAACCCCATTATTATAGAATTAGCCGTTCTCGAGATATTTTAGCTTTTTCGCATTTTTTACCACGCCGCCTTCTAAAATATGTGCAATTACCAAATGATAACGAAAATTGAATTAAAAGAGCAAGTTCAGTGTCATTTCAAATAAGTATGCGTGTTATCTGGTACAATAAAACTCAATGAATCGTAAGAGAAATAAAGAAAACAGGAATTTAGGTCTGTAGAAAAAGTCATGTGCTGTTCACATCAGATTTTCTTTTTTTTTTTTTTACAAATTGACTTTGTGCACAGAGTTTGTTGCTCCTCCTTTGGTGCCCTATAAGCAAGAGCTTATTGGGAAATTTAGCCCCGAACAAGCGTAATGAACTATTGGCATTGTCAACGAACTGTACGCATTTCATTCACCTACGGTTGAAGGACCGACGCTTTCGGGTCATCCAAGAGCGTTTGAAGGACGGGCGGAGGTTCTCCAAGGTCCGCATCTCTGATCTCGGATGCTAAACTGGGCCTTTGCAGAGCATAGGACGCGGGTTTAGGATGTTGACTGCGGAGGTGTCATTGAACGAACGTGTTGAAGAACACTTTCACTTCCTCGGTAAAAAGGAGAAGTGCCTTTCTGTTTCCGCGCGTGTTTCACAAGGTCCGAAAATGAGGAAATACAGGAAGTTTTTCGATTAGGGAAGTGGCGATTTTTCTTCCGGAAGAATTTCGTATAGGGCCACCCATAGGGGGGCGAACACCACTCAAGTGTGCGTGTGGGGGGGGGGGGGCTGCTCCACACGGGGTTCGGACCCCTAATATTTTTTTTTAAAAGAAGAGAAGACATAAAAAATTCACAAAAAAAATGTTAAATCAAATCAAATATGAAGGGAGGGGGGCGTGATAAATGTTTTAGGGGTGCACAATTTCCATCGTACTCCTCTGGATTAAGTTTTATCACTGAATTAATAATTTGGTTGCCCTAAGCTGGAGCGTAGGAAAGATGTAGTAAAACACGGTGCGTCTGCCCCCCCCCCCCCCACGAACAATAGGGTCCACTCAGAAGTATTAAGCTGCTTTTGTTAAAACTAGTAGAAATGTGGCTTTAGTCGTTTGGAAAGTAGTATCGAAGGGCTTCATTTAATTTCTTAATACAGGGTTCTTAGGAAGATCCTTAAGTGCCCCCAAACATTTTCTATGGAAGATCCATGAGTGTACACGTTAAATAAAGTTACCAAGTCCGATCGAGCAGAGGGATTTAAAGAGTTTGGAAATGCACTCGGCAGCAAAGCGAGATAGACAATTATAAAGTAATAAAACGTTGTCTAATGAATAGAAATCGACACTTTGTTACACAAGGCATTTATTTTACGCAATATAGTTATTGACGAATAGCTATCTTACTCAGAAATTCTAAAATAAACAACACTTACATGCACAGGAATGCTAAAATAAACACTTACATGCACAGAAATGCTAAAATAAACAAAACTTACATGCAAAGGAATTCTAAAATAAACAACACTTACACACATAGGAATGCTAAAGTAATCAACAGTTACATGCACATGAATGCTAAAATAAACATCACTTACATACATAGGAATGCTGAAATAAAGAATAGTTACATGCTATAATAAACAACACTTACATACGCAGGAATGCTAAAATAATTAACATTTGCATGCACAGGAATACTAAAATAAACACTTATATGCACAGGAATCTAATTTACATATTGTGAAAAATACCAACAAGGCACACGTAAATTCAAAAAAGAATATTACCGTGTAATTCAACAATCATTAAAAGGGTCACCGTATATTACAGTCCCTGATGATGCGACTTTTTAACGGGTATTCATTACTTTCTATATACACTTTTCGTGCATTCCTTATCATAAAGAAGACGTAATTTATGTCAATTCCTACTAGATAACGCTATCCTATTTTCGTCTATCTTGCTTAACTGCCGAGTTCCAGTTCCTAACATCTTTAAATTTCCGTTAGGAGTGTTGTAATCACTTTTATTCGATCCAGCTTGTTCACTTCATTTTAATAAAAATTGACCTAGCTTGTATATGTACGTACACCCTTACAAAATTATTGGGGTGCTTAAGAACTTTCTTATAAGCCCTCTATAGAAACTAGAACTTACTCTCATACATACAGGACCTGCCTACAGGGATGTTTCCTATGTATATACACACGCATATATATATATATATATATGTATATATATATATATATATATATATATATATATATATATATATATATATATATATATATATATATATATATATATATATATATATATATATATATATATATATATATAATATATAAGATGGAAAATGGAAGTTATTAAAGATATTGAAGTGTTATAGCATATATGCGCAAAGCAGCTACAAATACTATACACGATATAAATATAAAAAGTATAAAAATAATTTTAGAATGGAAAAAAGAAGGAAGGCTTAGCGAGAAGCTTACTTAATGGCGGTAAGGGGTTGTGACCTTACACCCCAGTTGTCAACAAGCTTGTCATAAATGCCGCGGCATTGCACTCCTGGACGCCAGCCCTGGCTGAAGCCAACCCCCGGAGTGACAATAACAATTATCACAAGACCGTTAAAAAAGAAAAGTCCAATGGTAATATGAAGACCATCACTGGATGAGCAACGAGTCCTTTAGACCACAATGACCTGTATATAACTTGGTGTTATCGTTCTGCGGTCCTGTTATTCATAGTATGCTAACCTTCATCTGCTAAATGATATAAAATAGATTTTAACTTTGAACAATAAGCATTATTGTTACGGTATAAATTATCAACATGCTACATTATATTGATAATTTATTATGCTACATTATATTGAGAATTTATACAGTAACAATAATGCTTATTGTTCAAAGTTAAAATCTATTTTATATCATTTAGCAGATGAAGGTTCGCATCTTCCTTCTTTTTTCACAATTTTCAAATTTTCAAATTATTTTTATACTTTTTATATTTATATATATATATATATATATATATATATATATATAATTTTAAATCCAATGGTAGAATGTAAGTAGTAACTCATATTACACTATCTTAAAATTTGCCTACAAAATACAATAAAATAAAGGAAATTCAACCATACAGAGGAAATTATAAAACGTAATGTAGGTCATAAAGACAAAGATAATCAACAAATTTCAAAGGGGAGGAATGAAAATAGGAAAACAAAAAAATCAAGCAAAAAAGCTTGCACATGGAAGAGCTCTAGGCTTAAAAATAGTTCATTTCGAAAAAATTATTTTTCAAGTCCATATATCCCTTCGAAATGAACACAAAAATGCTTGTTTCTGAAACACAAGATAGATTTTATCTATAAACTTGTGTTATATGGACGACAAGCATAAAGATTGGAAAAAAATATAGGAAATATAAATACCTTAAAATACACCTCTTAAAGTTCAACCACGACGGGCAGTATATGACTAGACCAATGTTGCCAGACGCAGAAATGAAAAGAAGTTATCTGCTGTTGCCAAAGAGAGTAAAAATAACCGTACTGCGTAAAGGCAAAAAAAAGAGGTATTCTACAGTTAAAGTTACAAAAGTAAAAGATGAAAATATATTATAATGTAAATTCCAGAGAATGTAGAAGTATGGCTAAAATAAGATATTAAGGAGAGATTATGAGAATTTTTTAGGCTAATCAAAACTTATTAAATATTCCATTTACTAAATATGCAGGATATTCATAAAATTTACTGGTAATTTTGAGGTTATTAATGTGCAAAGCATGAAATTTCTTATCTTATAATCTATAAATTCTAAAAAGTTGATTAAGTATAATATTTCTAAACAATTGAATCGAGTTGCAGGAATTAAATGGTAATAATTTATTAATATTAAATTAAAAAAAAAATCTTTTTTGTCATATAAATTAGTAACTATCCCATTAGTAGGTTCTATAATTAGATTTAAATCCAAATAATTAATATTTTTACTAATAGAAATTTCATTAGGTATTAATTCCAAATTATCCGGATAGAAATCTATATCTATGACATAGTTATCAGTAAATACAAGACAAATCTGATCATCTACATATCTGTAAATTTTATAATTTGTTGAAGAAAAGAATTTTTCATATTGATATAGGTATAAATTAGCTAACATACTGCTACTACAGCCACCTTGTGGAACCCCTGAGATTTGTAAGTGTAATTTATTACCTTGAAAAATATAATTATTGAAAAGAACAAAATGAAGAAGCTTAGGAAAATTGGTAAATTTAGTAAGATGAGATTGATTAGTAATATAAGCATTATATAAAGCTAAAATAACATCATAAAGATCAGTGATCTTAATATTATTAAATAGATCTTTAAAATCATAAATTTGAAATCCTATTATTTTACAAAGTATTTTTAATTTATTTTTTAATTCTTTACTATTATTTAGAATAATGTAGTTATCAGTAGAATCTCGTAAATTACTATTTAGTACATTTAAGTAATTTAATAATAATTTACTAGCAAAAGTAGAGTATGAATTATGACCACTAGTTACAGTTCTAAAGTTAATAGAATTTTTATGAAATTTAGGTATAAGCACAATATATGGAAATTTCAAAAATTTATTATTAATATCTAAATCACTATACATATTGATAATTTTCAATTTGATATTATTAACAGAGTGTGAATCGAATTTAAATAGACTATTATTTTTTAAATAATCTAACAGATATTGTATATAGAATTTTTTACAGATAATAGCATACTTATTAGAGGCTTTATCAACATAAGTAATAACAAAGGATCTGTGTAAATCATTAACAGAGTGTTTTATATTATCCATATTATATATAGATCTAGATAAATTGATACTACAAATGGCATTTTTAATAGATCTTAAAATAGTAAATTTCCACATACTAAATGCCTCTAAGGGCTGAGCATATTTAGAATCTAATCCATAAATATATTTATCAAAGTCAAAATTGATTGACTTTAAGACTTGTTTAGAATTATTACATGAAGGTAACCTGAATTTAGTACCAAATGACATTAAAGTTCTTAAAGATTTATCTTTAACAATGGCTAAGTCTCCAGTAACTATATGCCCCAAGTGTGGATTTATAAAATTAGCATAATTTTCAACACTATAAATACATTCATTATCTGCATTTGTTGAGGAATCTTTGTCGACTGATAGAGATTTTGAAATTTCATTGTAATTAAAAATGGTTCTTCCAATCGGCTTGTATTTAAAAGTTTTAGTAACATTTAAATCCTTTATAGGCAATAAATGATAAAAATGATTAAATAAATTCTTAAAGTTTATAGAATTATAAATAGGATGCTTAAAAGATATTACACAATAAGAATTAGAACAGTTATTATTATGAAATTTATTAAGTTTTATTTTTAAATATTTTGATCTAGTAATGAGCAAATCATAGAAAATATGATTAAAATGTTCGTTAGTAAGATTTAACTTTAAGAAAATAGCATAAACTGTATTTAATTGTTTTTTCTTAACCGCAAATACCCATGATTTTATAAATTTCCATTGAAATGTGTTGTTAAAATGTTGATGCATACTTTTAATCTCATCTTTAAAATCATGTTGGGGGGGAACTTCCTTTACCGCATTTAAATCTTTTGCGTTTAGCCGAATTACTATTATGTAAAAGTGGATTAAAAAAAAGGTGATTAAAAATTGAATATTTATTATCTACAAAATTATTTTTTACAATATTGCCTTTGGGAGCCAACGGCCGTACCGTGCTGAAAACACCGGTTCTCGTTAGAATACCGAAGTCAGGCAGCATCGGACGCGGTTAGTACTTGGGTGGGTGACCACCTGGGAACATCGCGTGCTGTTGGCACATTTCGCACGAGGTAGCCCGGTGGTTTGCGCGCTGGATTTGCACGCTGCAACAACTGCCACCGTGTTCATGCGCAGTACCATCACATGCGCAGACATGTGGGTCCGTAAGTCCTTCCGAGAGGTTGGTGGTAGGGGAAGGAGGGTACGGTCCCTGTGGATGCCTCCCCCACTGGGTTCCGGTCTAAATTGGGTGGCACTTCCCGGCCGTCCAAACAGTTACCTTACACTTCTCTGGTAGGTCGGACGGTCAACAACAACAATATTGCCAGTGAGATATAATTGATTTATTCCATATGGAAAAAGAGTACAACAATGTGATTTAATATAGAAGTTTTCAAAGAACATTCTATCAGCTGTATTTGTTTTAATATCCAAAATATGTATAGTTATATTTTCAAAACCATGATTATCAAAGTGTTTATATTCAATTTTATTAGAAGTAGGAAGAAAATTATTATTGAGGATATATTTTTTGACATGATTTCTGTGTACATTCATACGCAGATGAATGGGATTACTGGTCTGTCCTATATAAGATAAATTACAAATGTTACAGGAAATTTTGTAGATGATATATATATATATTTTATATATATATATATATATATATATATATATATATATATATATATATATATATTATATATACATATATATATATATATATATATATATATATATATATATATATATATATTATATATACATATATATATATATATATATATATTTTATATATACATATATATATATATATTTTATATATACATATATATATATATTTTATATACACACATATATATATATATATATATATATATATATATATATATATATATATATTATATATACATATATATATATACATATATATATATATATTTTATATATACGTATATATATATATATATATATATATATTTTATATATACATATATATATATATATATATTTTATATATACATATATATATATATATTTTATATATACATATATATATATATATATATTTTATATATACATATATATATATATATTTTATATATACATATATATATATATATATATATATATATATATATATGTATATATATATATATATATATATATATATATATATATATATATATATATATATATATAGTTAAAATTTTTAAGGGAATTAAATTTTAAGAAATACAAAATTTAAATTTTTATACGGCCCCCGTATAAAAACATTTCCAATGGATAAAATGTGTCCTATACGCTAATAAGGTTATGTACAAAATTTCAGCATTTTATCATAAAAAGTCCCAGAGATATGTTTAAACAAAGTTGGTGAGGGATTAATCACAAATTAAAATGTAAATGTTTACAGCAAGAGTGCAAATGACGCAACGCAGAAATGCATCTTAGACAAATAATATCTGCCTCTTTAGATTTATTTACAATTTTTCGAAGATAAGCTTTCTGAAAAATTTCTTAAAATTTCACATCATTAATTACAGAATAAAACTTAGAAATGGTACAATCAAAATGAACGTTAAAGCAGCTTAGAAATGTATGCATATGCAAATATCCGCCTCTGATCCATGCGTCACACAATGGCAACAGACTCATCATCACATGAGAAAGTTGTTTTTACTCTGCCATTGATCAATCACCTCGTTTACGCAAGCGTAGCGCATGCAGCCCGGCTGTCTGAGCGACCTTAAGTACTCGTATTTCACATTTCTGTTACATTTTGAGCGCGTACTTAGTCTGTACTGACAGTATGTTGCAATACAGCAACGGAGAACTTTTTGAAATGCTTTTGCTGTTCAGTTTATGCAATCGCAATGCTAACGAAACTGCACGGGAATATCAAAGTACTTTTCCCAGTTCTCGACATCCTTCTGGGAGATTTATTTCCCTATTGGTGCAACGAATGCGTGAAAGAGGAAGCGTACATCGTGTAGGTGGACTAAGTAGGCCCAGACTTAGTAGGCTAGACTAAGTAGGCCAGACTAAGTAGGCCTCAACTGATGTAGAAATTGATATTTTGGCTTACTTTTGCAGTCATTCACATAGTAGTGTTCGTACCGCTGCTTCATAAACGTACTACAAACGAATGACCGTACCTCGTGCAACAGTGTGAAGAAAAGAATACTGAGACGGAATAAATGGCATCCGTTTAACATTCATGGTGTGCAAGTACAGGAGCCAACAGATTATCAACGTCGTCTAGATTTTTGTAATTGGGCTCTAAATCAGGAAGATCCCTCTTTCCTGAAAAACGTAGTTTGGATGACGAATGCTGTTTTAAACAAGATGGATGCGTAAATCCTCAAAATGAGCAATTTTGGTCTGACATAAATCCATTCGTGGGACGTGATATTCATCATCAGAAGCAGTTTTCTGTGAAGGTATGATGTAGTATTTTCAGAAACCGTTTGCTGGGACAAATACTGTTTGATGGTACGTTCACGGGTGACAGATATGTTAATGAGATTTTGAATGCGGTTATTCCTGCTTTTATGGATGAACTGCTCCTAACAGAACTTGCACATGTATGGTTTTAACGGTATGAATCTCCAGCTTACCATACTACACTTGTGAAACACTGGTTATGTGGCAACCGAAAAAGAAATTGAGCTTAAAGTTTAACTTTGTAATTAACATTAATTTATTATAATTATATCTTCACATTGCCGTAATACATATTTAGTGGAATTGACATTAAATCGTACATTGCTAGTTGTGCCGCTATAAACCCTCCAATTATTTTACCTTTCGTGTGAGTCCTCTAAAGGAATATTTAATTAATAAAATGCTAAATTGATCACACCTTTTAAACTTAAACAATAAAACATTTATTAACAACATAAATCTTAATTAAATTCAATTACACTATTTAATTATATTATTTCAGCTGAGGGGACATGTGTGTGACCAAAACGGAAAATCCAAATAGTGGTTATGACCAGATATCATTTCAATGGGCACATACCTTCAAGTCTGTCTTGGACTTTGTCAGCATCTGTATTTAATGTCGTTCATTTACTGCATCAACTCTTGGTGTGAGATCTATTTCTGGTCTCACAGGTTAAATATCGAGTTTCCTGACAAGTAGATTGTCTTGCATGGGCCAGTCGAATTTCCCCCTACATCGTCTGATTTAACGCCTATGGATTTTTATTTGTGAGGTCGGTTAAGCACAACTGTTTATCTGCCACCTCCCTTAAATAAAGCAAAGTTGCAACAACGCATTCAAGATGGTTGTCATAACATCACCGAACAAGAACTTGATCGAGTGCACAGAAATGTTATCAGGCGAATACAGCTCTGTATTGGTATGGATGGAAAACATTTTGAACAAGCTTTGTGATCTTTGTGTAAAGTTATTATTTCTACATAGTGTAGATACTTTTGCCATTTTGTACCAATAAATAGCAAAATTACTATTTATTTACGTAATCATTGTTTTCTTTCGCAATTTGTGTATGACCCCTGAAACGCGATCTGCCGACATGATTTTTCCCCTCTGAGAACCCATCTCGATGCATCGAAAAGTGGCTTAACTGAGCATTTTTGTCTTTTCATATCTCTGGGACTTTTTACAGTAAAATGCTGAAATTTTGTACATCACCATTATTAGTATATAGGGACATTTACTCATTGGAAATGTTTTGTACGGGGGCCGTATAAAAATTTAAATATTGTATTTCTTAAAATTTAATTCCCTTGAAAATTTTAATCGATTTCATAAAATTCTGTACCTTTTTTTACGCAACTTTGTAATTTATTATATATGTCTAAGATCAATATTTAAGGAATAAAAGCCGAGGACACAATCTTTTAGGGACACCCTATATATATATATATATATATATATATATATATATATATATATATATATATATATATAAAATAATTTGAAATCCAATGATAGAATAGAGAGAAGTTGTAACTCAAAAAACCCCAACTTTAAATTATATATATATATATATATAAATGCATACATGTAATTCATATAAGTAAAAGTGAGCATAAATTAGTGTACAACCGGTGCAAAGACCCCGTCCGACCCCATCCCCAAATTTCCCTCTTCCCTCTTCCTTTTAAATGGGTCCGATCCCGTGCGGTTAAGCACAAGACAGAATAAAGGTTTTCCTACTAGAGCAGGCTCCTGTGGCTTTGGGCGCATTCGTAGCCTCCGAAAAGAAGGAAGAAATTATACCCTGGACAAAAACCATCGAACCCTAACTATAGTGTAGTTAGATTTCGATGGTAAAAACAAGCGGCATCGAAAATTTACAGGTGTGGTCGCTTTTATAGAAATTATCATTAATGAATGTATGGCTTTAGGATGTTTTTCTACTTTGGAGCAGTGTGAAAGCCCCAGGCCGTCCGGCTCGTCCAGAGGACTTGGAGCAACAGGATGGACGACCGGGAAGGCCTTTGGAGCAGTGTGTAGTATTTAAAAAAACTGCTGTTAAATTATGAAAACTGGATTGCAGGTCAATTTTTTTGTATCGCAATTTAAAAATCGAAGACGTTTTCAACACAGGAAAAAAATATATATTTTTTTAAATTCGAAAAATTCGTCCATTAATCATATGAATTACATTCAAAGTTTGTTTGAAAGAGACCATCTTGAAACCATCGTCTTTCCAATGGTTTCAAGAAGGAAAATTATGTTATAACATTTTCGATCGCTAAAGAACCGGTGTCTGTGAAAATTGCTCAAAATCGTGCTAAAATATAAAATAATTAAAAACTAATTCAAATATTTTAACAAATAACACCGAGTTGCACTCAGGAACTACATTTGTTATGGTCATGGGACATTTAGGGTTTTCGCTACAGACTCCACCGACACATACACACAGACATATTTTTATTCTGTAAGATTAAATAATTAATATACAGTTGGCTCTTCCATCATTCATTGATTGTAATTTTTGTACCAAATTTCGTTCAAAACGCTCTATTCATGCGTCAGATAGTCAGACTCACACACGCACAGACATAAATTCAAAAACGTTCGATGCGAGTTCAGGGATGCTTGAGACGTGTTCTTTCGTCGAAAACTCGAATTCGAATTTTCGACCCCTTCACAATAATTTCCTTATACATTATACTATGTATCCTTATACATTATACTATGTGTATAGAGAAAATAATAATTAACATGTCCGAAGTACAGTGTCATGGTACGTATATGAAGTAGCGGTACGGACACTACTATGTGAATGACTGCAAAAGTAAGCCAAAATATCAATTTCTGCATCGGCTGAGTGAAGTCTGGGCCTACCTAGTCCACCTACACGATGTACGCTTCCTCTTTCACGCACTCGTTGCACCAATCGGGAAATAAATCTCCCAGAAGGATGTCGAGAATTGGGAAAAGTACTACTTTCATATTCCCGTGCAGTTTCGTTAGCATTGCGATTGCATAAACTGAACAGCAAAAGCATTTCAAAAAGTTAGTTCTTCCTTGCTGTATTGCGACATACTGTCAGTACAGGCTAAGTACACTCTCAAAATGTAGCAGAAATGTGAAATACTTAAGGGTAGCTCAGACTGCCGGACTACGTGCTCAACGCTTGCGTAAGCGAGGCGATTGATCAATGGCAGAGCAAAAACAACTTCCTCATGTGATGATGCGTCTGTTGCAATTGTGTGACGCATGGATCAGAGGCAGATATTTGCATATGCATACATTTCTAAGCTGCTTTAATGTTCATTTTGATTGTACCATTTCCAAGTTTTATTCTGCAATAAATCATGTAAAATTTTAAGGTATTTTTCAGGAAGCATATTTTTGAAAAATTGTAAATAAATCTAAAGATAAGAGGCCTATGATGCATTGCCTATGATGCATTTCTTATTTGCCTATGATGCATGCTTAGCATGCTTATTTGCCTATGATACATTTCTGGGTTGCGTCATTTTCACTCTTGCTGTAAACATTTACATTTTAATTTGTGATTAATCCCTCACCAATTTTATTTAAACATATCTCTGGGATTTTTATGGCAAAATGCTGAAATTTTGTACATCGCCTTATTAGTGTATAGGGCACATTTTACTCATTGGAAATGTTTTTATATGGGGGCCGTATACAAATTCAAATTTTGTATTTCTTAAAATTTAATTCCCTTGAAAATTTTTATCAATTTCATAAAATTATGTACCTTTTTTTACGCAACTTTATAATGTATTATATATGTCTAAGAACAATATTATATATACTAAAAAAAATATATTATGTTATCATTCAGATTAGCCCAAATCTCTTGCGTAATTAACCAATGTCCCAAGTATATACACATTTAGTATTTACCATACATATTCTTCAAGGCCTTTCTTTACATTGAAGAAATACTACATATTTTAAAGTGCAATACAGTTTAATATACAATTCCACTATTTATTTTTATCGAATTCGACTTCCGAATAAAATTTGAAATGATGATTACATTTTTGTAAAAGCCTTGTATAATATTAAATGTAAAGTTATATACGAGAAACAAACATGGATCTAATTTGAATCAACTTTCAAATTTATCATCACACTTTAATTTATGCATTTCACTTTCCCTGCAATACATGGTAATGTATAGGGAAAGTATTGGAATCATGCCGAAAATCGCAACTCGAGTTTTCGACGGATCTGCACTCTTCAAGACCTCTAGAATACGAAAAAACCATTTTTAGCGTAACGTCTCTGTGTGTGTCTGTTTGTCTGTCTGTCTGCCTGTGTGTCTGTCTGTGCAATGTATGTATCCATTCTAACTCAAAAACTAATGGAACAAATTTCATAAAATTTGGTAGGTAAGTCACTTGTGTGTGATTCTGGTGCTGATTAGTTTTTGGTTTGATTCGAGATAAAACAACTCGCCTTTCTCTGCGAATTGGCCAGCAAAAACCTCTTGTATTCACTCTAGCTAAAAAACTAATTGACCACATTTCCCAAAATTTGGTTGATAAGTCACCTGTGAGATATCCTGGTGCTGACTATATTTTGGTACGATTGGGTATAGAAAAACCGCCTGGTTTTACAAAATGGTCGACGAAAATCATCAAAATCTAAAATAAAAGACTACATATGTTCAAATGTATCAATTAAATGCTTGTTTCATATGTAATTTTTGACAAGGAAAATAATAAGACAAACCCCATTACCCTAGAACCAACCTTTTTTGAGATATTTGAGATTTTTCGCATTTTTACAAAAATGTCTAGTTACTAAAAAAAATCAGAAATTGAATTAAACTAATTCAGTGTAATTTTGTGCAATTAAACTCAATTTAATGAATTATTAAAGAAATAAAGAGAAAATGAATTGGAATCTGCAGGGAAAGTCATGTGCTGCCCACATCAGATTATTTACTTTCCCTTCAATACATGGTAATGTATAGAGAAAGTATTGGAATCATGTAGAAAAGCACGAGTCGAGTTTTCGACGGATCTACACGGTTTGGGACTTCTAGAACTCGAAAAAACTATTTTCAGCTTGACGTCTGTGTGTGTGTCTGTGTGTGTGTCTGTCTGTCTGTGAGTCTGTCTGTGCAATATATGTGTCGACTCTAACTCTATAACTAATAGAAAAATTTCATGTACTTTGGAAGGTAAGTTCCTTGTAGGTGACCATGGTGCTGATTAAATTTTGATACAATTCGAAATAATAGAATCGGCGTTTTCTCACGAAATGGCCCGCAAAAATTGTCTGTATCCACTCTAACTGAAAGACTACTTGACCAAATTTCACAAAATTGGGTAGATAAGTCACTTGTAGGTGAGTCTGGTGTTTATTAGATTTTGGTACGATTTGGAAGAAAACAACCTGCTTCTTTTTGCGGAATGACCCGCAAAAATCTTTAAAATCTAAAATAAAAAATACGTATTCCCAAATGTATCAATTAGATGCTTGTTTTATACTTAATTTTTGACAAGGAAAAGAATAAGACCAACACCATTACTCTAGGGCTAACCGTTCTCGAGATATTTTATTTTTTTTTTAATTTTCGCTATATCACTTTTGAAAATAAGACCAGTTACCAAATGAAAATGAAAGCTGAATTAAAAGTGTAAATTCAATGTAATTTCAATTAATTATGCTTGTTATTTAGTGCAATTAAACTCGATTTAATGAATTATTAATGAAATAAAGAGAAAAAGAATTTGAGTCCGCAGAGAAAGTCATATGCTGCTCACATCAGATTTTTTCCTAACACAACGCAATAACAATGTCACTAGTTGCACAAATACCGTTGAGTTCCAAACAATTTTGAAATGTTCCTTCCGGGCAGTTTCCACCGGAAATTGATGGATGGTCCATAAAAGGTTCAAAATGATAGTTTTGAAAAAAGGTTTGTATTTCCATAAATACTGAAAGGAATGAACTAAAGTTTTGCACACTAAGATTTCCGATAGTATTGATTAGATTGTCGTCAAAATTTATACATGTTTCTAATCCTTTTTTTTTTCAAATCCGAATATTATAATGAATAATTCATATTAAAAATTTGAAGATGAAAAATCTAATGTGGGCAGCACATGACTTTCCCTGCAGACTCATATTCACGTTGTCTTTATTTATTAGAAAATTTATTAAATAGAGTTTAACTGTACCAAATAACAACCATAATTATTTTAAATTACACTGAATTTGCACTTTTAATTCAATTTTCGTTTTCATTAGGTAACTGGATTTATTTTCAAAGGTGGCGCAGCGAGATGGCGAAAAAGCTAAAATATCTCGAGAACGGCTAGTCCTAGAGTAACGGGTTTGGGTTTATTATTTTTGTTGTCAAAGTGTACATATAAAAGGAGCATTTAATTGATATATTTGAGCATACGTAGTCTTTTATTTTTAGATTTAACGATTTTTGCGGGCCATTTCTAAAATAACAAAACAGGATTTTTTTCCAAATTGTACCAAAATCTAATCAGCACCAGAGTAACCTACAACTAACTGACTTATCTACCAAATTTTATAAAAATTGTCCAATTACTTCATTAGCTAGAGTGAATACATGCGAATTTTGCAGGCCATTTTGCAAAAAAAAGGCGGATTATTTTATCCCGAAATGTACCAAAATCTAATCAGCACCAGGATCACACACAAGTTTTGTGAAATTCAGTCTATTAGCTTTTCAGTTAGAGTGGATACTTATATTCCACCGACAGACACACAGACAGACAGACACACACACACTCACAGGCGTCACGCTAAAAATTGTTTTTTCGAGTTCTAGAGGTCTCAAAACGTGTAGATCCGTCGAAAACTCGAGTTGCGACTTTCGACATGATTTCAATACTTTCCCTATACATTACCATGTATTGCAGGGAAAGTAAAAATCTGATGTGGGCAGCAAAAACTAAACTAACAGCAGATCCAAAAACTAAACTAACAATGACTTACTAAATGAACTTTCTAGCCGCTGTGGTTTTCTAGTTATTCCCTAAAACAAGTATGTGCTTATGGCCGGCACACGAAGGGCTACCCGATATGGTTCAAAATCCAAGGAATTAAGATGGACCACAAAAGAAAAAATCTGATGTGGGAAGCACATGGCTTTCCCTGCAGACTTATATCCACGTTCTCTTTATTTTAATTAAATTTAATTCACTTTTAATTCCATTTTCGTTCTCATTGGGTAACTTGACTCATTTTCAAAGGTGGTGTAGAGAAAAAATAAAAAAAAATTAAATATCTCGAGAACGGCTAGTCCTGGTGTAATGAGGTTGGTCTTATTCTTTTCTTCGTTAAAAATTACGTATACAACAAGCATTTAATGGATATATTTGAGTATACGTAGTTTTTCATTTTAGATTTTGACGATTTTTGGTAGGCATTTTGCAAAAAAAAAAACGCAGGTTGTTCTTTTCCGAATCGTACCAAAACCTAATCAGCACCAGAGTATCCTACAAATAACTTATCTACCAAATTTTGTGAAATTTAGTCAATTAGTATTTTAGCTAGAGTGGATACATTAAATTTTTACTGGCCATTCCGCATAAAAGGCGGGTTCTGTTTTTATGAATCCTACTAAAAACTAATCAGCACCAGGGTCCATACCCAAGTGACTTACCTACCAATTTTTATGAAATTCGGTCCATTAGTTTTTTAGTTAGAGTGAATTGCACAGACAGACACACACACAGACGTCACGTTGAAAATATTTTTTCTTATTCTAGAGGTCTCGAAACGTGTAGATCCGTCGAAAACTCGAGTTGCGGTTTTCGGCATGATTCCAATACTTTCCCTATACATTACCATATATTGCAGGGAAAGTAAAAATTGGAATAACATCCAGTGGCGGCCATTGTGGGGGCCGCGAGTACTCGCGACACCATTGAGTAAACACCCCAAATCATTTTTTTAGTTATACAGATTTATTACAATTTCTATTGAAAAAATCTGAATTTTTGGTTCAATTAAATCGAGAATTATTAAAAATAAGTTATGAAAATGCCACTAGATGGCAGCACTACACCTTTCTTCGGAGAAAGTCGACTCACGAAAGCTATATTGCACAGAATTTTCAACACATAGGGGAAAATACAGGGATATTTTTAAAGCCGCGTCCCTACCATCGGCATCTCCTGAGTGAAAGAATGGTATAGGAGCAATATTAGAAATTTGGCGTGAAAAAAAAACCAGACATTGCAGATTTACTAGTAGATTGTGTCGCGGGACTGAGCGCGCCCCAGCCAAAAAGAAACAGAAGAGTAGAAAAACATGAAGAGGGACTTCTCAAATTGGCTCAGTTTCGCTAATTTGGCTTCAATTTTCAACATTTAAGAATGTGTTTGTTCTCATTCTCGTCTTTGTTATAAATTTGGAAGTTTAAATAAACATTTGAACAAATGAGAGAATTAAGTGTACGTGTGTGGTGATGGGAAGGGGGGGGGGGGTTATGATATTTTAGGGGTTTCTGGCCATCGTGAATAAAGTGTCTTGTTTAGGACACTCAGTTTGAAGGATCGTTTGTTCCGCCCAGATGTCTTAATTATTGAAGTTGTTTCGCATTTCGTCATTTCTGATGTAGTTTGTCTGTTGTTCTGTTTCTCCGGAAGGGATTTATTTCTATGCTCTCGTTGATCTGCTGGTGACGAATTTCAATATGTTTGACTTCAAAATAATTCTTTAAACGTCACGAGTTTCCAATTTTTGGCACATATTTTTAGTGACACTTTCATAAATGTGTTGTTTCGGACATTTAGTTTGAGTTGACTTACCCAACTGTCTTACTTTTTCAGCTATTTAACATTAAAAAATGCCTAAAAATTAAAGAAATTCTAAGTATTTGTTAAAAAACTTAAAAATTACATTTTCAACATGATCCTTTTATTTGACGTCGTTTTTCTGGAAATTTTGGCCCGACCGCTGGCAACTATATTGGTAGCCCCCAAATTGGCTCTAGGCTTATAATATTGGTCCTAGGCTTATATTTAAATTGAAGTAGTCCCCAAATTTCTTATCTCGCCTTCTAATTCAGCGAGTTTGATTCTAATCATGGTTATAGTCTCTGCACCATCTGTACGTGTCACCTGAGTATATATTTTGTGCCAAGCCCCTAGACATAACTTTTAGCTTAGCTTCCTCAATTTTACATCTCGTTTCCTAACTGAGAGATTTTGGTTCTGCTAGTGGCTATAGCCTCTGCACCATTTGTACATGTCACCTGGATATGCATCTTTGTGAGAAATCCCTGAGATTAACTTTAACTTGAGTTACGCCCCCCCCCCCCTCCAATTTCCCATCTCACCTCTTGATTCAGCGATTTTGATTTTACTGATGGCTATAGTCTCTGCACCATTAGCACATGTCACCTGGATCTGCATCTTTATAGTGATAAATCTTTGAGCGCAACTTTTACTTCAAATAGCACCCCCCCACACACACACACACACACACTTATCCATCTCGAGTCCTAATAAAGCGATTTTGATTCAGATGGTGGCTATAGTCTCTGACCCACATGTACATATTAACTTGAAATACATATTTGATGGATATAATATACATACGTTTTTTGCGTCAACCCCTGGGCTTAACTTTTAGTTTAACTAGTTCCCATAATTTTACATTTCAATTTCTAATTGAGCGATTTTGATTCTGCTGGTGACTATATAGTCTGAGCAACATTTGTACATTTCAATTGGATACACATATTTTTGTGTCAGCCCCTGGGTATAACTTTTAGTTTAACTAGTCCCCAGAATTTTACATATCTGCTTCTAATTGAGCGATTTTGGTTCGGCTTATCGCTGTAGTGAGTTTCTCTACCATTTGTACATGTCACCTGGTTATGAAACTTTAATATGGCAAACTCCGCGCGTAACTCTTTCTTTGGTTATCCCTTCCCCCCCCCACCCCCCCCCCCCCCACCCAATTTTCTATCTCGCCTCCTAATCCACCGATTTTGATTTTACGGGTGGCTATAGTGTCTGAACCATCAGTACGTATCGCCAGAATATGCATATTTTTTAGTCAACTCCCTGGGCATAACTTTTAGTTTAACTAGCCCCTACAATTTTACTTAAATTAGGACTATGTAATGTTTTTCACTAGGAAAGATACGTTCCATGTGTCCAGGCTTTTTATGAACGAGCGATCAGGTGGGAGGTACGTTATTTTACTTAATACATCCGTCGTTTATATTTTTAATACTCCCGTTGCTATGCCCAAAATACGTATATGTATATACATATGCTTTATATATACATATATATATAATATATATATAAATTATATATATATATATATATATATATATATATATATATATTACTAACATATATATAGGCATAAGTACATAGATGAGCGCCCCCTTCTACATGTCGCTCACGAGCCGCCACTGATAACATCCCACATATGTAATCATACCTTGAAATCTTCTGGAAGTTTTCCTTTGTCGTCACATAGGAGGGGGTATTTATCGCATAAGTCGAGATACTTGAACATATCTCTATGACTACAGGCACCTTTGAGATCACATACCGCTTTTGGGTAGACTCTGAAAAAGAAATGGCATTATATTCAGCTGCTGCTCGTACAGATAGCGTTAAAAATAGTTTTGAACAAGTTTACAGTAATACTTCGATTATTATAGTTAATCAATCGAATTCCACGAAAACATTGCGATATTCGAACATAGTAATCTATACTAGACCATCCCTATTTGAAAATCGATATAACCCAAATCTCCCTGAATGGAAGAAAAGTTCTGTTCCAAAGCTCTGCTAGGCGAGCGTTTAAAGAAAAAGTTATTGAATCATTAATATAATTTAAAAAATCTGATGTGGGCAGTACATGACTTTCCCTGAAGACTCATATTCATGGTCTCTTAATTTCAATAATTCATTAAATTGAGTTTAATTGCATACATAAAAACCAATAATTATTTAAAATAACTCTGAATATGTACTTTTAATTCAATTTTCGTTCTCATTTGGTAACTGAACTTATTTTCAAAGCTGATAAATCGAAAATGCGAAAAAATTAAAATATCCCGAGAACGGTTAACCCTAGTGTAATGGGGCTGATCTTATTTTTTTTATCATTAAAAATTACGTAAAAAACAAGCATTTAATTGATATATTTGAGCATATGTAATTTTTAATGTTAGATTTTGATGATTTTGGCGGACCATTTTGCAAAAAAAGGCAGACTATGTTTTTTCGAATCATACCAAACTTTAATCAGCACCAGGGAATCCCACAAGTGACTTATTTACCTATTTTTATAAAATTTGATCAATTAATTTTTCAGTTAGCGTGGATTAGGTCAATTTTTGCGGGCCATATAGCAAAAAACGGCTGGTTCTTTATCTCGAATCATACCAAAAAATATCAGCACCAGAGTCACATACAAGTGACTTACCTACCAAATTTTATGTAATTCGGGCCATTAGTTTTTCAGTTTGGGTGGATACATGCATTGCACAGACAGACACATAGACATACAGACACACAGACAGACACACACACACACGTTACGCTAAAAATAGATTTTTCGTATTCTAGAGGCCCCAAAACGTGTAGATCCGTCGAAAACTCGAGTTGCGATTTTCGGCATGGTTCCAATACTTTGCCTATACATTATCATGTATTGCAGGGAAAGTAAAAATCTGGTGTGGGCAGCACATGACTTTCCCTGCAGACTCATATTCACGTTCTCCTTATTTCTTTAATAATTCGTTAAATTGAGTTTAATTGCACAAAATAACACCCGACATTATTTTACATTACATTGAATTTGCACTTTTACTTCCATTTTCGTTTTCATTGGGTAACTGAACATATTTTCAAAAGTGGCTGGCGAACATGCGAAAAAAATAAAATTTCTCGAGAACGGAGTAATAGGGTTGGTCCTATGTCTTATTCTTTCATCGTCAAAAATTACGCATAAAATAAGCATTTAATTGATATATTTGAGCATACGTAATCTTTTATTTTACATTTTGACAATTTTTGGGGGCCATTTTGCAAAAAAAATAGCAAGCTCCCTTTTTCAGAATTGCATCAAAATCTAATCAGCACCAGGTAAACCCACAAGTGACTTATCCACCAAGTTTTGGGGAATTTAGTACATTAATTTTTTAGCTAGAGTAGATATAGACATTTTTGAGGGGCCATTTCGCAAAAAAGGCAGGTTCTTTTTTTTCCCGAATTGTATCAAAATCTAATCAGCACCAAAGTAACCCACAAGAGACTTATTTTCCAAATTCTGTAAAAGTTGATCTATTAATTTTTTAGCTAGAGTGAATACAAGCAACTTTTTCGGTCTATTTAAAAAAAAGGCGGGTTCTTTTTTCCCGAATCATGCCAAAGACTAATCAGCACCAGGGTCACACACAAGGGATTTACCTACTAAATTTTATGAAATTTGGTCCATTAGTTTTCGAGTTAGAGTGGATGCATTCATTGCACAGACAGACAGACAGACACACAGACGTCACGCTAAAAATAGTGTTTTCGTATTCTAGAGTTTCAAAACGTGTAGATCCGTCGAAAACTCGAGTTGCGATTTTCAACATGAATCCACTACTTTAAAGTAAAAATAACAAATGTAGTGACAAAGAAACCAATTGCAGTTTTCGAGAGCTAAGGGATGAAACTTCTCGATGATAAATTTAGAAAACTGTACTTCGAAAAGTGTTTTGATGGTGACAGTATTAAAATTACCAATACACAGAATATTTAAAAAGCTGAGTGAACATAGATTTTACTTGTTTTTAGAAACCTGTATAATAATAAAAAAAAAGCTGTCTACTTTATCGAAATTCGGGCTTCAAGAAGTTGTTGGAAATTGCTCGGTCTCCCATTCAAGAAAAAAAAAGTGAAGATTTAACTTTATATTTGAAGGAGAAGGTACATTTTTTGCACACCCTTCTTTTTACGCCCCCCCCCCCCTAAAATAATTATGTTTCTTACAAATATTTAAAAATCTATCAAATGTTTCCAATATTCCGTTCTTAGTCCGGCTCTGAAATTCAATATCTATATTTAAAAATAAACGGTGCGCTTCTAGGCCGAGTGGGAGCTTCGGCAATCGATTAACAAGCATTCCAGCTAGCTGCGGAGTAGAACTCTGCAGAAAGCAGCTATGTTATCAACTTCTAATAGTATAGATATACCGTTTTTGATTTTCAGCTTCGAAAGTTAATTTAATTCGCATTTCAAAGCTCGCATAGAGCTCTATCGAAATAATTTTGTTTCATTTTTGTGCGATGCTTAGCTAAAAAAGTATGCCATGTTTTACAGAAGCATTTGAACATGGGCGAGTTGTGCAGAAAGTACTATAAGCAGATAGCTCGTTCGGCTGACGGTTGGGTTGCGCTAGCTTTGTTTTGTTCTTCACTCGTTTCTTTTTACTTTCCCTGCAATACATGGTAATGTATAGGGAAAGTATTGGAATCATGTTGAAAATCGCAACTCGAGTTTTCGACGGATCTACACGTTTCAAGACTTCTAGAATACGAAAAAACTATTTTTAGCGTGACGTCTGTGTATGTGTCTGTGCAATGTATGTATCCACTCTAACTAAAAAACTAATGGACCGAATTTCATAAAATTTGGTAGATAAGTCACTTGGATGTGACCCTGGTGCTGATTAGTTATTGGTACGATTCGTAAAAGCAGAACCCGCCTATTTTTGCGAAATGGCCCTAAAAAATTTCATTTATCCGCTCTAGCTAAAATACTAATTGACCAAATTTTACAAAATTTGGTAGATAAGTTACTTGTAGTATACTCTGGTGCTGACTAGATTTTGGTACGATTCGGAAAAGAACAACCTGCCTTTTTTTATGAAATGGCCCGCAAAAATCGCCAAAATCTAAAAAAAAAGACTACGTATGCTGAAATGTGTCAACAAAATTCTTGTTTTATGTGCAACTTTTGACGAGGAAAAAATATAACACACTCCATTATACTTTAGGACTAACCGTTCTCAAGATATTTGAGATTTCTTGCATTTTTGTTACGCCGTTATCGAAAAAATGTCCAATTAGCAAATAAAAACAAAAATTGAATTAAAAAGGCAAATTTTGTGTTATTTGGTGTAATTAAACTCAATCTAATGAATTATTAAAGAAATAAAGAAAATATGAATTTAAATGTGCAGGGAAAGTCATGTGCTGCCCATATCAGATGTTTTTAGTTTGTCCTTGCAGGCTGACCGTCCTGCTTGATATATACGGTCACAAGTACCACCTAGTGGCGAAAACACTAAACTGCTCCTCCTCGGATCTGACCTCGTTCCACCCTCAAGGCTACCGTACCTAAGACGATATGAGCCCCCACATTGACTGGGAGGAGGAGTGCTGTAGCAAACACTAATGTTGGATTTTCACCAGACGCGACTAGTGCTGTTGCGACATCAATTGTCTGAAGGAAAGACAGTGCAGGTGTGAGTGTTCTCCTGAAGTTGAAGAAAAAATCTATCTCCCCCCTTCCCGTCCGCCTTGAACATGCGCTCTGTTCCAATTAATTGGCAATTCTATCCTACGCTCGTCACCTTGGCGTTTCGCTTGCCACCTTTAGTGAAAAAAATCTGATGTGGGCAACACATGACTTTCCTTATATAATGAAATGAATTTACTACTTTTAGAGTAAAAAAAATAGGTTTTTCTTCTAGTAGATACTAATATCATTTCCAAGATATTGAATTTTCGACAATTAGTCGTTATTTTCATTGATTTAGCGTCATTTTTATCCATTTGGCGAGATTTTCGTTAATTTTGCAACATTTCAAAAAGTCGCCAAGTTGGCGACATTCCACCAATTTCATCGCCAAAATCTCGCCAAGCGTTATGGACGAAGAAATAAGTTATATATATATATATATAACTTATTAGATATTGAATTTTCGACATATATTATATAACTATTATTATATATTTATATATTATATAACTTATTAGATATTGAATTTGCCACAATTAGTCGTCATTTTCATTGATTTAGCGTCATTTTTATCTATTTGGCAAGATTTTCGTTAATTTGGCAACATTTCAAAAAGTCGCCATGCTGGCGACATTCCGCCAATTTCGTCGCCAAAATCTCGCCAAGCGATATGGAGGAAGAAATAAGTTGTTCTTACAGCAGATAAATTGGCGTTCAAATGCAAAAGTATTACTCAAAGAGTCTTTTTTCATGAATGGAACGAGCTAGATCCACGAGAATGATGTCACCCAATTTATCGCATGATATTATATATGAAAAGTGAACATGTTTCTCAATAGGAATTTTTTTTTTCTATTTTATATGACTTTTTGATAATTTTTTTGAAAAATGTGCAATATCTCGAGAACGGTTCATGTTAGCGTTCTAAAATTTATGTCAGTCGTTTTCTAATGAAAAATTACATAAGAAATGTCTATTTGCGTAACTTTAATATTGGTTTTGATTTTTTGACGATTTTTTCAAAATTTCATTCGAAAATTTAGGGGGTTCTGAACATTCGATTGCGTATAAAAACAATAGGCTTCCAGTGTTTACAGATTGTGATTTTTGTACCAAATTTGGTTCGAATCGGTCCATTCGTTCGTCAGTTATCGTCTCCACAGACCCACTGACACACACACACACACAGACATCACTTCAAAAATGTTTGATTCGTGATCAGGGATGCTTGAAACGTGCTCTCCCGTCGAAAACTCGAATTCGAATTTTCGACCCCGTCACAATACTTTCCTTATACATTATGTATATAAGGAAAGCAACAAGATGTAGGGCTGTATTGAATGTCCTGAACTGGAAACGGTTTTGTTGTAATGCTTACGTATCATGCCTTGACCCAGAATCAAAAGCCGTCAAAATTGATCATTCGCACACTTACAAAATGCTTCATAGCAGAGAAATCACCAACCCGCTAATATAGCGAGTATTCTAAATCACTTCAAGATAAATTTGTCATCTTCAGTGATATCTTACCCATTGCTGTTGCAAAATGAAATTCCTGGGAGATCTATCTCTGAAGGTATGGATACTTGGATATCCACCACTGTCGGATAAGTCCAGTACAAGTTTAAGAATTCGATGGTTTGAAGCAGGAAGCCAGTTAAACACACTATTATAACGCATAGCTTCAGTAGTCTTTTCCCAATATTGGTCTTTCTCCACATAATCCAAAAAACTGAAAAGAAACAGAAGGGTCAGAAGGTGTTAGCAATAGATTAAAACTATAGAAACTCACTAGAAATATCTCCTTAGTTAGACCTTAGAGACGAAATTGTATAGGGGCTCGAGCAAAATTCAGAGAGGGTTCAGAAAGATAATTGGAGAGCCTTTAATCAGCGTATCCGCAGGTTCAAAAAATCTGATGTGGGCAACACATGACTTTCCTTATATAATGCAATGAATTTACTACTTTTACAGTAAAAAAAATAGGTTTTTCTAATAGTAGATACTTATATTCTTTCCAAGACATTGAATTTCCGACAATGAGTCGTCAATTTCATTGATTTAGCGTCATTTTAATCCATTTGGCGAGATTTTCGTTAATTTAGCAACATTTCAAAAAGTCGCCAAGTTGGCGACATTCTGCCAAATTCGTCGCCAAAATCTCGCCAAGCTTTACTGACGGAGAAATAAGTTATTCTTATAACAGATAAATGACTATTGGCGTTCAAATACAAAAGTATTACTCGAAGTATCTTTTCTCATGAATGGAACGAGTTAGATCCACGAGAATGATGTCACCCAATTTATCGCATAGTATTACATATGAAAAGTGAACATGTTTCTCAATAGGAAATGTATTTTTTTTTAATTTTATATGACTTTTTGATAATTTTTTTGAAAAATGTTAAATATCTCGAGAACTGTTCATGTTAGCGTTCTAAATTTTATGTTAATCGTTTTCTAATGAAAAATTACATAAGAAATGTCTATTTGCGTAACTTTATTAGCGGTTTTGATTTTTTGACGATTTTTTCAAAATTTCACTCGAAAATTTAGGGGGTTCTAAACATTCGATTACGTTTAAAAACAATAGGCTTCCAGTGTTTACGGATTGTGATTTTTGTACCAAATTTCGTTCGAATCGGTCCATTCGTTCGTCAGTTATCGTCTCCACAGACCCACTGACACACACACACACACACACACACACACATACATACATACATACACACACACACACACACATACTTCACACACACACGCACACACAGACATCACTTCAAAAATGTTTGATTCGTGATCAGGGATGCTTGAAACGTGCTCTCCCGTCGAAAACTCGAATTCGAATTTTCGACCCCGTCACAATACTTTCCTTATACATTATGCATATAAGGAAAGTAAAAATAGGTTTTTCTTATAGTAGATACTTATATTCTTTTCAAGATATTGAATTTTCGGCAATTAGTCGTCATTTTCATTGATTTAGCGTCATTTTTATCCATTTGGCAACATTTCAAAAAGTCGTCAAGTTGACGACATTCCGCCAATTTCGTCGCCAAAATATCGCCAAGCGTTATGGACGAAGAAATAAGTTATTCTTACAGCAGATAAATGACTATTGGCGTTCAAATACAAAAGTATTACTCAAAGTATCTTTTTTCATGAATGGAACGAGCTAGATCCATGAGAATGATATCACCCAATTTATCGCATGATATTACATATGAAAAGTGAATATGTTTCTCAATAGGAAATGTATTTTTTTAAATTTTATATGACTTTTAGATAATTTTTTTGAAAAATGTAAAATATCTCGAGAACGGTTCATGTTAGCGTTCTAAAATTTATGTCAATCGTTTTCTAATAAAAAATTACATAAGAAATGTCTATTTGCGTAACTTTATTAGTGGTTTTGATTTTTTGACGATTTTTTCAAAATTCCATTCGAAAATTTAGGGGGGGTTCTGAACATTCGATTGCGTATAAAAACAATTGGCTTCCAGTGTTTACGGATTGTGATTTTTGTACCAAATTTGGTTCGAATCGGTCCATTCGTTTGTCAGTTATCGTCTGCACAGACTCACTGACACACACACACACACATATTTTCACACACACACACACACACACACACACACACAGACATCACTCCAAAAATGTTTGATTCGTGATCAGGGATGCTTGAAACGTGCTCTCCCGTCGAAAACTCGAATTCGAATTTTCGACCCCGTCACAATACTTTCCTTATACAGTATGTATATAAGGAAAGTAAAAATCGGTTTTTCTTATAGTAAATACTTATATTCTTTCCAAGATATTAAATTTTCGACAATTAGTCGTCATTTTCATTGATTTAGCGTCATTTTAATCCATTTGGCGAGATTTTCGTTAATTTTTACAACATTTCAAAAAATCGCCAAGTCGGCGACATTTCGCCAAATTCGTCGCCAAAATCTCGCCAAGCTTTACTGACGGAGAAATAAGTTATCCTTATAACAGATAAATGACTATTGGCGTTCAAATACAAAAGTATCACTCGAAGTATCTTTTCTCATGAATGGAACGAGCTAGATCAACGAGAATGATGTCACCCAATTTATTGCATGGTATTACATATGAAAAGTGAACATGTTTCTCAATAGGAAATATATATTTTTACTTTCCTTATATGCATAATGTATAAGGAAAGTATTGTGACGGGGTCGAAAATTCGAATTCGAGTTTTCGACGGGAGAGCACGTTTCAAGCATCCTTGATCACGAATCAAACATTTTTGAAGTGATGTCTGTGTGTGTGTATGAAAGTATGTGTGTGTGTGTGTGTCAGTGGGTCTGTGGAGACGATAACTGACGAACGAATTGACCGATTTGAACCAAATTTGGTACAAAAATCACAATACGTAAACACTGGAAGTCTATTGTTTTTATATGCAATCGAATGTTCAGAACCCCTCTAAATTTTCGAATGAAATTTTGAAAAAATCGTCAAAAAATCAAAACCATTAATAAAGTTACGCAAATAGACATTTCTTATGTAATTTTTCATTAGAAAACCTTTGACTAAAATTTTAAAACGCTAACATGAACCGTTCTCGAGATATTGTACATTTTTGAAAAAAAAATATCAAAAAGTCATATAAAATAAAAAATATATATATATATCCTATTGAAAAACATGTTCACTTTTCATATGTAATACCATGCGATAAATTGGGTGACCTCATTCTCGTGGATCTAGCTTGTTCCATTAATGAAAAAAATATACTCTGAGTAATACTTTTGTATTTGAACGCCAATAGTCATTTAACTGCTGTAAGAATAACTTATTTCTTAGTGCATAACGCTTGGCGAGATTTTGGCGACGAATTTGGCGGAATATCGCCAACTTGGCGACTTTTTGAAATGTTGCTAAATTAACGAAAATTTCGCTAAATGGATATAAATGACGCTAAATCAATGAAAATAACGAGTAATTGTCGAAAATTCAATGTCTTGGAAAGAATATTAGTATCTACTATAAGAAAAACCTATTTTTTTACTGTAAAAGTAGTAAATTCATTACATTATATAAGGAAAATCATGTGTTGCCCACATCAGATTTTTTGGTTGGAGTGATGTATCTTTGAATAGTGTTTCAAATGTTTTTATTCAGAACATTTTCACAACCAAGAAACTAAAAAAATTTGATTTCTTTTTACCATTCGTACTATTAGTGACTGCAACATTGAAAAATTTGACATTTTTATCTTCGTCTTGTGGGTCCGATAACTCGTGGATCCACTTAAAAAATGATGCTTGAATATCTTTAGTTGCTTATTCATTTTTGAATCCCTCCTCGTGTTTTTAAAATTATTTCAGAATTTTTCTTTCATTACTTTTTACAAAAGTAAGAATAAAAATGAAAATATGGATTTGATTTTTTTTTGCCACCTCGTTCCTTCGATTTCAGCAGGAAAAGAGAAAATATTTTTTTTCTTTCTTTTCATACATCGGATTTTTTTAACATCTAATTCCAATATTTTTATTTCACTTCCAAACATATTATTGCACCTCTTATTTTCATCAAATTGATGTACCCCTGTTTTTACTTTCCTTATATACATAATGTATAAGGAAAGTATTGTGACGGGGTCGAAAATTCGAATTCAAGTTTTCGACGGGAGAGCACGTTTCAAGTATCCCTGATCACGAATCAAGCATTTTTGAAGTGATGTCTGTGTGTGTGTGTGTGTCAGTGGGTCTTTGGAGACGATAACTGACGAACGAATGGACCGATTCGAACAAAATTCGGTACAAAAATCACAATCTGTAAACACTGGAAGCCTATTGTTTTTATACGCAATCGAATGTTCAGAACTCCCCTAAATTTTCGAATGAAATATTGAAAAAATCGTCAAAAAATCAAAACCACTAATAAAGTTACGCAAATAGACATTTCTTATGTAATTTTTTATTAGAAAACGATTGACATAAATTTTAGAGCTCTAACAAGAACCATTCTCGAGATATTGCACATTTTTCAAAAAAATTATCAAAAAGTCATATAAAATAGAAAAAAAAATATTTCCTATTGAGAAACATGTTCACTTTTCATATATAATATCATGCAATAAATTGGGTGACATCATTCTCGTGGATCTAGCTCGTTCAATTCATGAAAAAAGATACTTTGAGTAATACTTTTGCATTTGAACGCCAATTTATCTGCTGTAAGAACAACTTATTTCTTCGTCCATAACGTTTGGCGAGATTTTGGCGACGAAATTGGCGGAATGTCGCCAACTTGGCGACTTTTTGAAATGTTGCCAAATTAACGAAAATCTCGCCAAATAGATAAAAATGACGCTAAATCAATGAAAATGACGAATAATTGTGGAAAATTCAATATCTAATAAGTTATATAATATATAATTATATAATAATAGTATATAATATATGTCGAAAATTCAATATCTAATAAGTTATATATATATATACAGGGTTGTTATAATTAAAGTTCGCCTATTCAGAAGGCTCTAGAGCCGGTTCTATTGCTCCAAACGAAACAACATTTAACTAGTATGTAGTACAAGTGATGCGCTCTGCGAAAATCGAAAAAAAAAATTAGTTACAATTGTCGTCAGTAGGTGGCGCTGTGCCAATAGCTAAGGCAATTGTTGCAATTTGTTTGTAAAATAAATAAAGGAAAATGTATTGCATAGTTGGTACAATGACAATTCGCTAATGCAGAAAGCTCTAGAGCCAGATCTATGGCTCCAAACAATGCAGGAAAAAGGAGATAATTTCATGTGATGCAATCTGCGTCCAAAAAAATAAAACATGTCGCTCGCCAGCGACGAATAACATCATTACTCACGCTCAATGAACCCTCCATTATTTGCAATCAAACATTCCATTCTCGGAACTGTGGTTTCTACTGCAGAGCGTAAAGTGTCCTGTGGGATTGACCGGGGCCGGCGGGATTAGTTCTGCTCTTTATCGGGCCTATGCCTGCGGCGCTGCTGTAGCTCGTGACGTCATAAAGTACATCCCACAATTTGCAACTTACATCATGTGTTTGAAAGTATGATCGTGTAAATATTGACGAAGATACAGATATCACCGAAAGGGGTTTTCTTTTAAGTGTATTTTTAAAATCTAGAACATGATTAGAAGTGATTTAGAACTAGATTCATGGATGTCAAGATTTTAGGTAGCGTATTTTTTTTCAAATCCAACGTCAAATTCGTCCGTTGAACGAGTATTTTTGCTACGTAAGAAGCTTCTGGAAATCGGGTATAAATAAACATACCTTAATGGAATAAGTAGAATGCAAATACATGTTTTTTTATTTATGCATTAGCATAATGACATTTTTCTTAGTAAGGTTTGTTGTTGTCAATATAAACAATTGTTCGATTTATATATGTAAAGTGTAGAGTTAGAAATTTTTGCGGATTGTTGTTGCACCCCCCTAAAATTTTTGATATCCCCCCCAAAAAAAATTTTTTTTTCATGGATTATACACCCTCAAATTTATTGGTGTCAGTAATTAAAAAAGTAAATGTGCAGAAAATTTCATGTAAATAAAATTTTTACGTTATCTTGTTCTTTTTGTGTACGTGTTTTGATTTTTTATTAGTGAGTCAAAAAGGAATCATTGATCTGCAATTTGTAAATGGTCTATGGGCAATTGTCATATTGTCGTAGCAAAAGGCAAGATTAAAATTGAGAATTTGCTACAGTACTATCAATTAATGAATAATGTAACTTTATTCTTTCAATCATCTGACCTCCAAAGAGACTGGAAACTGATGGTTTTATTTATTTTATGCACATGTGTATTAAATATAAAAATGTGAAATACACAAATCGTTGGTGTTTTTTTTTACATGCATTTTTGTAATTACAAAAAAAAAAAAAAAATCTGAATTTCATAATTTTTTTTGGAAAATCTGAAATTCATATTGGCTACGAAAACTTTTCGTGGATTATTTAGCTTATTATTGTTTCATTAAAATGCAGATGACAACACTCAGCAACCTTAAAGTGTTAAAAGTAGAATTTTCAAAACTTCACATCACAGGTGAAAATTGTCTGTCAATAAGTAACGTCTAAAATTATTTTCGTTGAAAAAAAAAAACAGGTAAGATTTAAGCTATTAAAATAAGTTTGGTAAAATAGTTTGTCATTGTAATACAGTATTACATTTGATATTTAACCGATTTATTCAATTTATTAAATTATTTCTGTTATAAAAAAGCGTATCACCCGAAAGCGATTTTTTAGTTTTTTAAAAATTATTTCTATTTGAGATTACTGCCTTTTCCTGTCATTCACGCTAATCTCTACATTTCATTTTACCAAACCAGGGATTTCCATTTAAACTGAAAGTGCACAATAACAAAAAATAAATATGTTTATATCACAACCCTGCTATCAATTACAAATGTAACTTCCGAAATAGTCGCTCATAATGTGCGTGATCACTTATTGATGCTTAAAATATAAATCTAATGTCTGTATTATTATGTATGTATATTATTATTAAGTATGTATGCATATTATTAAGTATATATATATATTATTAAGTATGTATGTATATTACTATTAAATAAGCATTCATATTATATTAATTAATAGTATTCAATAATTATTAATAGTATATTAATTATTAAATATTATTATTAAGTATGTATGTATATTAGGATATATGTTATGTAAATCTGACAGTTAAAACTTTTGAAAGATTTTATTAAATATTATTATTAAGTATGTATGTATATTAGGATATATGTTATGTAAATCTGACAGTTAAAACTTTTGAAAGACCTTATTACAAAAATGTTTTAGGAGAACTATGTAATTAAAAATTTAATTAACTCTGCCCAAAAGCATTATTATATATATATAAGAGGTCATAATGTGTTTCTGTGCATTAGGTTATTTAAGAACAAAAGCCAGATTTCTCAAGTAAATGAATTTTATGAAAAAATAAAATTCAAAAGGTTGAAACCTGGCATTGAATCTTTTAGAAGAAAAGAAGTAAAAACCTAGTAACTACGGAAATATTTAGTATTTTTTTACTTTACAATCTTATTTATATTCCTTCTTTATATATATAATTTGTTTTCGTTATATTTATTCAATTAAAACATTTTTACTTCAACCAACTTCTATCACTCTAAAATATCGACTCCATAATCGACGCTGATTAAGAACTAGAGCAAAGTGTAAACGCCGTGGATGGGATGTAAGTTGTGACGTCACGAAACCTGCATCTAGGCCCGATAAGAAGAAATCCCGCCGGCCCCGGATTGACCCGATGTAGCGCCTAATACTGTTCTTCAGATCAGAGATCGTCCGACATCTGTCTTTAGACACAGAGTCTTTCAAACATCCCCACAGCCAAAAATCGCATGGTGTGAGATCAGGCTGTCGTGGTGGCCAGATTATTGTAAAATAACGACTTATCACTCGGTCTTGTGTGAAATGGTGTTGCAAGAAAGTCCGAACTGTTCGATTAATGTGAGGTGGTGCACCGTCTTGCATAAAAACGGTATTTTCATGGCAGCCTCGCTGTTGCAACTCGGGAATCACAAAACGTGACAACATATTGAGATATCTTGTCCCATTTACGGAACATGTAATGGGTCCTGTGGGTGTTGATTCCTCATAAAAATATGGCCCTATCATAAACGTAGCTGTAAAACCGCACCACACTGTCACTTTAGGTGCATGCAATGGAACTTCTTGAACAACGTTAGGATTCTCTTTCGCCCAAATTCGACAGCTGTGTGTGTTCACTTGTCTGTTTACATAAAATTGCGCTTCTTCGCCCCCACAGAATATTCCAGGGCCAAGAGTCATCCACATTCATTCGTGCAAGAAATTGTAGTGTAAATGTTAGCCGAGTTCCTGTATCACCCTGTTGCACCCTCTGAATCTTGTATGGATAGTAGCGCAAAATTTTACGCATCACTTTACTCACCGTGGAAATCGACATGTTGACTTTGTTTGCAATAGCTGGCAAACTTGCATTACCATATGGTGAATGGTTTGATAAATCTACGGCAGCAGTAGCAATATCTTCAACGCTAGAACTGTCCACTTGTTTCCGTCCTCTGCCAGGAAGAATGTCGAGTCTTCCTGTTGCCTCAAATTTGTGAAGCATTTTGCGAACGCCACGATCAGACATTGGTCCACGTGTAACATGTTTCTGTTTCTGGAATTCTCGAAGAGCTGCATCTGCGTTGCTGTTCTGTTGATAAAGTAACTTTACGAGAAGAGTGCTTCCTTTTCTTTCAACTTAACCATTTTCCACAAAGCGTCAGATTCTAACGCTTTTCAGAAACAATAAACTCGTTCAGTATCAAAGGAATCACAGACACATTTTGTTAGCTTGTTTTAAATCGTAAGTTGATTTGAAGCGTATTTCAGTGTTTCGAAGTTGTGACATCACTGCCGTATCGAAGATTTGAATAAACAAGTGATCTTCTTCAAGCGTTTGTTGAAATTTTGTACACTTTTGTGTGTTTCGTCTGGATTGACCGAAATTGATGGAATGAATCTGCACAGTTTTACTTTTACCAACTGTGACATAAATTTTCCTTCATTTTTTTTTACAACGAAACTTGCGAAAATCACCTTAGATATTGCAGCAGCGCCACCTACTGACGACAATTGTAACTAATTTTTTTTTTCGATTTTCGCAGAGCGCATCACTTGCACTACATACTAGTTAAATGTCGTTTCGTTTGGAGCCATAGAACCGGCTCTAGAGCCTTCTGAATAGGCGAACTTTAATTATAACAACCCTGTATATATAACTTATTTCTTCGGCCATAACGCTTGGCGAGATTTTTTTTGAAATGTTGCCAAATTAACGAAAATCTCGCCAAATGGATAAAAATGACGCTAAATCAATGAAAATGACGACTAATTGTTGAAAATTCAATATCTTGGAAAAGATATTAGTATCTACTAGAAGAAAAACCTTTTTATTTTGCTCTAAAGATAGTAAATTCATTTCATTATATAAGGAAAGTCATGTGTTGCCCACATCAGATTTTTTATTTTATATGACTTTTTAATAATTTTTTTTAAAAATGTGAAATATCTCGAGAACGGTTCATGTTAGCGTTCTAAAATTTATGTCAATCGTTTTCTAATGAAAAATTACATAAGAAATGTCTATTTGCGTAACTTTATTAGCGGTTTTGATTTTTTGACGATTTTTTCAAAATTTCACTCGAAGATTTAGGTGGGTTCTGAACATTCGATTACGTTTAAAAACAATAGGTTTCCAGTGTTTACGGATTGTGATTTTTGTACCAAATTTCGTTCGAATCGGTCCATTCGTTCGTCAGTTATCGTCTCCACAGACCCACTGACACACACACACACATACTTTCACACACACACACACACAGACATCACTTCAAAAATGCTTGATTCGTGATCAGGGATGCTTGAAACGTGCTCTCCCGTCGAAAACTCGAATTCGAATTTTCGACCCCGTCACAGTACTTTCCTTATACATTATGTATATAAGGAAAGTGAAAATAGGTTTTTCTTATAGTAGATACTAATATTCTTACCAAGATATTGAATTTTCGACAATTGGTCGTCATTTTAATTGCTTTTGCGTCATTTTTATTCATTTAGCGAGATTTTCGTTAATTTGGCAACATTTCAAAAAGTCGCCAAGTTGGCGAAATTCCGCCAAATTCTTCGCCAAAATCTCGCCAAGCGTTATGGACAGAAAAAACATTTATTCTTATAGCAGATAAATGACTATTGGCGTTCAAATACAAAAGTATTACTCAAAGTATCTTTCTTCATGAATGGAACGAGATAGGATCCACGAGAATTATATCACCAAATTTATCGCATGATATTACATATGAAAAGTGAACATGTTTCTCAATAGAAATTTTTTTTTTTTATATATATAATTTTTTGATATTTTTTTTGAAAAATCTGCAATATCTCGAGATCGGTTCTAGCTAACATTCTAAAGTTTATGTTTATCGTTTTTTAATGAAAAATTACATAAGAAATGTCTATTTGCGTAATTTTATTAGCAGTTTTGAGTTTTTGATGATTTTTTCAAAATTTCACTCGAAAATTTAGGGGAGTTCTGAACATTTAATTGCATTTTAAAACAATAGGCTTCCAGTATTCACGGATTGTGAATTTTTGTACCAAATTTCATTCGAATCGGTCCATTCGTTCGTCAGTTATCGTCTCCACAGGCTCACTGACAGACACACACATACTTTCACACACACACACACACAGACATCACCTCAAAAATGTTTGATTCGTGATCAGGGATGCTTGAAACGTGCTCTCCCGTCGAAAACTCGAATTCGAATTTTCCACCCCGTCACAATACTTTCCTTATACATTAGGTATATAAGGAAAGTAATATATCAGTTTTGTAAATATAAACAGCTAAAACTAACGAAATGAAGCAATTCAAAGGAGTGCACTGAAAATGGGTGAGAAATTGGATCTCTGGAACATAAGCTTAGTTGAAAATCACTGTAAGTCAATGTTCTGAAACAATTTTGTATATTAATTATTTACGAATACTATACTTTAAAAACTTAATATCTCTAACCACAATATGCTAAAAATCCGCTAAAGAATTGTCAATGGCCTTTGTCTAACTGAGATTCTCGTGTACTATGATTTTTAAAGGGAAATCAGATTTATTCTTTTTAAAGCTCTCAAATACGCAAACGGATGCTTTGTCATATTGTTGCTGTGAGTAAGCCTACTTCACAAACTACTTACGTTTAATGGTAGTCATTATTAGTGTGTTTCTTAGTCTTTATATTGTTTAAATTTAGGTGAGTGCCATGTTATTCATGGTAAATGCCTCATATTTTTTAGTATTACATATTACTTTTTTTTTCTGCGAAGATTAATTAATAGATCCATATTCTACCCAAAAATGGAGGATCCATTAGCTTCGCTCAAGAAATGTTCATTCATGAAACTTTACGTCCCATATCTAATTATTGCCTTAAGTTTCGCTGTTTACAAAGGGTTGGAAATGGAGGAAGCAATAGCTGCACCTTTCTAGAAGCTAGCCCTTAGATCCAGCTTATCAGGGAAGGCGGAATTTAACAGTTGGGCATTTCTAATACTATGCTTCTTTCAGAACACCGTAAAAACTAGATGATTTCAGCTTCCAGATATGCGTTTTAATGGAAAAAATACTTTGAAAGTCTCATTTTAAGTAAATAAAGTGTAACAGTTTTCTAGAAAAGACATATATATTCTTAAAGTTATTTAAAAAATATATAATTAATAAAAGTATCTTTAAATTAGATTCTAAACAGGGGAGGCTTAGCTTTTTAGCCTCTATGGACGATACGCCACTGCTTTCACTACATACAGGGAAAGTATTTGTAACGTCCTCGTTACTTGTTACCATTCATGTCTCTATTCTCGTTTTTACGAAATTTACCTGAGTTAATTAGTTCATTTTACTGTGCCGTACGGTGATTATTGCTAGGTGTGGCAGGGCTGTATTAATTGTTTGCGATGTTACTTTTGCGTGTTGGCAGCACTCGCTATAGTTGCGGGTTTTCGGTGAGAAATTAGCTTTCTCGTGATAGCTTCATGCTAGATTTGTTCAACTTTGGCTATGATTCTGGAGGAGCTTTCGTGAACTTTATTTCTAGTTCCAATGCCAGTGTTTTAGCTTAGAGATTTCGCTCAGGAGTCGGTGCTGAGCCTCGCTTTGGTTGGAAAACTCAAAATTGTCTTACGGCGTTCCGGCTCTGCTCTAAATGGTTGCTATATCTAGAGTTGCAGAGACTTGAAGAAACCCCGTTTATTTCAGGAAATACTAAGTAGGACAGTTGGACTGACAGACAAATGCTAACGAAACATCTTTTAAGTACTCTCTTCTAACAAAACAAAATAAATTTCATTGAGTCGTTCCTAACTATTTGCGACATTTCCGTCAATTTGGCAATTAAGAAAAGTTCTCAAGTTAGTGATATCCCGCCAAATTCGTAGCTCTGAATTTGCAGATCTGAATAAAACATCCTGATCCCGTTTGTACATACTAAATAAAAGCACTAAAATTGTATTAGAAGATATACTCGTTCTATTCTTTTTCTGTTTCAACAATTGGTTAAATGAATTTATTGGCTAAACACAATATATGAGTTTATTAGCTAAACACAATATATAAGTTTGAAAACTCTTTGCCAAAATAAATGAAAGTGATGTACGCAGTCCGCAATTAATATAATTAAAAGAAAAATCAAACCGTTCATTTATAAGGATACATTTATATTGAACAGTATGGAAATAATGTACAAGTATCGGAACAAGTATTGTGTCGTCCCACTTTTGCAGAATGGACACCAAACGACTGATGAATCGGCAAAGTTGATACACTTATCCATTAATCACTTATCCATTTATATAACTGTATAGTTTGCACATGTTTATTATCAACTTCTTGTTTCTTAGCAAAGTATAGTATGTTTGCATAATATAAATGTGCACTCATCATGCTGCTTTCTGATTCTCTGTTCATCGTACTGTCTACGGGCGGACATATTGTGACGGGATCGAAAAGTACAAATTTGAGTTTTTGACAGAACAACACTCTTCAAGCATTCCTGAACTCGAATCGAACGTTTCTGAGTGAGATCTGCGCGCTTGTGTGTGTGTGTGTGCAGAGCTGTCAAGAGGGAAGGACGCGGTTATCCAAACAGTATCCAGCTGCAGAAACCTTATTTCAAATCAGACGCCATACGTCGTTTTATCGCCAGTGTGATGAGCGAACTCTCTCTCTCAAGGTTATTATAGCAGCCACGTATTCTCAACATTAAGAGAACGAACTCCCACAATTTTATTTCTCTTTTTATAGGATATGTAACTTACAATTTAACAATATAGACACATTTTAAATGTATTATCTCTTAGATTAGAATTATTTTAATTCAATATTGACTAAATTAACTTACAGCTAAGCAATATAGACGCGTTTTAAATGCATTATATTTTAGATTAGAATAAAATTAATTAAATATCGACTAAACTAAAGAAGTGGATATATAACTTACAATTAAGCAATATAGACACGTTTTAAATTCATTATCCCTTAGATTAGAATTAAATGAATTCAATATTGACTAGATTAAGGAATAATTTCATTATTTTCTAATGCTATTGTATAGAGGAAGTTCACGAATAATTTTTAATTCGACATTTAGACGAAAAAAGTACATTTAAAGACATCATGAACACATTTTGAACATTTTTAGAAATATTTCCATCAGTGAAGTACGAATGTACGTATCACTGTGACAATTTATATGTAGATGCATTCTGTAGAAAATTACAAACGGGTAGAATATTTAACGGGTAGAATGTAATAAATGGGATTAACACATTATTCGAAATTAGAGATTTTAAAATAGAGAGAGTACGTACAGCAACGAAATTCTATATGTAGCTCTATTCTGAAAAAATTAAAATTATATAGATCATCATGTAATTAACGTGATTAGAACACAGGTGAAAGGAAGAAAGAGAGAGAGAGAGTCAAAAATATATTACGATCAAAATATAGTGTGGTAACTGCAGGAGAGGTCGACCTTGTTTCAAAAGAGTGGGATTCAAGGACGCCCATAAAATTTATTCCTAGGATGACCAAACTCAAGGATGAGAGGAAAATATCTACTAACTTGAAACCTGGGGCGCGGTAACCCAGTGGTTTGCGAGCGGAAATTGCACTCGATAGGTCCGGGTTCGATTCCCGCCACTGCCTAAATTGCCGCCGTGTTCAAGCGGAGCACGATCACGTTAAACATGTGGGTCCGTAAGTCCTTCCGAGAGGTTGGTGGTAGGGGGAGGAGGGTACGGTCCCTTTGGATGCCTCCCCCACTGGGTTCCGGTCTAAATTGGGTGGCACTTCCCGACTGTCCAAACAGTTACCTTACACCTTTCTGGTAGGTCGAACGATCTGGATCTCAACAATAACAACTAACTTGATACCTACATTTCTGACCTTGAACGTTCACGGGAGGGAAAGTGCCTCCTTGCGGTCCCCTATGGGCGCCCACAGAACATCTCCCAAAAGGCAAACTCATGGATGAGATGTACAATATTGACTAGCTTGATACCTGCATTTGTGACTTTAAACGGTCACGGGAGGGCAAGTACGCCCTTACGGTTCCCTATGGGCGCCCATGGCAAGGGCGCCAATAGAACTTATTCCAGCGAAGGCAAACTCAACGATGAAACGTACAATATCGACTAGCTTGATACCTACATTTGTGACTTTGAACGCCCCTATGGGAACCCATAGCTTTAAGTGTTGTTGTTGAGACCCAGACCGTCTGACCTACCAGAAAGGTGTAAGGTAACTGTTTGGACGGTCGGGAAGTGCCACCCAATTTAGACCGCAACCCAGTAGGGGGATGGCTATAAGTGTGTAACGCTTCAAACTTCCCGGATACTTTTGTGAGTGTGTGTGTGTGTGTGGGGGGGGGGGGGGTCTGGAAAGATTCTATTTTTCCACTTCTGGGAAATCGAAACTTCGGCTCCGTTAGGTTCTGTAATGAAGTTAATAGTATAAGCAGGAAGCCCATAGGGGAGGGCAAGGGGGCACTTCCGTTCCCCTGGACATTCAAAGTCCTAAATGTAGGTATTAAGCTAGTCGATATTGTACATATATATCATTCTTGAGTTTGCCTCCTGGAAAAAGTGCTATGGGCGCTCATGCTTATAGTATCGACAACGGGACAGAACCTAACGGAGTTGAATCTTTTTGTTTCTCTCCCGAGGGCGAATAAAATGGGTGGGGGTATCAAAAAGACTTTGTCAATGACTTTGCGTCCTTCACAGCTTAACCAAATTTGAATATTTTGTATTTGAAACGATTATAACCGTGAAACTCAATATATCTTAAATCAAGAATATCAATTTCCCCAAAGAGACAGTAGTTATCAAATAAATTAAACTTTATTTTCCAAGATACTGAATATTCATCAATTTGGCATTATTTTTTTATTAATTTAGTGCCATTTTTGCCAATTTGGCAACATTTTAAAAAAAATGTCAAGTTGACGATATTTCGTTAATTTATCGACAAGCATTTCGGATAGACAGACAAACACGTAAATTACATTTGACGAATTATTTGATGTCAAAATACAAAACTATTGCAAAACTGTGTCTTCTCTCGTGAATGAAACCTACCAGAATAATGCTAACACAGTTGTGACATAATAATGCATATGGAAAGAGACCATATTTCACGATAGTTAGCACAGCTTTAGTTTTATGTATTTTGCAATGAGCTGTTCGTTTCGTTGTCGTACTCAGCGATGTCACCAATTAATATAAGGGAACCGTCATCGCTGTCCTCCTCGTGCGCATTGATCTCGATTGATGCTTTACCCGATTTTGTCAATCTCGACTCAAAAACATTGGGGATGTAAGAAGTCGCTGATGCCACGAGTAAAATGGAATCATCCGTAATTTTAATGAGTCCTCAGATAAGTTGTCTCCGTTAAATAAAAAAAAACCTTTAATTAGGCTGTCGATGCCATTCGAACACATCGACTAAATGTATAGCGTCTCTTCGGATAACATCGGCATCGAATCCTGGGATTTGATGAGATGATAATGAAGAAATCAGGCAACGTTCCAGACAATTTAGGTAAAAGGCAAAATTAGTTAAAAGAAATCAAAATTTATTGAAATTGAGTAAACATGATGGGAATATACAACAAGTGCCGTACAAATCGGCCTCGAGACGACGAGTAGAAATCGTCGACCTGTTTCACGTCAAAATGTTAAGCGTCTCCCCGTGGCGTGCCTTGCACCGAGTATATATCAGGGCCTAATCCCGAGACCACCCCAGATAGGGCTCCGGAATGCTCTCAGGCCCTTTGGTGCCAAGGACCACCGACCTCCATAACACGGTGACAAGTGAAATCGCGTGATTTCGTGGAAATCTGAGGGAAGTTTATCACTTTGTTTTTCTCAGCTTCCAAGTTGGAGGTCTGGGCCTAAGAAGGTGTATGACCTCGGGGATTCCCAAGCAAAATGGCGAGCATTCGGCTTCGAAAAAACCCTGAGTTTCTTACATATTTTTTTAAATTTATTTGAAAATCGCACAATTTATCAAGAATGGCTTATGCTACTAATATCCCAAAGTTGTGTTATTCATTTTCTAATGGAAAATTAATTTAAAAATGATATTTTATGTAACAATATTAAAGGTTATGAATTTTTAGGAATTTTTTTCAAAATTTCATTCGAAAATTTGGAGTTGATTTCCAAATATTCGATTGCTTATAAAATCAATGGACTTCCAGTATTCACTGATTGTAATAATCGTGAAAATTTTCGTTCTAAACGTTTCATTCGTACGTTAGATATCGCATTCACTGAGTCAAGGACAAACTCATTAATATACATACACAGCAGAGATCACTTTGACGATAAGGGCTTGCAATTTCGTCCCAGTAACTCAGTGATAGAGCATCAGCTGGCCAATTCGAAGATGCAGAATTCGATTCCCCGTTGGGGCAGCAACGTTCTTTACAACACACACACACTTATATACATACATATGCACACACTAATATACATACACACACTAATACATATGCACACACTAATACATATACACACACTAATACACATGCACATACCGGATGATTACTTCGGAGCAAAAGTAAAATGCTATAAAAAAATATTTATGGGTCGGAGAGATATGCGGTTTGCAGATTAATATTCACCGTGGTGGGGGATTTTGTGTGGCATGAAAAAAAATCTGATGTGGGCAACACATGACTTTCCTTATATAATGCAATGAATTTACTACTTTTACAGTTAAAAAATTTTTATTCTTATAGTAGATACTTATATTCTTTCCGAGATATTGAATTTTCTTCAATGAGTCGTCATTTTCATTAATTTAGCGTCATTTCTATCAACTTGGCGAGATTTTTGATAATTTGGCAACAATTAAAAATATCGCCAAGTTGGCGACATTCCGCCAAATCCGTCGCCAAAATCTCGCCAAGCGTTATGGACGGAGAAATAATTTATTCTTACATCGGATAAATGACTATTGGCGTTCAAATACAAAAGTATTACTCAAAGTATCTTTTCTCGTGAATGGAAAGAATTAGATCCACGAGAATGATATCATCCAATTTATCGCATGGTATTACAATTGAAAAGTGAGCATGTTTCTCAATAGGAAATATTTTTTTTTATTTTATATAACTTTTTGATAATATTTTTTGAAAAGTGTGTAATATCTCGAGAACGGTTCATGTTAACGTTCTAAAATTTATGTCAATCGTTTTCTAATGAAAAATTGCATAAGAAATGTCTATTTGCGTAACTTTATTAGCGGTTTTGATTTTTTGACGATTTTTTTAAAATTTCACTCGAAAATTTAAGGGGTTTTGAACATTCAATTGCATATAAAAACAATAGGCTTCCAGTGTTTACGGATTGTGATTTTTGTACCAAATGTCGTTCGAATCGGTCTATTCGTTCGTCAGTTATCGTCTCTACAGACTCACTGACACACACACACACACAGACATCACTTCAAAAATGTTTGATTCGTGATCAGGGATGCTTGAAACGTGCTCTCCCGTCGAAAACTCGAATTCGAATTTTCGACCCCGTCACAATACTTTCCTTATACATTATGTATATAAGGAAAGTAAAATTTAGTTCAAACTCTCGACACTCGGGGGGCTGCGGCAGATAAAGCAATGGAGATGACTCATGGAGGTGATTGCACACATGACTGGCGTACGAGATCCCCAGATCTCACTCCCGTGATTTTAGGTATCCCCACAACGAGAAATCACAGGGTGTGAGATCTGGAGATCTCGCAGGCCAGTCATGTGTGCAATCACCTCTATGCATAAGTCATCTCCATGGCTTTATCTGCCGCAGCCCCCTGAGTGTCGAGAGTTTGAGCTAATTTTTTTCATGCCACACAAAATCCCTCACCACGGTGAATATTAATCTGCAAACCGCATATCTCTCCGACCCATAGATATTTTTTTCTAGCTTTTTACTTTTGCTCCGAACTTTTGAATTACCCGGTACATTAATATACATGCGCGCGCACACACACACATACAAATATCACTTAAAAAACATTCGATTCGATTTCAGAGATATTTGAAACGAGCTCTGCCGTCGGAAACACAAACTAGAATTCCAGTTTTCGACCTCGTCAGAATACTTTCCTTATACATTATACCAGTGTTTTTCAAACTTATTTTGTCTCGAAACTCTTTTGAAATTTTATTTGATGGTAGAACTCCAAAATAAGAAAAATCCTTCGTTGTTCAAATTATGCATCAAAATTTTACTGGTTTTAACATTTTTAAGACAACTCACATGAAACTATCATTCCACGGAGGGTTTCACGGAGGGTTCCACTATCACTTCGCGGAGAGTTCGCTTCAAGGGTTCCACGGAATACGACTTGAAAAACACTGCCATGGTATGTTGGAAAAGTAACATTTATTGCTCCCACAAACCGAAAAATGTCAAGCAAATTTCCCTAAAATATCACAAATATCGCATTTTTAAAATGACAAATATTCCCTCCTTTCAAATAATCTTCAATTTTCGTCACTGATTCTTGTACTATATAAGTATTGAACAACATACGGATTTTACACATATATTTACTATGAAATCTTGCACATAATCGCTTTATTCAAATAATAAATTATATATGTATGTGGAGCATTTCTTAAACTAATTTCAAACAATCTGTGTACAGTACACAAAGTTCTTAAATGCACGTATTTTCATAGTATTACTTTAAAACCAGAAAATACACAATAAATGATTTAAATAATCGAGTACAAATGTATCTAATGACATTCTGATGCGCAATCACATCATAGATCTTCTCAAGATGTCAAGGCAGGGGTCAAAGAAGAACCAGGAGAGGATATTAACCTGCCTTTAAACTTCTAGCGAAGAGATAAAAGAGTAAGGAAAAGTTGTTTCATAAAAATGTTGGACTTTAAATCTAAGTTGTGCTTGGGGGGAGGGGGTACACCATCCCCAAGTCTCCAGAAAGGAAGAAACTGGGGCCCCAGCGGACTTCCAATAGAAATAGAGAAAGATAAGATGAGATAGCAGCTGCTAAGGGTGCAGTGCCTTGAGCTTTAGTTAAAGCTAGCGAACATAGGTGAAGGACTAACCAACTAAATTAGGGTTCCCAAAAGCAAGGGAAGAGTACAGAATGATTAGAAGTAACGTCAGAAACAAGTGAGAAGCTATAAAACTATACTAGGCACCGTTTTTTACAGCGGAGGGAGATATCCCGTACTTGTCTCCCTGGTAACGACCGAGGGCGCTTGCTGGCTGTCGGTTTCCTGGGGTGGTATTTTGGGATACTGTCGAGTGTGAGATTATTAACGCTTCTGAGACCTCGGTGGGATTTTAGAGAAAGATTTTGAACGTGTTCCAAGAATGGTCTAATTCTGAGGTCTTTGTGCAGGACTTCTAATTGGACGTAGGTCGGATAATTAATAAACATACGTAATGCGTTATTCTGAATAACTTGAAGCTTCCTAAGGTTAGCCTCGGCTGCGGTGCCCCATATAGGTGCACCGTACGTCATAATTGAACGTATACAGGGCTTGTATAGCAATAACTTATTTTGGTTGACAGGCGGCTGTTTCCAGCCAAGAAGGGGCGTAGTTGGGCTAGAAAAGCCTTCGCTTTCTTACTAATTTCAGAAATGTGAAGTTTTCACTTTCATTTTGAATCTAAATACACTCCAAGGTACTTATAACTAGATTGCTAGGGAATGGGCTCCTTGTTTAAGTTAGTGAATGGGGTATGGCGGGGGGAGGGAAAGGCGACGGCAGCACATTTACTGACATTAACTTTAATTCTCCATTTAGTTAGTCATTGCTTCAAGACGTGAAGATAATTTTGAAGGGTTTCGTGCACGACTTGTGTTTGTTTATGTTGTGCAATCAAGGCCGTGTCGTCGGCGTACAAGCCTAAGTTGACACCGGGGAAACGTGGGAGATCATTAATGTAAAGGTTGAACAATTTGGGTCCAACAAGTGAACCTTGTGGGACCCCGCTAAGAATATCCCTGGGAGAGGAAAGAACATTAGAGACACCTACCTCGAAGCTACGTCCCGTAAGGTGAGTGAAGAATTTTAATGAGTTGAGAGGGAAATGAGCGTTTAATAAGCTCGAAATAATAAACCATTTATCCATACTTTATCAAACGCTTTCTGAATATCAAGAAAGACAATAGACTGTCTCCTCTCATGAATGAGTTCCACAATCCGTAGCAATTGGTTCTGAGTTGATTGTTTTTTCCTGAACTCAAATTGTTCCGGTCTCAGAATATTGTTCAGGCTGCAGAACTCGTCCAGACGCTACACCAGAACAGACTCAAAGAGTTTGGAAATGCAGGAAAGTAAAGAAATAGGACGGTAATTAGAAGGTATAGCTTGGCCAAATCCTGACTTGGGGAGGTTGACCACACTAGCCACCTTCTGAGCCTGGGGGAAATAATTAAAGAGAAGTAAGGCGCTAAATAGGTTAACAAAATGAGCAATAAGTAGAAAAGGTAAGTTTTTGAGCATGTTAGAGTGAATAAGGTCTTTCCCAGGGGATTTATTCTTATTCATTTTTTGAATATAGGGTAGAATGTCATCATGAGCCACAGCTCTAAGTCTGTCTTGAGAAGTAGAGATGAATTGCTCAACCTTGGGATTCACAATCGCAACCGTCCTAGAATCGATTACGTTGTGGTGATGTTTAAACTGACTTCTGAGACTGTTTGCGAGCAGTTCAGCCTTTTGCGTGTTAGAAATGACTTTGAAATCGGGACCGTTAAGGGTCGGAATGACAATTTTGTGCCTACGGAAAAATTATGGGTCTTCATGAACAATATCGCGGATTAAAAGCAGTTCGACTTTCCCTCCACTCTTGCAGGAGTTGTTAGAATAGTGTACCAGAACTGGCGATAAAACGACGTTTGGCGTGTGATGAGAGAGAAGAGTTCTGTCATAGTTCACGATTTGAAGAAATGCGGGAGGTACAGAGGAGCCTGTTATTCCTGGGCCCATACTCCGATCTCATAAGTGGCAAATTGTGCATGAATGTAATGAAACATATTTAAATTAAAAAATATATAGAACAATAATAAAGAAAGAAACTTTTGACAGTTCATTAAAACCAGTTTTGCTTATTCTTCAATATACGGTATTATAAAAACAGGCAAAAATTGAAATCCGCCTAATAATTCACTTTTGTGTAATTTACATTTTGAGGTAGGTAAATGAAGCACAATATATAATATTTGTATATTTTACTGCACTTTCGAGATGGTTTCGCATAAAACCTTTGTTATTTTGCAAAATATCAAAGGTTCAATCACAATCAAGTTATTACGTATATTTTACCCAATAACTTGCTTATGATTGAAATTAAATAAATTATTAGGTAAAAGTAAAATATACTCCCCTTTTTTTTTATTTAAAGAAATGCATCAGTAAGCATTCGTAAAATTATTAAAAAAAAAAAAAAAAAAATACACAAATAGGCATAAAATACAGTAACGTGATGAATATTAATATATCATAATTACATCAAATCAATGTAATTCGTCATCAAATCAAATAGCAAATATATATAATCAAATAGTATCTGTATAACATCAAATCAAATCAATGTAATTAATTATGAAAAATAACCCATTTAAAAAAGAAATTTGCTAAAATAGATATTTATCGAAAAATATTTATATGTCAGCGTTTTTACATTCCTTGTACATAGTATAATGTATAAGGAAAGTATTGTGATGGGGTCGAAAATTCAAATTCGAGTTTTAGACAGGAGAGCACGTTTCAAGCAATCCAAAACACGAATCAGACGTTTTTGAGGTGATGTCTGTGTGTGTGTGTGTGTGTGTTTGTTTGTGCGTGTGTCAATGAGTCTGTGCAGACGATATCTCACGAACGAATCGAGCGATCCAAACAAAATTTGGCACAAAATTCACAATCGGCGAATACTGGAAACCTATTGTTTTTATACGTAATTGAATGTTCAGAACCCTCCTAAATTTTGAAATGAAATTTAAAAAAATCATCAAAAAATTAAAACATTTAATAAAGTTACGTAAATAATCTTTTCTTGTGTAATTTTTCATTAGAAACAATTGACATAAACCGATCTCGAGATATTGCACATTTTTCAAATAAATTTATCAAAAATCACATAAAATTAAAAAAAAATATTAACTATTGTAAAATTTATTCACTTTTCATATGTAATATTATGCGATAAATGTATTAACATCATTCTCGTAGATCTAGCTCATTCCATTCATGAGAGACGACACTTTGGGTAATAGCTATGTAATCCGACGCCATTAGTCGTTTATCTACCATAAGACTAACCTATTTCCCCATATACAATGCTTGGCGAAATTTTGGAGGCGATTTTGGCGGAAAATCGCCAACTTGGCCAGTTTTTTAAAGTTGCCAAATTGACGAAATTATAGCAAAATAGATAAAAATATCAAAAATTGATAAAAGTAACGCTAAATCAATGAAAATGAAAACTGATGAAAATCAAATATTTTGGAAAGAATAAGAATCTACTATAAGAGAAGATACTTTGGGTATTAGTTTTGTATTTGGACGCCATTAGTCGTTTAGCTGATACAGGAATAACCTACTTCTTCGACCATAATGCTTGACGAAATTTTAGCGACGAATTTGGCGGAATATCGCCAACTTGGAGAGTTTTTGAAATATCGCCAAATTCATGAAAATGTTGCCAAATTAATGAAAATGTCGCCAAATTGATATGAATGATGCTAAATCAAAGAAAATGACAACTAATTATTAAAAATCAATATTTTGGAAAGAATATAAGACTCTACTATTTGACTCCCTCTGTACCGCTTGGTAAAATTCTGGCGACAAATTTTGGCGGAATATCACCAATTTGGTGACTTTTTTAAATGCTGCCAAATTGATAAAAATGTTACCAAATTGATAAAAATGTCTCCAAATAGGATGCAATATTTAGCAAATTTTTAACTCCGTCATATGATGGGCATACCCTTTATTCTATAAGAAATGCTCTTCTAAATATCGCCAACTTGGCGATAATTGGTCCCCATTGACGAAAATATCGTCAAAATTGCAAAAATGAAGCCAGGTTAATGAAGATGACGCCTTATTGATGAATTTATTATTAAAATATTTAAATATATAGACTATATTGCTTATTGAGGATGCTATCAATATTGATAATTGTTAATTTAGAATTGCGTAAAATATAAGTTAATTGGGTACGAAATAGATGTTGTCATCCGGATGCACAATTTACCGCGCCAAATGTACAATTTAACAATAAACTGTGCCGTGGATCTTCTTTTTCATCACTTTTTCACCATTAAAAAGAAATTCATTGTATTATATAAGGATAGTCATGTGCTGCCTACATCGTATTTTTTTTCTGGTATAGCGAGGTTGCTGGTTTTCTAGAATGAGTTATTCACCAGGATTGACCAGAACCCTAGAAAACCACAGGACTCTATGTTTATGCGTGAGTTTAGTTAATGAATATTTAAGGTGTATGACACCCTTAAAGCTGTATTATAAGATAATTCTGATAAAAAAGTTCAAAATATTCACATTTTAGATCTACGACATCTGTGCATCGACATCTGCATTATACTCCAGTATGTGCTTAGGCGGAGGCCCCGGTGCTTACCGCTTATGCCTACGGTATGTACTTACCGCTTATGCGGCTTACGCTCACTAGGTAGAGTGACTACAAACGTTACATCGAAAGGTTTCATCGTCAATAACTACGTTCTGTATGGTCCGATTCGAACGAAATGAACTGCATTCTATTAATCTATTAAAACTGTATAATTTTCAATAAATAATAATAATAATAATAATAATAACAATAATAATTCTTAAATCTAAATATTTTAAATAACCAAGATTATTGAAAACATCGTCGATAGCTTCGTCCTATGTGGTTCGATTCGGGAGAAATGAACTGCATTCTATTAATCTATCCATACTGTATGATTTTCAATAAATAATAATAACAATAATAATAGTTCTTAAATCTAAATATTTTAAATAACCAAAAATATCGAAACTTTTACTTCTTAACTTCTTAAAGTAACTTGTACCATCGTCACACACATCATCAATCCTTTTCCATTCGAAATATGCGAAAAGAGTGATGCTTTACATCAATCTATATTGAGTAACAGAGTTACTTACTATTTTTTTTAACAACTTTTGCGAAATATTTGAAAAGAATAACTTGGGTATGAAATTTAAAATTATATATATATATATACATTATATATATATATATATATATATATATATATATATATATATATATATATATATATATATAAAATGTAAATATAAAGAAAGTGAATTATCAGAAATAAATGTGTTATAGTAAGGCTCATGTCTTTTTTGTGTTCAATTAAAGAATGAAATTTCGAATCATTCATATGACAGGACCGCACTGCGATCAAAGGACCGCAGCTCATTCATACGATGCTATATACCTTTCACTTGAGTCAGCAGTTCTGTTGGCTATTTTGGTGGTGTTTTTGCTCTCGTCCTCGATTCTATCCTTGTGCAAGGTCTCGTGATAATTTTTATTGTCACTCCGGAGGTTGGCTTGAGCCAAAGCTGGCGACCAGGAGTGAAAGGCCGCGGCGTTTATGACGAGCTCGTTGAACTGGGGGGTAAGGTCACAACCCCTTACCGCCATAAAGTAAGCTTTTTGCTAAGCCATCCTTCATTTTTTCAATTTTTATTCACTTTTTATCTTTTAATTATTTCAATATATATATATATATATATATATATATATATATAATAATTTGAAAGCTCAATGAAAGAAAAGTGAGAAGCATTAACTCGAAAAACCTAACTTTCTAACAAATTTAAATATATATATATATATATATATATACATACACACGTCTTTTGTATTCTGATATTGATTGGTAATACGAATAGAACTATGACGCTGCGTAATATAAATGTATAAGAAAGTCGAGTGGAGCCTCCCCACCTCCCAGATATTTATTTTCTGGTTGCAACATAATCGAGAAACCTGTAATTATTGCTAACACCTCATAACTACAATACTACTTACCTACTCTTGCAATGGAAACGATGTTGCCGAGATCAAATCCAAACTGGAATTCGTGTGTTACAAACGATAATATACTATCCCCTATTTTATGTAAACAAATTAAATAATTCATCATTATAAATAACTTACTACATCCAAAAGTAAATAACTGTTTTTTGCATTAGGCCATGAGATAATATCTTTTTGTTTTAAACATTCAAATTAAGAACATTAAATATGAATCCAAATCACGCATATAACGTTAAGTGATGCACTTAGCTGTTGTGATTATTTCATTACTTTGTTGTATTAAACGAAGCTGTAAATGTTTTTTTTTTTTTCATTTTTTTTTTCCCATGGAAAAATTGCAGTTATAACGTTTCTATTATTGGATTTTCAGAATGGAGATTTCTACTCAAGCATTAATTTGTTGAATTTTGCAGCATTTCGAAAACATAAAAATGAAAAAATTCAAAATATTGAATTAGCTTTTAAAGATAAATGTAAAAGCCGTACAGAACTGATCTTAAACGGCAAACAGAACTCAATGTTTTTCTACATATACGGGCTATTTATTCTCTTATTCAGTGCGGCGAAGCGTGCTTTGCTGATAATTTTGAGCGACATAAAACCAGCGACCAAATTTAACAAATAAAACGTTTCTAGTTTTTAGTGCAGCTTTCTTTTACTTACAAAAATGTGTCTATCTGTGCGTGTGTGTATGCAATCTGTAGCGGGAAATCTAAGAGCCTTAACATTTGGCATACAAGGTTCAGGGCTGGGGGAAGGTGCACTTGGCGTTGTTTATTTTTTTTATTTAAATTAGTTATTTTATGTTTCAGCATTTTCACACAATTAGGTTCCTTGTCGACCAAAAATATTATTATTATTATTATTATTTTTTTTTTTTAATACACATTGACATTTGCATTTTTAGGTCATCTGATTATATATTATATGCATACACACACACACACCGTGGCCCTCCCTAGCATTTGGGAGTTCGCGATTTATCGACGAACCGTTTTCCTTTTTTGTTATGTACGTCCCCCCCCCCCCCCCCCGTCTCAAGCTCAAGGCCCTGCGTTCCTCGGGACGCGCTTATCCCCCTCCTTCTTTTTTACTCTCGCTAGGTGCCTGCTTGGGCTCTAGCATACCCTTCCCCTTCTGTAAGACTGGGCGTGGGGCTCGACTTCGGTCGTCGACCTCCCCCCAAGCAAAGCTCTGATGTCTCTCTTAACTTATGCTTCTCTTTCTTAGTACTTCTTTTTTCTCTTCGCCCGGAGTTTAAAGGGGGGGAATCCTTTCCCCTCCTGCGCACTCCGTATACCCCGGCCTTGAGACCTTGAGATCTACACACACACACACAGATTATATATATATATATATATATATATATATATTTCCATTGTAGTGATATGTTACCTTCTATCTTTATCCTTAGTCTTGGTCTATAGTTACTCATTTGTAACAGATATGCTAGAGATGGGTTTTTTTGTACATACAGTAGTTTATGCATAATTTTTGATTAAAATCTTTCAATTTTTATTTATATATATATATATATATATATATATATATATATATATATATATATATATATATATATATATATATATATATATATAATATATATAAAAGTTTCAAAATGTACAATACGTGGAAAGAAGCCAACAGGGATACACGAATAGGCCAAGGGGGATTGTGACCCCTAGTTCCCGGTTACAAGTCGACTTTTTACTTCAATGGAAACGCTCCCGGAGCCGGTATATGCCTGTGGCCATATTTCCAGGAAGCATCAAAACAAAAAACGCACCCTGCTCGAAGAAATCCGGACCAACTAAGAAACGGTTTGTAACCGACATGGAATAAGTTGAAAAGCACTAGAGCAACACTGGAATGAAAGCAAAGAGCACCACACGCCATGTCTATCTATCCAGTTGAAATAGAAAAATGAAAATGCGCACGCAGTCGGTAAAAGTATTGCCAGCTTAAATTATATATTCCGCAATTTGTTCGTTTTGCCAAAATCGGTTTCAAAAGCATTCTCTTCCTTCTTATACAATGCATTATAATAATGCTTGATGAATCCCAATGGATAATTCTGTTTCAAAGCCTCCCCGATTGCGTCGCACTGTACTCTATCTCTTTTATAAGAATGTATACGTGCGTTGCGTAAGAAATGATTTACCATGACGTTACGAAAAACTGCATGACTCAGATTGGATTTCCAATTTATGATGTAATTGATTTCCATGTCAATGTGCTTACGTTTGTCGTAAAGTCGTGTGTACGTGGGTTCGTTCTCCTTGAATTTGATATTAATATCTAGGCAATTAATCTCATTCTCTTGATCCTCGTTGGTCTCGATAAGTTCCAGATTTGATGGGTAAAAACCGAAGCCGAAGTTATTGCTATTTTTATTTAGTCCAATCAGTAATGCTCTGGTGAACCTATACCTCAATAAATAAGAAGAGGGTATACATATTTTAAACGAAATGCCATATTTTCGTTTCATTGACGATGTACTGATTGGACATACATTTGAAACACATAATCGTTGTGAAATATAACAATTAAATTGTAATGTTCATAACAACAATATTTTCAAATCTTCGCCCGTAAAGAAAGAAAAGAAGAAAATCTTGCATAAAAAGTGCATAAAACAATGAATAACTCATTAAATAAATCGCAATTAAAAAAAAAGGGCCCCGTCCTGCAAAAATTCAGCTATGTAGGTATATGTCACCAAAAATTCGAGTTCTTAATATTTCTAGTCTGTCCAGGACGCGAACACGCAGCTCAAAAAATCTTCCTTTGATTTTGATATTAAATATTTCCTAAACTAACTTTTAAATCGAATGTTCGCCAACCCCGTGAGTCGAGAGGCTTCGCCTCCATCTCACTAACTATCGCTGAGATCATTTCGCGAGCACTTAAGTGCCACCTGCTACGCAGGCGTAATATGCCCGTTGGGCTATGCCTCCTGCTCGCCAACCCTCTTAACTCGCTTTGCACACTGATAAAAATAGCGCCAAATAGGAAGTAATGTTTCTCAAATTCTGATTTCCATCATATGACGGGCATACCTTTTGCTATATAAGACATGCTCTTCTCTCCGTTTGTCTGTAACACTTGGTGATACATTTTGGCGAATATTCAAACAAATTATCATCAACTTGGTGATATTTTGTCACAGATTGACGAAAATATCTTCAAAATTGTAAAACTGACGATAAATTAATCAAAATGAAGCGTAATTGGTGAATTAATTTAAAATATTTTAATATATGGACTATATCGCTTATTGGGGATTCCATCAATATTGATAATTGTTTATTTAGAGTTGCGCGAAATATAAGTTAATTGGATACCTTGACATAATTTTACATGTGCGCAATCCTGAAAATCCCCAAATGTACAATTCAACGTTAAAAACACAGTACCGTGGATCTTATACATCATTTTTTTTTACTGTAAAAGGAGGAAATTCATTGCTTTATATAAGGAAAGCCATGTGCTTTATCATTTTTGCTTTATTTTTGCAATGTTGACGATATTTTCGCCAATGTGGCACCATTTTAAAAAAGTCACTAAGTTAGCCATGTTTCGCCAAATTAGTAGCCAAGTTTGCTAAATTTACTGCCAAGTATTACAGACAGACGGAGAGAAGGTTTTTTTTTTTAAATCTATAAATACGACTATTTGCGAAAAGTTGGGAGTCAAAATACAAAATTTTTATACAAAGTATTTTCTGGTGGATGGAACAAACTTGATTCCCGAGACTAATGTTAATAAATTTGTCTCATAATAGCGCATATGAAAAGTATATATTTTTATATACATGTACATTACATATACATTTTTAAGTCAATTCGAGAAAAAAAAAAACCTAACGCAGATCTAAAAGTCTATGTGTTCATGCTTTGCTCCAATTGCGAGTAAAGATTTGTTTACCAAACTTTAATTGCACCAATAGTTATTTATCAAGTAAATCCCACATAATTTTCTTACAGATTATTGACTGTCATGCCCTGCAACACTTTTTTTTCAACCTATACTAAGATATTTTATAAGAAATCTGATATGGGCAGCACATGACTTTCCTTATATAAAATGCAATGAATTTACTTCTTTAACGGTGAAAAAGTGATAAAAAAAATCCACGGCCTGGTGTTTGTAACGTTAAATTGTATATTTGGCGCTTTTCCGAATGACAACATATAAAACTATTTCGTATCCAATTAACTTATGTTTTACGCAACTCTAAATAAATAATTATCAATATTAATATCATCCTCAATGAGCAATATAGTCCATATATTTAAATATTTTAATAATAAATTCATCAATTAGGCGTCATTTTCATTAACTTGACATCATTTTTGACGATGTTTACGTCAATGTGGGGCTAAATATCGCCAAGTTAGCGATATTTAGAAAAGCATTTCTTATATAATAAAATGTATGTCCATTATATGACGGAATTAAAAATTTACAAAACATTGTATCCCATATGGCGTCATTTTTAGCAATTTGGGACACTTTTATCAATTTGATAACATTTTTAACAATTTGACAACAGTTTCGCCAGTTTGGCGATATTTTTTATCAAATTGATAACATTTTTACCAATTTGCCAACATTAAACAAAGTCGCCAAGTTGGAGATATACCGCCAAAATTTGTCTAAGCGTTACAGACGTAAAATAGATTATTATGTTTTTTCCAAAATAATGACTTTTCATCTATTAGTTATCATTTTCATTGAATTAGCGTCATTCTTAACAATTTGGCGACATTTAAATAACTCGCCAAGTTGGCGTTGTTACGCCAAATTCGTCTCCAAAATTTCGCAAAGCATTATGGTCGGAGAAATGGGTTATTCCTATAGCAGATAAACGACTAATGGCGTCCAAATACAAAACTATTACCAAATACAAACTATTATTAAGTATCTTCTCTTAGTAGATTCTCATATTCTTCCAAAGATATTGAATTTTCATTAGTCTTCATTTTTATTGAATTAGCGTCATTTTTATCAATTTGGTGACATTTTTTATCAATTTGGCGATATTTACGTCAATTTGGCAACACTTAAAAAACTCTCCAAGTAGGCGATATTCCGCCAAAATCGTCGCCAAAGTTTCGCCAAGCATTGTGGAAGCAGAAATAGGTTATTCTTTTGATAAACGACTAATGTCGTCAAATTAGAATGCTATTACCCAATGTCTTCTCTCGTGAATGGAACGAGCTAGATCTAAGAGAATGATAATAAATGTATCACATAATATTACATATGAAAAGTGAACAGATTTCACAATAGTTAATACTTTTTATGAATTTTGTGATTTTTTGAAAAATGTGCAATATCTCGAGAACGGTTCGTGCTAGCATTTTAAAGTTTGTGTCAATCGTTTTCTAATGAAAAATTACATAAGAAATGATTATTTACGCAACTTAATTGAATGCTTTAATTTTCAGATGATTTTTTCAAAATTTAGGTGGGTTCTGAACATTTGATTGCATACGAAAACATTCCAGTATTCACAGATTGTGATTTATATCGTCTCCATAGGCTCACTTAGATATCACCTCAAAAATGTCTGATTCGTGTTCAGGGATGCTTGAAACGTGCTCTTCCGTTAAAAACTCGAATCCGTCACAATACTTTCCTTATACTATGTATATAAGGAAAGTAATAAATTGACATTGTTATTATAGTGGAATCCCTGTTTTGAATTTGTGTGATTCAGTTAATTAAAAAAATCGGTGGTAGCTCTAATCGAATGGAGACTAAATAGTTTTGTGAATAATATTTAGTAAAAGTAAGCTCCAGTAAAGCTAAAAAAGTTTATGAGATTTTTTCACTCATTTGTTTCATTAACAAACTTTCAAAGAGCTAAAAATTAATCGCTAATTGTTGATAGATAGCTAGCACTTTTAGTTTTCACCCCAATTTCATCTGTATACTCAGACAATAGACTTTATGTAAAAATACCAAATTATTTTAGTAACTTGCTTGGCAGTATATAAATTAAACTTATACAATATATCCGACAAGATTTTAGATAATCTATGAATTTGCCAGACAGCACATAAATACATACTTGAATTCCATATATTTCCATCTATTCTGTTCAAATCTCATCAATCATTAAATATCTTTAGAATCTTCAAGTTCATTTAACTTCCCAATTAAAAAAAAAAATAAATCAAAATATTTCGTGCTTGTGCACTAATATTTCACCGAGGAATAAGTAAACACATTGAGCTACAACAGTGACATTTCAAATATAACAGTTTTTCCATTCCGCCCAATGGAAACCCAGGTTAAAATACTAAAATATAGAAATTATAACCACTATACTGCGAAAACTAAGGGCTTGATCCGAAATCCAATTATATAGATTTGCAGGGCTTTCAAAGTACTACAAATTTATGCTTATTGTTCATAATTAGCACTTTTCAATTTTGAGACACAAGCATTACAAACTTGAAATATGGAAAGTTCAGTCTTCACTTCACAAGCAGGTTATTCGAAAACTGCAAGAGCATTTTTAAATATATACATACATAGACAGATTTAACAACTAGATTTCCTAATACATATTTTTGTCACTTACTATTTATATCTGTCTATTATAGTTTTGAAGATATTTAGAATGAAAGTAAGAAAAATGAAAAGAAACCTAGCTTGGGCAGATACTCTTTTCGAGAAAAAACAAGAGCTTGATCCAAAATCCAATTAAACACACCTTTAGGGTTTTCAAAGAGCTATAAATTCTTTCTTACTGTTCATAGCTGGTACTTTTAGGTTTTTTAGGTATAAGCATTACAAATGTAAAAAACAGAAAATATGAAATCTTCAGATTGATAAGAAGATTACTCGAAAACTGTAAGAGCTTTTAAAAAATATATAGATCTAGAAACTTGAATTCCTAATACATATTCTTGTCACTATTTATATCTATATTTTACAGTTTTGAAGATATTTCGAATGAAAGAAAAAAAAAAATTGCTTAGACACTTTTAAGTGTTTATAAAATAAAAAAAGTTTAAAATATTACAACTATTTTTATATATTCATAATCTGCACTGCATTTCAGATGAAACAAGAAAAATTATGTACATTATTATCTATTGGGTTTGGAGTCCAAAGTGCATACATTTTTCGTAATACTCCAATTTTCACCTTAGATTGATGTTATCGCTAAGCGTAAATGTTATTGACATCAAAATAATCAGGAAAACACAATACACAGTAATCTCTTTTACGCTCACACTGAAATTTTAGAGACAGGGGCAGACGATATGCGCTAGAAAAAAATTATTAGTCGGATATTTAAATTTGAACTCGTATGTCCGCAGATGATAATTTATGGCAACAATTACAATTTAGTTATCGTAGAATAAATTTTGAAAGAAAATAAAATGGAGTTGACGTGAGAGCATTATCGAGCTATGAATTTCTATGATTTTAAAGTGGGGCTAAATCAAGAAGAATGTCTTCCAATGTCTACAATTAGCATATGGAAATGATGCTCCATCTCGTGCCACTGTATTCGGATGGTTTACAGAGTTTGGAAGCGGACGAAATTCTCTACTGGATGGAGAATACACAAGAAGACCTTTGTTAGCTGTAGTCCCAGAAAAAGTAGCATTTAATCTTTGGAAAATACGCCAACAAAAGTGCATTGATGTCTGAGGGGAGTACTTTGAACACTCCTAGGAGTTGGCAAGTTTAACATGTACCACTTAGCCATATCTCAAAAATTTCAATGTGACCCTTGCATAAGCATCAAGGAAAATAAGTAAGAAAATAAATATACTAGTCATTCAAGCTTTACCTTTTCACTTATTAATTCGCATATTAAAATTTCAAGTGCATCAAAAATATCAAAATCTCCTATAATTTAGATTCTCAAAATCAAATTTGTTATCAACTTTTAAAATGATTCTCTACAATCCTCAAACAATAAAGACTATGCTTGTGGAAACAAAATGATTCAGACAAGAAAAAAAAGTCATCAGAGGAAAAAGGGAATCTTCATTCTGCCAAGAAATCTCACAGCTTAGTTAAATGACAGAAGGTGCATTCTTTTTCAGTTTTATTCCCAATGAAGGAGTTGCGCTGCTGATCACCATTGTCTTGCATTTTGCGAAAGAAAAAATTTAATTTAGCGATTGAAAAAAAATTTGGCAAAAATGTTGGAGATAATGAATTCTGCCAATGTCAAAAATCATTGTATACTAATTGTAATGTGTACAACGATTTTTGATCTACTATACTATTTGTTTTTTCCAAAACCGTGATCTTTGGAATTTGAGCATTTTTCAAATGGAAAGTCAAAAGAAAATTTGATGAAAGAAAATGTTATTTGGTGAATAGGTTGGCAAAAGTAATAAAAAATCCAGCACAAACCCTGCAATGCAATGTATTCTAATGAGATGGACATTGAGCCATGTCTCTCCTAAAGAATACATTGGCACTTGAGGGTCTCGTGCCAGTCCGAGTAAAAATTTGTCTGCATTTGTTTGTAAATTGCTTGGGTAGACACAGTCTACCTTATTTCCCCTCAATGCTTCCTCAAGGGCTGTTATATCCACCTTGCAAACATTCACAGATGAGCAACTTTTCAGAAGTATTTGAAAACAAATGAATACTAATCTTAAAATATATTTCCTCCAAAATCTTCGGATTTTGAGAATTTAAAGGAAAATACTTTATACTTAAAATTATTAGAAAAATTAACCTATTAAAGCAAGCAGAAGTTAAACAAATTAAACCCATTTCTAAGGTATAAACATGGTTTTATTAATAAATAGACAAGTACACTATTGCAAATGGCATTTTCATGGGAATGTGACATATATATAACAATGTTTAAGTTGTACAATGAGTATATTTAAATAAAATTCTAAAGAAGATAAGATTATGTTGTGACAATAGAGCTATCAGATTTTTAAGTAGACGGTGCTTGGATACATATTTAGTATGCTTTTAAAAAAACATACAATAAATAATTAAAACTCATTAAAATATGTTGTAAATCTGAAGGAATATGCTAGATAATGCAATAGAATAATTAACAAGAAAATACACACAAATAAATATTAATTTTTTTTTTTTTTTTGTACTGTACAAAGTTTTGAACATGATATACCAGAACTGGCATGGAGAAAAAAGCAACTTGATGACAAATATCAGTTAAATTACAAACTTTGGATTGCGATAAAAATTAATATTTGTTCTCTTCATACTAAAATATATTAGCACCTGAGGCAGTAGTGTCACCAGAATTTTTTTTTGTGGAGGGTGGGGGTCGATTTTTGTCATTACTTATATGTTATGTCAAGTCCTAAGTATATGAAAAATTTCAATTTTCTACCTTCAGCAGATTGGACTGCAATTATTTATCATAGTCAATCTGACTCAGAGTTGGTAACAAAATACCATCTTGTTTTCCATTTCTCCAAATATCCTTTTTATGAATTTTAATGAGTTCTGATGGGTCCCCCGGGAGGGGGGGAGGCATTATCCCCCTCCCTCTTGGCAACACCACTGCTCTGAGGGGAACAGAAGAAGGTGGAGTCACAACATTCATTGAAACATATAGAAATAAGTACAAATCTGAATTCAAACCATTGATTATAAGCAAACGTAAAGTTTTTTTCCCGTATGTGGAAGAGTATTAATACTTAATCTTTAATGGGAATGTGGAAAAAATTTATTTAAAAAATATTTCTGAAATTTATACTGGACTTCTATTTTTAAGTTGAAGTTCTATAGTCAATTGCAGAATCATAATACTGGTTCTGCTGCGAGGTGACAAAACTATAACTGGTATGCTATGAAATTTTAGTAATTGGTATTTCAGACATGTCAGTAGCATACCCAGAAGGAGCTTACAATTTGTATGGACAGACCTGCAGAGGGGCGAGTGCAAATTAAACCCCTTTAATTTTGTTAAATTCCTATAAATTGCTGTTATAATGAACAAAACTTTTGAATAGACTTCCAACATTTGATTTTTAAAATGAAATTTTAAAATTCAATAAATATTTGATGGTGAAAAACCAATGAAGTGCATAGAAATATAACTTTTCAACTAATCAACCAAAATATTGATTTATTCTATATACTGATGCAAGATATTCCTTCACCAGTTTCAATAGGATGGAGTGAATAGGTAGATTTGCACATTTATTACAATGGAATTTGCATTAGAAAATTCAGTAATTATTTCAAATAAAAGTAGAAATTCTTTAATAGAGACCTAACCAGGGCTGCTGGAAGGTCGCATGATTGAAAATGTTAAATAATTCTTAATTTCCAGAATAAAATGGCTGTAAAATAAAATAAAGCAGGTCTATTTATATTAAAAGAATATTGTTTGATTATCTTAAAATATTTGCCAAACTTAACAAAAATACATTTTTTATGCAATACCTTTCACTGAAAATATTAAAAAATGGTATTAACCTAATTTTGTTTTGTAAAGCTGACACATATCACATATAAAAATGAAAAATTACTATACACACTTTATTTTAAATTACTACATACTATACTAGTCATCTCCAATGCTTTGAGCAGACGAAATGGCTAATTACAAAATGTAACGCCTACACACTTCATTGGTTCTGATTATCAAAAACCATTCAAAATCAAACAATATAATTTCGAGTGAGTAATTTATGCACATTATTATTATCGTTTGATGAATGACAACAAGCCAATGTACATGTTCGATGATTTGGGTTTGTTTATGTTATTCGCTTTTAAAAAAGCAAGAAATTATATTACTTTAAAATACCTTTTAGCAATAATAACACTTTACACAATATTTTTTTACCAGCCACTCAAACTACTGCTCGTACCCAAGAGTGAGCCGAGTGATCTGGGTTTTCGACAATATTTTTTTTATCTTATATTATAATTTTCAACTGATTAATTAAATCTTAAACCAGAATGAAAGTTTCATATGTTCACTGAAGATTTTCTGTAAGTGTACAGTTATACCTACCCAACACTTAAAGCTTCCGTCATTATTCTCTGGTCACTTGAAGAAGAGAATATCAAAACTGATTTAATGAAATAATTTTGAGCTGACAAATAATAATATAATTTACTAAGGCAAATAATATTATATAAAATTTATAGTAAAATATTCTATTTGAGGATATCTTTGACGTAAAAAAATCAAACTTTTACATTTATTAACTTTCAAACATCAAAGATCTTCATCATTTATTAACTTTTAGTGAATAAATATTTTCCTATGATTTTTCACGGATATTTACTACTTAGCAATTTTTATAGTTCTGTTAAACATGAAAATTGCAGTATAAGTAAAACAATATTTCATGTCCGATCACTGTATGTTGGCATATTTTCTAACATCATTTTAATTTAAAAATCAATTATAAAAAACTATTTTCAATAGAAGAATAGAGAGCAGACAATTTTCGTATTTGAAGCATAAATGCTACTTTATAAATGTAATAAAAAACTGTATAAAATTTTAATTATACAATATAATAAGAAAATGGTCTGCTACACCTACAAATTAAAATATCAAAAACGCTTGATTGTACATCAATAGAGTTAATTAAGAAAGTTTAAGATTTTTTTTTGTGGTGGTATAAAAATGAATTTTGTATGCTTAGCTTTTTTAATTATAGCTAGAAAAATATTGGAACCAAAATATTTAAGATTCATACGTTTTTTGAATAAAATTCAAAGATTTTCAAGTTTTCTCATTACTACAAGCTAAGCCTAAATATATGCAAAGTTTGAAATTTCTACCTTCAGCAGCAGTTTGGGCTGTAAGTATTTATTACAGTCATCCTCACTTAGCTATATAATAAAGATGTCCTGATCTATTTTATTTCATTATTATTATATTTTACATTTTGAATTTTTGGTTGGAGAGTTCAAAATGCTGAATAATCGAAGGTCAAATAATCTGGACTTTACTGTTTGATTATTTCTACAATAATAAAATTGATTAATCTTTAACAATAAAATTATCATTTTAAAAATAAGTATTAATAAATTACTATTATTAATCACAATAGCAAATGCTAATAATGAATGACATACAATAAAATACTTTGAATCCTATGAAACATTTCTGGGGATACCACTGAAAAATATTATAAATGTTACAAAGTATTATGCTTACCCATTATTTTATATCTTGTGAACAATAAGCAAGTATAACACATCTGTATTTTTTCACAAGATTATTTAGTGATCGAGTTAAATCTGTGACAGTAATTCTTCTAATACTTTAGCTGTGTGAGTCATCCGTAATTCATAATATCATTGTGGTTGAGTATCGTAACAACCAAGGTGTCAAAACTTTTTTCCTAATTGATGCTAAACATTTTTTGCATTGTAACTATTTCACACACACAGAAAAAAAATAACTGGTGTATGCATACCTGTTTATCTCACCTAGAGTTCTGCCTATAAAATGTACATTAAATTCAAACCAGATTTAAAGCAAATTCAAACCAGTTCTGTACTCATAAATCTTACTGTTATACAACTAAGTAATTTTGGGATTTTCTCATCTTAAGCGTCTATAGAATTATTTTATCACCAAGTCACTCATTTTCTATATGATCAAAACTGGCAGAATCACCGAAGAAATAAAAGATTCCTTTTTAGTTCCATCAATCCAATTATATACACAATATACATCCAAATAGATAAACATTAATATTTTCTTATTATACATCAATTTAGAATACCATTCTGAGATCAGTATAATGCTTGTCAGCAGTTTTCGATGCACAAACACCTTTTCACCAAGATATCTTTACCATGACTCGATCATCTATTAAGGTAAGTTTTTGCAGATTTTTCTTTACTGCATCCTTTAAACATAATTGTTAAAAGTTGCATGTTTGTTGTCAACATGATTTCTACAGTCAGTCTTTTTTATAATTTCATTTGCTTAAACCACTACAAATTCTTAATTTTTAATAGTTCCCTACCAATTTACATAGAAATATGTACTAAAACATGCTTGCTTAATTGCCCGGTAGTGAATGTACAATATTGGATTATTAGTCACACTTTGTATCTTAAATTTAAAAAAAGTCATAAAAGTAAAGACAAACATAGTGGATACAACTGTTACTCATTACACACACAACATGGAAGCCTACTTATACAGGAAAAGAAATTTTTGTTCAGATTAATCATTCAAGTACTACAGTCTAGGAACTTTTATCTCACCTTTACTTTAGGGTATATTCCTTTCTTGTAAACATTAATCCCATTTTCTTTTACCAAGGCTCTTCACAGTAACTCTACTCAATATCTTTGTTTGCAACTCTGCAGCTACTATAGCCTAAAACTTGTTATTCATGTGTTTTCTAGGTTGTGGGCGGAGAAAGCATTTCTCTGGGGGGTGTCTGATGACTTCAAACCCATCTTATATGTTTACATTCGTTGATAAACACACCCAGTTTTACTATTTTGCATGCTTTTCCAATTTGGGGAACTGCAAGAATTTTTCCATAAAAATGAAAGCATATCTAACTTGAATCAACATGGTGCCACTTAAAAATGTATTTCTCTTTTAAATCCTGAATCTTGTTTATGATCAAAATAAGTTTACAAATAATATAACACCATTTAAGTTATCTCAGGTGAATTTTTTTATTAAATTTAATAGCTGTAGTCAAATCTAATGGACCTAACCATAATTGATATCACTTAATAATATTACCTGGACACGCAATAAAAATGTATGATGATTCATATCTGTTTCTTATATTTTTTAAATCTGTAAATGAGAAACTTTAAACTTACTAAAGAATTTTCTTAAATTTAGTTGCAGGCATTACAGATATATGTTATTTTATGCTGATGAGTACATAGTAAACAATGAAACTGGTACATAGATAATATCTGCAATGGGCGCGTGATCCTAAATCCATATTCAAAATCTAATTAAATGCTGAATTTCAGAAACATTTATAAAAAACAATATTCATATTTTTTTATAACTGAAGCAGCCAGGTATGGCAAAGAAAAAGACAACTTTATGAGAGTTGGATATTAACCATTTAATTAAATTTGTAAAAATTACAATGGCAAAAAAATAAATTTATTTAAGATGCTCCACACAGATTTTTCATTTTATCTTTCATGTTAAAAAAAAAACAGGAGGTGGGGTTGATGCACATTCCAATTTGAAATTATATGTTTCATATGCAAATTAGTGTTTGACTGATTTGTTTCAAATCTGGATTGGCTATTCTTCATTTTACTGTGAGAAACCACATGTACTTACGTATGTTTAAAATTTCAGCCTCAAAGAGAGAGATAGCCAAGACAGACAAATATAAATTTAAATAAAATCCTCCATAGATATAACATAAAGTGCATTTTCTTTTCTATACATTTATTTGAATAAAATAACATTAAATTTCTTACCTATAAAAATATATTTTCTTTTTCTGTAAAAGTGTTTATCAGTCAAATGCGTTATAATTATAATATAGATGATTTAATTTTTCCAACTAAATAATGAAAATGCTATATAATTTATTTAATAAATGAACAGTATTATATTTGTATTTTGTTAGTTATGATTGTAGTATAAAAAAAGATTACAGGAATTATTTTGAACTTAGTAATTAGTTTTATTTTACAAAATTTATTCAAACTTTATATTTTCAACTGTGCTAGATTAATTGTTGAAGCAGAAGAAAAATGATATAGGAATATATTTAGTTTTTACATATCACTTTCTTCATTTTGGCATAACAAAACTTTGGATTTTTTTTTATAATAAAGAAACTATTCTAATTTTTAAACTTCTTTTACAATTTATTTTAAAAGATAAAGGGAATTTTTAAATTCCATTAGAATGCTTTCAAAATTTAAACATTTTAAATTGGAACAACACCAGGTACAACTGCCAGTTTTACTTACTATTGGTTACTTTAGACTCAAACAAAACTAGCATGTAATGATTGGCTGAAAATGATAATATTCACAACACTTGCAGTTAAAGAATTTGCTTAAACACGATATGTAAAAATTTTTTCATGTCTCCAGTAAGATATATTTTAATTTTATATGTAACAAAATTATTACATTTATTTCCAAAAAATATAATACCAATACAGTTGAGCGAGCCCACATTTAATGGAGAGTTGAGAACTGAAACAAAATTCTTGGTGAACTAAATTGAAAGTAAAAATTACATAAACAGCATTAGGATATTGTCTGAATCTCCCAACAGTCAAATTATTAGAATTGGAATACAATGTATAACTAAATCTGTAGAAAATAAACTTAATATATGGCCATTCACATTAAAAATTTATGTTTACAATGCATTATCTCTGGAAAATTTGGAAGTATTCCACTATAGATGAATTTTAAAATAAATTCAAAATAGAAGCAGAAATAAAAAAAAAAATTACATATCACTTTAGTTTTCTAAAAAATTTATACTTTAAAACAATGAATTTGAAGATGGCATGACTGAATAACTTGTGTTGTCCACAGAACAGGATGTCTACAAATACTCAGGCACATTCATTTAAATAAATAATTCTGTACAGTATAAATGCAGATGCATTGCAGTAAAAATTGGGTCTATTTTACAAGTCTTTAATTCAATACCAAGAAATTGCTTTTACTAAGAGCACACTAATGTCAGTACCCTCTCAAGCCATTATACACTTTTGTTTTGGAATCTTCTGTAAGAATTTCTTTTATTTCTGAAAATAAATATAAACATTGATTAATAACAATGTAGAAAATAGAACATTATATTAATACCCCATGTTTGAATAAATAGAAATATATCTTTCTGTCCTGATGGGCACATCAATAAATAGAACAATAGAAATCAATGAATTGATACATATTTTAATGGATCAATATTTCATGCTGATATTTGTATACAATACTTACTGTACATGAAAACAAAATGATAGTTTTTGATACATATCATATCAACAATTTCCCACAGTTCATGATCAGATTCTCTTGAAAAATTACAACTGATGATTTTGTTACACTGACAAAAACAATTCGACAAATAAATTCCTTTGTCACAATATATTCTTGAAAAACTTGTAGCCTATTCTAAAATCACTGAAAATTGTGAAACTTCTAAAAATAACTTGAACTCGAAAAATATGTTCGAAATAGTTAAATTAAATATTAAGATTTTTTAATTCAAAGTCGAATAAGTGATGTTATGAATTTTTGCACAGAAAAGTTTTGTATTAATTGTTTAATTTATAGATTATAAGAAAATGTACCCGGTGTTCAAAATTTAAAGCAGAGATACTTTGCATTCATTTAATTTTTAAAAAAGCATAGTTGTCTGTTGCATTACTGCCTGGGCAGCTGTTACTCCCCCTCGTTACGCAGGCATAATATGCATCCTAAATAAGTGCCTAAACATATCTTCACCTATTAATACAATCACATAAGATAGTACTTCAATTTTACACAATAATCAGACAAATCAAAAACCTTTTAGTAATTTCGAATATCATAACACTAAGTTGCTTTCGGAATACCTCATATAGAGGAAACAAAATGAATTAGTGGAGTGTGGCTCAACTCGACTCTCTCATACTAGAATCCATTTTTAATAGTTTTTTTTTTAAGGGGATATGGTACCCAAAAAATCCAGAAAAATTTCAATGTTTTTTTTTTATTGTTAAAAAAAAAATTCATAATTTTCTGATTTCAATGACACCAAATTCATCTTGCTACATTAAATAGAACCAATTACATTGCAATGTTAAAAGCTGAACTACTGAAGTTGTCATCAGCCATGCCCATTTCCTACTGTAACAAACGAAAGTGAAACTTCTACATATCTATTCCTCTCAGTTGAAAATGTTTCTTTTTGTTGGATAGAAGAAGCAAAGTGAAATATATTAGCTAGAACTTCTTTGAAATGAAGTAATAGTACCTTTTGGACTGCTTATTTAGAATGTAAATTGGATATCTGATGTGAAAAATTTGATGTTTATTTCGATTTCGAGAACGGCTATTGTTGTTGAATGTGCTGTTAAAATATATTTTGTTGTTAATACATCCATATTTTATATGATAATTATATAATTTTAAGTGATTTGTTTACACAAGTTTGAACTGTGATAGTAAATATGGGACGAAAGCGGAAATCTCAAGTAAGAAAAGCTGAGCTGATGAAACAAAAATGATGCAAAATGACTGATATAAATGCAGATACTTTGAAAAAAAATAGCCATTGTGACAAAAACAGAAGCATTGCAAAAAGATTTGTCAACAAAAGCAGACATTCCTTCAGCTAATTCGAATGAATATATTTTAATCAAGTTGAAATGCTTGCAACAGATTGTAGATCTCTGCAAATATTCACATTGCAACAAGAATAACCTGTCTGGTGATATCGGCAAAAACTATGGATTTGTACAAGATATTATCCTGAAGTGCACATGTAACTTTAAAACTACAATGAATTCTTCGGACAAATTGTCTACTGCAAATAACTGTAAAACTTTTAATGTAAATCGCCAATCTGTGCATGCATTTGTTGAATTGGGAAAAGGTTATGCAGGAGCTGAAATGTTTTATTCATTTACGAATTTGCCATGCATAAACTCACGAACTTTTAGTAAGCATTTGAAATTTGTAAATAACACAACAGTAACAAGTGCACAAGGCCAGTTGAAAGATGTGCGTCACAATGTATGCCAAGCTCATGCTACACTAAATTCAGTAACTATATGTGATGATAAAATTTTCGACATTGCGGTTAGTTTCGATGCCTCCTGGCACACTCTTCAGTGGCCCTGTGAGTGCCAAAGTTCAAATTATGGTGTTGCCTGTGTAAATGATGTACTGACAGGTTTTATAATTGACTATTAAGTTGTTTCTAAAAATTGTAATGCATACAGGGCGGCTGCTCATTTAAGCGAAAATACAGCTGAGTATGTATTTTGGTTGTGAACAAAATTATTCTGGTGCATCGGGTGGAATGGAAGTTCAGATGGGAAAGAGTTTGTGGAATCGATCAACTGATATTCAGTTCCGTTATGTTGAATTTGTTGGGGATGGTAATTCAAGGACATTTGAAACCTTGCAGAAGTTGAAAGTGTATAGCCCTGATTTTCTCTTGTCAAGGAAGAATGTGTGAATCATGTTGGGAAAAACATGGGAACCGCTTTGCATAACCTTGTTGCCACGGAAAAGGAACGAGGAGTGACTCTTGGTGGTAGGAAACAGAGATTTCAAAGACAACAATTAAAAAAGTAACTCGTTACTATCAAAATGCCATCATAAGAAATAAAACAAATGTACCAGCCATGAAAAAGGATATTTATGCTATTCTGTATCATTGCAGCTCCACAGACAGACACCCAAAACACAAGACATGCCCACATCATAAGAATCCTGGTGTTTCTACAATCAAGTATTAGCACAGGGATTAACACCAGCTTCTCACTCTATAGGCATACAAACTCCTTTGACATCTGATGTAGTATGCAAAATGATGTCCATTTTTCAAAGACTTGCTTCGGACTTATTATTAGAAAGGTGCAGCAAGGGTGAAACTCAAAACAGAAATGAGTCTCTTCATAGTCTGGTTCGAAAAAGATGCTCCAAATCAAGAAATGGTTCAAGACAGAGAGTTGAAATTGCAGTTGCCTGAAGTATAATGGATTTCAACAAGGGTCTTTCCTTTTCTGTAGCTCAAATAATAAAGGATGCTCTCATGTCACCTGGAAGGTCACATGTTCTTACTAAACGAAAATATATAAGACACTACAAAACAGTTTTGAACAAATCAACTTTGTTGTTCAAAGCTTATTGCAGAAAAGAGAACTTGGAAAAAATAAAACTGAACCAGAATTCTGATTACTTGGCTGGTGGACATCGAAATGTGTTAGTCAGCAATATTGCTTTTACATACAGTTATACATTTTTATATAATGTAATCTTTGAATTTGTGTGTGCAACAGCTATTTATAATATATTATGGTCCAACAGCAGCAATTTTCATATTTTTCTCTGTAAATAAAAATTTTGAGAAAATTTTTTTTATCTTCTTTTTCAATTTTTAAAATTTATTTTTTGTACATATATTAATATTTTGTTAAAATTTAAACTTGGAATATATTTCTTGTGTGTAAAAGATTACTGAAAAGTTTTTTCAGATGAATATCTTCATAAACAGCTATTTTGCATAATTTTAAAACTTTAATGCCTTTTTTCTCAAAGATGTGATTTTTGACATTTTTATAAATTTAAATTTATATAAGTCAAATTTTACTGCACAGATATGAATGAAATTTGGAATTGTTATATACTTTTCTTTAATTTGTCTTCAGCAATTGCTGAAATATGCGTTTGCTTTTTAATTATGATTTTTGAAAACAATATTTGTGGTGTAAAATCACGTTTTTTTTACATTAATGTAAAAAAAAAAAAAAAACATGATTTTAATAAAAAAATAATTGTTAACTGTTGATAAAAATAATTATTTTTTATTAAATTTTTTCTGATTCATATTTACAAAAACTGCGAAGACAATTTATGTCTTACATATTTTTATGTTAAAAAAATGTTTAAATTAAAATTTTAGAAAAATTATTTTTCTATTTATATAAAAAAAAAAAACTTGTCAAATTTTTGAAATTTTAATTTTTAAAATTTTGAATATCACATTTTGTTTACCATACTTAATATCTACCTGAATAACAAAAGATTACAATTATAACTTCACAACTGCAGATTTCAGCAATTTAGGTACCATACCCCCTTAAAGAAAAATTTCGAAAAATCCATCCATATCACAGGTCCAAATGATTACAATTATAGTGTTACCATTTGCTTTAAAGGGCTTGAAAAAATCTTATGATTGATACCATACTAACAATGTACCACCCCCCTCAAAGGCAGGTAACTTGTTCTTGAGGGGGGGGGGGGGGGTTAATGATGTCACGAACAAAAAAAAATTGTTATATTTTTTAAATTGTTTAAAAAAAAAATAAAAAAAAAATAAATAAAAACATCTATTTTTTACAACAACGATTAAAGCTGTAAAGTCTCATGATCATTGAGTCATAAATAAACCCTTTTATGCATGATTATGTCAAATTTTGTCCAATGCTGCCATGTTAAAAAAATATAAAATTTCAAATAAAGTTCGACATTTTTGCTCAAATTTAAAAAATTCTATCTAGTTCTAGATTGATCTTCTATATAATAAAAGGCAATGTCTGTGTGTGTGTGTGTGTGTGTGTGTGTCTTATACACTATACGTTTCGCGACCGCGCGTCGGAGAGTTACGAAATTTGGCAATCGGAGACCCTGGGGGGTGGGAAGGGGACACGTGAAAACCGATTTTCAAAATTCTAATTATTTTTTTATTTATTTAATGTTTTATGCGATTTCGACCTTTTTTTGATGTTTTTGCCCTTTTTTCTCCTCGATCCAGACATCGTAGAAAAAAACAAATCACACCATCGGAAAGAGCAGAGAATTTCGAGTAAAAATATATCAATTTCAAATCTCCATTTCGATTTCTAATATTTTTTAAAGATTTTAAAACAAAAGTCACTTTTGGCTCAAGAAAACGATTTTTGGTTTTTAAATTCTCGCATCGTGAAAAGTACTCATAATTTCGACTAATAATTTACATTTTCAGAAAGGTCAAACATCTGGCATTCTTACAAGTCTAATCTGGTCCAGAAATAATGAAAATTGCCTTCAGGATCGCAATTTTAAAGACGTCATGATTTTAAATTTCTCGCCGTTCCGCTCGGCGTTCCGTTCGTTTCTCCCCCGCTGAAGCAGGGAAGGTGGTGGGTGGGGACGTCAAGGTGGAGGTGACGTCACGGTTCTGAATAGACCGCCTTTGCTCTATATAAATTATTATATTTATATTTTAAATGATGGGACGATCTGGATTTTTTAAATGTATATTTTAACTTTTGGATATTTTAAATGGATATTTTAATTTTATGGATATTTTAAATGATGGAATAATGAAACAATGGAATGAGGATGATGGAATTAAGCATATGGTCATTTTAAATTGCAAATTAGCGCGCGGGAAGTTAGCGGTAGGCCCGGGTTCGATTCCCGCCACTGCCAAAACTGCCGCCGTGTTTACGTGGAATACGATCACGTTAAATATGTGGGTCCGTAAGTCCTTCCGAGAGGTTGGTGGTAGGGGAAGGAGGATACGGCCCCTGTGGATGCCTCCCCCACTGGGTTCCCGTCTAAATTGGGTGAATATGTAGAAAGTTATGGAGATTGTCGCGGAGGGCGCGGCAGCCCAGTGGTTAGCGCGCGGGAATTGCACTCAGTAGGCCCGGGTTCGATTCCCGCCACTGACATGGAGTACGATCACGTTAAACATATGGGTCCGTATGTTTTTCCGAGAGGTTGGTGGTAGGGAAAGGAGGGTACGTTCCCTGTGGATGCCTCCCCCACTGGGTTCCGGTCTAAATTGGGTGGCACATCCTGGCCGTCCAACCAGTTACCAGGCCCGGGTTCGATTCCCAAAATTGCCGCCGTGTTTACGCGGAGTACGAGCACGTTAAACATGTGGGTCCGTGAGTCCTTCCGAGAAGTTGGTGGTAGGGGAAGGAGGGTACGGTCTAAATTGGGTGAATAAAAAGAGAGTAAGGAGATTGTCGCGGAGGGCGAAGTAGCCCAGTGGTTAGCGCGCGGGAATTGCACGCGGTAGGCCCGGGTTCGATTTCCGCCACTGACATGGAGTACGATCACGTTAAACATATGGGTCCGTATGTTTTTCCGAGAGGTTGGTGGTAGGGAAAGGAGGGTACGTTCCCTGTGGATGCCTCCCCCACTGGGTTCCGGTCTAAATTGGGTGGCACATCCTGGCCGTCCAACCAGTTACCAGGCCCGGGTTCGATTCCCAAAATTGCCGCCGTGTTTACGCGGAGTACGAGCACGTTAAACATGTGGGTCCGTGAGTCCTTCCGAGAAGTTGGTGGTAGGGGAAGGAGGGTACGGTCTAAATTGGATGAATAAAAAGAAAGTTATGGAGATTGTCGCGTAGGGCAAAGTAGCCCAATGGTTAGCGCGCGGAAATTGCACTCGGTAGGCCCGGGTTCGATTCCCAAAATTGCCGCCGTGTTTACGCGGAGTACGATCACGTTAAACATGTGGGTCTGTAAGTCCTTCCGAGAGGTTGGTGGTAGGGGAAGAAGGGTACGGTCCCTGTGGATGCTTCTCCCACTTGGTTCTGGTCTAAATTGGGTGAATAAAAAGAAAGTTATTGACGGAAATATGTATCATATCCGTAAGTTATATATTGAAAATTAACGTATAATTAAATTTCTGATGAAGCTGGTGATAGAATAACTATGAGCCACGAAATTCTGGTTCCACAACTTCGTTGAAAATTTAAAACAGAGTGTTGCAGCTATAACAAACGTTAGATAGTAGTTGTAGGAATACAAGTAGCAGTAGAAGTGTTAAATGAGAACAGTTCCAGTTTAAATCAAAATCACTTTTATTGAAGAGTGAATCCATTGTATTTGCTTACAGTATATATCATGAAAACAGGTAAGCCAAATACTAAAGCATACTATTTACAAAACATGAGCACTACAGCTCATATGAAGGTTTTTCAGTGTAAGTTCCATGCCTAGACACGTTTCTGGTTAACGTATTATTTACACAAGTAAGTGGAATAAAAGCATTTCACACTTACGTGACCACGTGCACTTTCCGATGCCACCACTAGCTGGGCACACGCTATGGCAAAAACTTTAAGGATCAGCACTATAAAGTCCACAACACGGGAAACATGGTCTCCTTAACTGAGAACCATCAAAACTACTAAGTTTAGTTTAAATATCCGCGTTCACCGATAAACACTTTATCGTAACTTTCGACAACATCGAAACATGACTTTACGAAGATCCGTCTGCCCGATCTAGATCCTTCTAGATCCTTCCATCGATCAGTATAAGCAAGCTATCCAACGAGCTTTCCAAGCGATCTACTGACAAAGCGATCTAACTAAAACCAGATCTGACTGAAAACCAGAAAAGTGTCTAGCCTTTATACCCGAAGATGGGTGCGTTCCGGAACATAACCGTTGCCGGCAACGCCCTCTGGATATGCAAAACAGGATGCGTGAGCGGCGAGAAAGGTGATTTGCATGATCAGCCAAGTTTTGTCCACATCGCGATTCGTTCACGAGAACGGAATAATCATTTTAATAATGACGTCACGCTCCCGCGAAACGAGAATCGCGATGTAAACAAAACCAAGTTTCTAACAATCGGCCCCCTCATGCAAAAACACCAACTCTCGGCGCCCATGCTTTCCTCCAACAAAAGGTTATTCTAAGAATCAAAGTTCTTAGTATCCTAAAAACATAATGTATGCATACACAAAATTTTATACATTAAAGAAATTTATAACACTTATAACATTTAGAAAGTGAATAGCCTTTTCTCAAAATGGCAACAATCAAATGAGTACACTTATCTATTATGCAGATCATAAGCATTCTTTAAATTACATGTTTAAGGATAACATAGTCAAAGAAAACAGTATAACCATACTATTGCCCTTTCTTAAGTACTAGCTCATACTGAAGAAAGCTATTTCTTTACTATTTTGAAAATTAAAACAAACATTAAGTTTAAAATTTAAAAGTCTAAAGATATCAAAAATTTTAAGCTCTAGAAAAATTTTAGGTATAGTTATCAATTTTAACATTTAAGATTAAAAATTTAAATCTAAACATCAAAATCAAGTTGTAGAAAAATTTAAATGTATAACTATGAAATTTAACATTTAAGATTAAAAATTTAAATCTAAACATCAAAATCAAATTGTAGAAAATTTAATAACTATGAAATTTAACATTTAAGATTAAAAATTTAAGTCTAAACATCAAATTCAAGTTTGTAGAAAATTTAATGTATAACTATGAAATTTAACATTTAAGATTAAAAATTTAAGTCTAAACATCAAATTCAAGTTTTGTAGAAAATTTAATGTATAACTATGAAATTTAACATTTAAGATTAAAAATTTAAATCTAAACATCAAATTCAAGTTTGTAGAAAATTTAATGTATAACTATGAAATTTAACATTTAAGATTAAAAATTTAAGTCTAAACATCAAATTCAAGTTTGTAGAAAATTTAATGTATAACTATGAAATTTAACATTTAAGATTAAAAATTTAAGTTTTATTATCTTAGCCCATGACTAGTATACACACTAAATACCCAATACAATGGCAATGATAATAAAAGATACAGAAGGTAAATATACATATGAGATAAACACAGATTAAAAATTTTATGTTTCATGTGAATTATATCAATAATGTACATTCAGATAACATTTTATTCACATAAGCAAAATGCATTATGCGTGTAGTAAAAATGGATATATATTTTTTTTTCAAGTGTAATGTGAGAAAAGTAACAGTTCATTGTCACATAACAATATATACTCAAGATACATTTCATTTGTATCAGTGAGAGAGGAATAAATTATAAAATACCCTAACCATTTATACTTTGAAAATATGAAAAAAAATTTAAAGTAAAAATTTTTATTTGAACAGTTAAATTTTATATTTTAAAGATATCATTACTAAATTTTAAAACTCTATCTTTAGTCATTGGCTTCGTGAAGTAATCTGCTACGTTATCTTTAGTATTAACAAAGTTAATTTTAAAAGACTCGTTTACAACTAAGTTCCTTAAAAAGTGATACTTTATATCTATGTGCTTAGTTCTATTATTCTCAATGGGGGAATTTGAAAAGTTTATTGCTGCCTGGTTGTCACAAAAAATTATACAATTATTTTTGTTAAATTTTAAACCTAGCATTTTACATTCCTCCAAAATGTTTTGCATCCATATCATTTCTTTAGCGACCTCTGCCAACGAAACATATTCAGCTTCCATCGTTGACAGACTAACACACTTGTGCTTAAATGTCCGCCAAGAAATTGGTACTTTATCAATCATGAACAACATACCACCAAGTGACACTCTGTCATCTCTATTGGCTGCAAAATCCGAGTCTGAGTAGCAGTTTAGTCTTAAGTCACTAATATTTGACAAATTTAACATATACTCTCTGGTCTTTTCAACATATCCCATTAACTTTAATAATGCATCCCAATGCTTTATTCCTGGATTCTCCTGAAACTGAGATAGTATATTTACTGCATAGCATATGTCTGGTCTAGTTCTGCTAGACAGATAGGCTAGGCATCCAATCAAGCTTCTGTAAGGGAAACCCTGCATTTGTGTTAATTCACTATCATTCATTGGGCAATCAATTTTACTTAAGATGTTACCCTTTGTAATAGGTAGTGAGGAAATTGGATATTTGAACCTTTTAAACATCTGACAAACTTTGTCAATGTAATCACCTTGATGTATATAAAATTTGTCTTCAATCTCCTTAAATTCCACACCCAAAAGTCTTTTGACTTTTCCCAATTCTTTGATATCAAATTCTTTACTCAAAAGTGAAACTGTATGGTCTATATCATTTTGTTGTTTAGCAAACAAAATTATGTCGTCTACGTAAATCAGCATTAATACTTTATTCTGATATGTATAAGCACAGTTGCACCATTTAAATTTTAAAAAGTTTAATTTTTTCAAAGTGGTGTCAAGCTCTGTATACCATTCCCTTCCGCTTTGGTGAAGGCCATATATTGCTTTCTTAAGCAAACAAACATATTGAGGCTGATTTGGATCGACATATCCATGTGGTTGTTTCAAGAAAATTTTATCATTCAACTTTGCATAAAGATATGCGGACTTAATGTCCAGCTGAAAATGTTTCCATTTAAGCATGCAAACAAATATGGAGAAGAAAGCTCTGATTAAACTAAAATTAATCACAGGGCTAAACACTTCATCATATGAGTCCCCTTTTATCTGGGTATATCCTTGAGCTACTAGGCGAGCTTTGAATCGTTTAACATTTCCCCTTTCATCCTTCTTAATGGTATAAACCCATCTACTTCCTATAATTTTTTGTTGTGAGATGGGTGCAGGCACTAAGTCCCAGACACCCCTCTCTTGCATTGTAGCTATTTCATCATCCATGGCTTCTTGCCATTTATCGGACTGGGGAGATTCTATTGCCGATTTATAGCTCTTGGGTATCAAGATCTCAACATTGCTTGCTTCTGGTTTTCTTTTGATATCACTTACCCCCTTTTTCTCTCTAAAATTAAACATTTGCTGATCATAATGAATGTTAGCTTTTCCACAAAACTTTCTGACATCATTATGAGATCTCAGCCTTTTATTGTCACCTTTTACTGAGTAGTAAATATCCGTCCTACTCCCATCAGGCCTAGGTACTGCTTTCCGTATCCAGTCAATATCTGAGCAGGGTGTCAGACCAGAATCAGCAGGAGAGTCCTCATCCCCACTAGATTTACTAGTGTCACGGCTCTCACCTGCTTCTTCCTCTGACACTCCTCCTAAGCATTCTGATTCCGAGTCAATCGACTGAGTAACGTTCGATTTTCTCAAGGTGATTCCTTTAGGGTAATTAGGGCCCAGGACGCCTTCCGCTGCCACTCCTTCCTCAAACCTTACATTAGAAGTTTCCTCAACTTTCTTTTTACCCGCTATATAAATCCTATAGCCTTTGGTGCTTTCGGCATATCCGACCATTATTCCTATTTGGGCTCTCATATCCAACTTATTTCTAATTTGTTTGGCTGTGCCCACATAGGCTTTGCACCCGAAAACTTTGAGGTGAGCAACGGCTGGCTTCCTTCCATAATATAACTCGTGTGGAGTCTTGGTTTTGAACTTATGACATATTCTGTTCTTGGTGTGTGTAAAACACAAAATCGCTTCTGCCCACATTCTGTTATCAACCTTGCTTTGATCAAGCATAGCTTTCACACAATCTAGTGCAGTCAGATTAAATCTTTCAGAAACCCCGTTCTGTTCGGGTGTATATGCATTTGACCTTTCTGATTTAATCCCCAATTTATTTAAGTATGCCTTGAACTGGTTGTGACAGAACTCCATACCATTGTCCGTACGGATACACAAAATCTTTTTGCCTAGCTGCCTTTCTTCCTTAGCTTGGAATTCTTTAAATATCTTAAACACCTCTGATTTTTGTTTCATTATATAAACAAACACTTTCCGGCTGAAGTCGTCAGTGATTGTCAAAAAGTATCTGTTTCCGCCCATTGAAGCTGTAGGTAAGGGACCACACACATCCATATGGAGTAATTGTAAAGGTTTAGTGGACCTTATCCTACCAATTGGCTTAAAAGAAATTCTCTTAGACTTTGCTAACTTACAGTGTGTACAGTTAATTTTTGCATATTTTAGTCTAGGGAGTCCATTAGCCGCGGAAACTTTACTTGTCTGATATAAATAATCAGAGTTAATGTGGCAATATCTCCTATGCCAGAGTTCTGTTTTATTCAAAACCTCAGAAACCGCACAACTTGGTTTCTCATTAACCTTTTCTTTTGACCTCGACTTCACCTCAGAGTTACGTTTACTTTTATTTATTCTAGGCAAATTTTTCATTTTGTCAATACTGTTTTTCTTATTTAGGGGTTTTCTATCTTTCTTAGAATTTTTATCCCTACCCTGATCCTTTCCTTTAGTTTTACGGTCTTCAATATTGTTATTTGCAGTCTGAACTTCGTATTGAGGTTTTAAAAAATATAACCCTTCTTTTCGCTTAGCATAGAAGAATTTTTCTCCCTTTGGAGTGTAAAACCACAATACCCCATTAGCCCCTTTAAAAGTATACCCCTGTTCCTCAAGAACAGATGCGGCTAATAAGTTTCGTCTTAACTTAGGCGAAAACATTACATCAGACAAAACAATATTACTTCTTATGTTCTGAAACTGAACATACATTTTGACCGTACCGATAGCCTCAACTGGGTTCTCAATATCACCCACTGCCAGCGACATAGATGCACCTTTGCTTTCCTTAAATTTTGAGAATAAATTAATATCATTGCAAAAGTGCCGCGTAGCAGCGGTGTCAATTACCCAGCTGAGTCTATCGCTAGGATCCTGCACAGTATTAGCTTCAACTCTAGCAGATGAATACAATTCAATTATATTTGAGCTAGACTTAAGAATAGGGCAATTATTTTTTAAATGACCTGCCTTCTTACAAAAATAACATGGTCCTATGACCCTTTTAACTGGTTTAACACTTTTAAACACTTTGTTATTTTTACACTTTACATTTACATTACTCTGAGACAAGAATACAGATGAATTTTGACTTACATTGTTTCTGTCACTACGGAGTTGCCGGATACGTCCTTCTTCCGCAGACAATTCATGTTGGATTTTCTCCAAAGTGAAATCTTTGTCCTCCCATCTGTAAATTAGCTGAACTATTCCCTGGAAGTCATCAGAGAGGTATCTTATGGCCTGGAATGCCACATAGACGCTTTCCACCGGGTGCTTGACGTCCTTCAATTTGGCGACCGCCTTCTTCAAACGCGTACAGAAGATATCCACCGGTTCATCTGGCTCCGGACGTAGGCTAAAGAACTCATCCAGTAAACGCACCAGGTTGGCGCGAGTCGGCGCGTCGAAGTGCGTATTTAACTTATCCCACGCATCTGCCGGATCGTCGTTAATGTCAATTAACTCTTGGTAATCAGATGAAACATTCTGGAACAGGATTGCTAACGCACGGTCCTTTCTTCGCATGTGATCTTCATAATCACGGCGTGACGTATTTTCATCCACCGGTAACGCTGTTCGGTCTACAAATCCGAAACAGCCCTCTCCTTTAAGAGCGAATGAGACTTCATTCCTCCAAGTGACGTAATTGTCTCTAGTTAATGCAGTAATTTTATTTGCCTCCATGGCAAGGTGGCCTTTTGGAACTGAGCTGAACAGACCTTTTGTTTACGCTTTCGTCGACATGCAAATGGCGCCGTCCGCGGCCCCCGTCGACAGGATTTGTTGGAACTCTAACACTTCTAAATTTTTAACGTTGTTATGGGGAGCACTGGCCCGTAACCTTTGACGGAAATATGTATCATATCCGTAAGTTATATATTGAAAATTAACGTATAATTAAATTTCTGATGAAGCTGGTGATAGAATAACTATGAGCCACGAAATTCTGGTTCCACAACTTCGTTGAAAATTAAAAACAGAGTGTTGCAGCTATAACAAACGTTAGATAGTAGTTGTAGGAATACAAGTAGCAGTAGAAGTGTTAAATGAGAACAGTTCCAGTTTAAATCAAAATCACTTTTATTGAAGAGTGAATCCATTGTATTTGCTTACAGTATATATCATGAAAACAGGTAAGCCAAATACTAAAGCATACTATTTACAAAACATGAGCACTACAGCTCATATGAAGGTTTTTCAGTGTAAGTTCCATGCCTAGACACGTTTCTGGTTAACGTATTATTTACACAAGTAAGTGGAATAAAAGCATTTCACACTTACGTGACCACGTGCACTTTCCGATGCCACCACTAGCTGGGCACACGCTATGGCAAAAACTTTAAGGATCAGCACTATAAAGTCCACAACACGGGAAACATGGTCTCCTTAACTGAGAACCATCAAAACTACTAAGTTTAGTTTAAATATCCGCGTTCACCGATAAACACTTTATCGTAACTTTCGACAACATCGAAACATGACTTTACGAAGATCCGTCTGCCCGATCTAGATCCTTCTAGATCCTTCCATCGATCAGTATAAGCAAGCTATCCAACGAGCTTTCCAAGCGATCTACTGACAAAGCGATCTAACTAAAACCAGATCTGACTGAAAACCAGAAAAGTGTCTAGCCTTTATACCCGAAGATGGGTGCGTTCCGGAACATAACCGTTGCCGGCAACGCCCTCTGGATATGCAAAACAGGATGCGTGAGCGGCGAGAAAGGTGATTTGCATGATCAGCCAAGTTTTGTCCACATCGCGATTCGTTCACGAGAACGGAATAATCATTTTAATAATGACGTCACGCTCCCGCGAAACGAGAATCGCGATGTAAACAAAACCAAGTTTCTAACAGTTATGAAGAATATCGCGGAGGGTGAAGTACCCCAGTGGTTAGTGCGCGGGATTTGCACTTGGTAGGCCCGGGTTCGATTCCCAAAATTGCCGAATAAAAATAAAGTTATGGAGATTGTCGCGGATGGCACGGTAGCCCAGTGGTTAGCGCGCGGGAATTTCACTCGGTAGGCCCGGGTTCGATTCCCGCCATTGCCAAAACTGCAGCCGTGTTCACGCGGAGTACGATCACGTTAAACGTGTGGGACTGCAAGTCCTTCCGAGAGGTTTGTGGTAGGGGAAGGAGGGTACGGTCTCTTTGGATGCCTCCCCCATTGGGTTCCGGTCTAAATTGTGTGGCACTTCCTGGCCTTCCAAGCAGTTACCTTACACCTTTCTGGTAGTTACCTTACACCTTTATGGATATTTTAATTTATAGATATTTTAAATGGATATTTTAATTTTATGGCTATTTTAAATGATAGAACGATGGAACGAGGATGGTGGAATTAAGAGCCTAGCATATGGTCATTATAAATTTAAATTAGCGCGCGAGAATTGCACTCAGTAGGCCTGGGTTCGATTCCCGCCACTGATGCGGAGTACGATCACCTTAAACATATGGGTCGATAATTCCTTCCGAGAGGTTGGTGGCAGGGAAAGGAGGGCACGGTCTCTGTGGATGCCTCCCCCACTGGGTCCTGGTCCAAATTGGGTGAATAAAAAGAAAGTTATGGAGATTGTCGCGGAGGGCGCGGTAGCCCAGTGGTTAGCGTGCGGGAATTTCACTCGGTAGACAAGGGTTCGATTCCCTCCACTGACAAAACTGCTGCCGTGTTCACGCGGAGTACGATCACGTTAAACATGTGGGTCCGTAAGTCCTTCCGAGAGGTTGGTGGTAGAGGAAGGAGGGTACGGACCCTGTGGATGACTTTCCCACTGGGTTCCGGTCTAAATTGGGTGAATAAAAAGAAAGTTATGGAGATTGTCGCGGAGGGCGCGGTAGCCCAGTGGTTAGCGTGCGGGAATTTCACTCGGTAGGCCCGGGTTCGATTCCCTCCACTGACAAAACTGCTGACGTGTTCACGCGGAGTACGATCACGTTAAACATGTGGGTCCGTAAGTCCTTCCGAGAGGTTGGTGGTAGAGGAAGGAGGGTACGGACCCTGTGGATGACTTTCCCACTGGGTTCCGGTCTAAATTGGGTGAATAAAAAGAAGGTTATGGAGATTGTCGCGGAGGGCGCGGTAGCCCAGTGGTTAGCGCGCGGGATTTGCACTAGGTAGGTCCGGGTTCGATTTCCGCCATTGCCAAAACTGCCGCCGTGTTCAGGCGGAGTACGATCACGTTAAACATGCGGGACCGTAAGTCCTTCAGAGAGGTTGGTGGTAGGGGAAGGAGGGTACGGTCCCTGTGGATGCCTCCCCCACTGAGTTCCTGTCTAAATTGGGTGGCACTTCCTGGCCCTCCAAACAGTTACCTTACACTTTACTGGTAGGTCGCGCCAGCGAGTGTGCCACGGTTAGAATTTGCCACGGTCAGAATTTTCAAGGGTAGCGAACAGGCTGGTCGCCAAAGGCGGCTAGTAAATAATAAAAGGCAATGTCTGTGTGTCTGTGTGTCTTATACACTATACGTTTCGCGACCGCGCGTCGGAGAGCTACGAAATTTGGCAATCGGAGACCCGGGGGGGAGGGAAGGGGACACGTGAAAACCGATTTTTAAAATTTTAATTATTTTTTTTGTTATTTAATGTTTTATGCGATTTCGACCGTTTTTTGCCATTTTTGCCCTTTTTTTCCCACGATCCGGACATCGTAGGAAAAAACAAATCACACCATCGGAAAGAGCTGACAATTGCGAGTAAAAATATATCAATTTCAAATCTGAATTTCGATTTCTAATATTTTTTAAAGATTTTAAAACAAAAGTCACTTTTTGCTCAAGAAAAGTATTTTTGGTTTTTAAATTCTCGCATAGTAAAAAGTACTCATAATTTCGACTAATAATTTACATTTTTAGAAAGGTCAAACATCTGGCATTCTTACAAGACCAATCTGGTCAGGAAATATTCCGTATTGCCCACAGGATCAGGATTTTAAAAGTTTCCGAATTTCAATTTCTCAGCGTTCCGCTCGGCGTGCCGCTTCTTAACCGGCGTTTCTCCCCCGCAGAAGGAGGGAAGGTGGTGGGTGGGGACGTCAAGGTGGAGGTGACGTCACGGTTCTGAATAGAGCTCCTTTACTCCATATAAATTATTATATTTATATTTTAAATGATGGAACGATATGGATTTTTCAAATGTATATTTTAACTTTTGGATATTTTAAATGATGGAACAATGAAACAATGGAATGAGGATGATGGAATTAAGCATATGGTCATTTTAAATTGCAAATTAGCGCGCGAGAAGTTAGCGGTAGGCCCGGGTTCGATTCCCGCCACCGCCAAAACTGCCGCCGTGTTTATGTGGAATACGTTCACGTTAAATATGTGGGTCCGTAAGTCCTTCCGAGAGGTTGGTGGTAAGGGAAGGAGGATACGGCCCCTGTGGATGCCTCCCCCACTGGGTTCCCGTCCAAATTGGGTGAATATATAGAAAGTTATGGAGATTGGCGCGGAGGGCGCGGCAGCCCAGTGGTTAGCGCGCGGGAATTGCACTCAGTAGGCCCGGGTTCGATTCCCGCCACTGCCAAAACTTACGCCACGTTCACGCAAAGTACGATCACGTTAAACATGTGGGTTCGTGAGTCCTTCCGAGAGGTTGATGGTAGGGGAAGGAGGGTACGGTCTAAATTGGGTGAATAAAAAGAAAGTTATGGAGATTGTCGCGGAGGGCGAAGTAGCCCAGTGGTTAGCGCGCGGGAATTGCACGCGGTAGGTCCGGGTTCGATTTCTGCCACTGACACGGAGTACGATCACGTTAAACATATGGGTCCGTATGTTTTTCCGAGAGGTTGGTGGTAGGGGAAGGAGGGTACGTTCCCTGTGGATGCCGCCCCCATTGGGTTCCGGTCTAAATTGGGTGGCACATCCTGGCCGTCCAACCAGTTACCTTACACCTTGATGGTAGGTCGCGCCAACGAGTTTGCCACGGTTGGAATTTGCCACAATCAGCATTTTCAAGGGTTGCGAACAGGCTGGTCGCCAAAGGCGGCTAGTTGATAATAAAGCCTGATATAAAGTTTCATAACAATCCATTAACATTTGTGGCTGCTACCATCTACACAAGAAATTGACCACAGACTTCACTCCATAAATAGTCAAAATGTATTTATGAGGTCTTACAACATATTTGCATCAAACTTTCAAAATTGAAAATTTTTGTGAAAACAATACTACATATGAGAAAGTAAAAATAGAATAAAGTATTCTACACTTCTAGTACAAATAAACAATTTTCAATTTCACAAACATGTTCATTCTCTATGACAAGGAAGATGCAAACCACCAAAACACTGAATTCTAGTAAAACAAAGAACACTTTTTATGTCCGTTTAGAACAAAAAGAAAAACCATGTTGTGATGTCAGAATTATCCAGAATGCAACACCTTGATGAAACTGATAGCAACGGTTCATTAAAAAAATAAGACTCCTAGGTTAAAAAATTTATAATTAATAAATAGATGGGCTTATGAAGTTTTTTTTTTCTGGAGTGTCAATTTTTTTTTATATCGTAATATAAAAATCAGAGAGGTTTAAAATGCACAAAAGGTACATATTTTTAAAAGTTCATAAAAATTTGTCTATTAATCATATGGATTCAGTTCAAAGTTTGTTTGAAAGAGAATTTTTTGGTCTTTCAGATGGTGTTAATTTGGAAACTCTGTGGTATAGGTTGTATATCTCATATGTAGTATTGTTTTAGGTCACTAAGAAATGCATTTGTGTGAAAACCACCCATAATCACCATAAAACATAGAATAACTAAAAACTATTTTAAAATTATAGTAAAAATAACACAGAGGTGCACCTTTTTGAGTCCTGAAGTACTTGTATACTAAATTGAATGGTCATATGATGCGTAGATTCCCACTACAAACTGCACAAACACAAGGACAGACTGTTCTTTTAATATGCAAGATTAATCATGTTATAATCACTAATGCTCTCAAATTATATTATAATTACCTCTTAAATAATTTTCACAGTTTGTTAAAAAAAACTATAAATCCGTTTAACACAGTATTAACAAGAAAATTAAATAATAGAAATATAACACATTAGTGGCATTTTAAATTTTAACTCAATCTAAATAAATGTGTGTAAACATACTTTCTCTATTTTCTGCACTTAATTCTCCTTTTGGAAAATCTACATCAAAAGTCACATATAATGTGCCTTTTAAGTTATTGTTTTCATAATTTGGCATTCCTTCATTCTTTTTTCTAATACGGGCACTAGGAAATGTTATTTTCTCTCTAGATATATCAACCTAAATGGAAGATACAAAGTAACAATATAGAATACATACAAAATATAATATAGAATGTGCATAAATTATATAATATAATATAAACTTAAAAAATTTATAACTAAAAATCTGATGTGGGCATTACATAAATTTCCCTACAGACTCAAACAAATATTTTGAAAATGATTTAAACAAGAGTAATGGAGTTGGTCTTATTATGTTATTAAAAATTATGTATAAAGCAAGCATTTTCAGCATATTTAGTATTATATATCAGATTTTGATGATTTTTGCACACTATTTTGCAAAAAAAGGCAGGTTCTACTTTCTTAAATTGTACTAAAATCTAATCAGCACCAGGGTAACTCATGAGTGACTTATCTACCAAATTTTGCAACATTTTGTCAAATAGTTTATGAGCTAGAGTAGATACATTGCACAGGCAGACCAACACACATGCACAGACAGACAGAATGTTAAAAATAGGTATTTCGTGTTTCAGAGTGCATGAAGTGTTGAAAGCTCAGACTGTGCCACTCACCCTAAGGCATGAACAACAAAGAGTGCCTAAAATGTTAAATTTGTTGAAAATTCAAGTTCCAATTTTTGACACAATTCCAATACTCTCTCTATACATTACTACAGCGTAGTCCCGTTCTCATGCACATTTTTAAACCGGTATTATGGCAGCATTTTGTCCGTATCATGATTCCCATGTCCAAGCAGGCAAAATTCTGATTTGAAAGAATGTTAAAAGAAAGATAATTTTGTTCCCTCTTATTTGAGGGAAAGGAGGGAGGAGATAAAAGATTTACCCACAATTTCATGCACACAGCAGCAAATTCTTGAAAAATATGGCGGATAAAGGATACCTCGTGGATTTTGTGTGCCAATTCTATCTGAAGATTGTTCAATAGTAGTGGATTAATAGCATTTTATATAGGTTATTTTGCAATCATTACACAGATTTATTTACGAATTAAACGGATCAATTCTTATTATGCCTTAGAATTTGATAAATGGAGAATCTTACCAAAAAAGTTTGATTCAGTTATGTGCATTTTGTTTATATGAGCTAACTATGTTCTCATGAACTATAGACATTTTCGTTCCTGAATTTCATCCTTTCTTTTATAGAAATTTTTGTTCCTTAATTACTAAACATATACAATTAAATATCAGTTAAAAGTGATGTAAGTCAACTGGTTTTCCTTTGAAACAGCAACTTTAAAATATAATGTTCTGTTTCTTGGGCAAATTTTCTGGATTTATCCAAGAAAAAGTTTTTAACAGATAAAATAATTCTTAGCTATGCGAATTAAATAGGTTACATTCTCTTTATATATAATGAGCTTAATAAGCAATTATTTTATATCGTTAAAAAGGCTTATAATGCATTTATATTTGAATGAATATATGTTGTTTAATATTGCAATAAATTATTTCAAGTTAATGATTTTAGTATTATACTAGCCGAATACCCGTTGAAAATCAGCGGTCTCGCAATAAGCAATCACTGAATATTGTCATTTTTTGGCAAATCGAATATTTTAGTGTACGGAACCCCCTAATGAAGAAAATATTGTAAATTTTAAATTGCGTACGTCTGCCTTTCGAACTATCTACCAGTACACCAAATTAAAGTCTATCTCATCCCGAAGAGTACTATTTTATCATCTCCCCTTTCGAACGTTTTTCTGTGGAGCACACCCATAAATGAATATTTTTGAAAAACTCTGTTCGCCTTGGGTTTCTTATCAGATGATTGGCCCATATACCAAATATCAAGCCTCTATCACATTTAAAGGAAGTGTGTCTCATTTATTCTGAAAATCGAACATATTGGTGTTCGGCACCCCCTAAAGTTGCAAATATTGGAAATCTGAAATTGCACACTTTCTTCTTTTCAAACTATCTACCAGTACACCAAATCTGATGTCTCTATCCTATCATGAAGCATCTTTTTCTATCACTTCATATTTCGAACGTTTTTCTGTGTTGCACCCCCTTAAATGATCATTTTTGAAAAACCGTAGAAATCTTAGGGTTTTTTTATCGAATGATTACCCCATATACTGAATTTCAAGCCTCCTTTACCACATTGTAAAGGAGGCGTATTTCATTTGTTCATTATATCATACATTTTAGTGTGTGGCATCCCCTACAATAGCAAATGCTGGAAAACTGAAATTGCACACTTTCTTCCTTTCTAACTATCTACATGTATACCAAATTTGAAGTCTATCTCATCACGAAGCATGCTTTTTCTATCATTTCACCTTTCGAATGTTATTCTGTGGAGTACCCCCCCCCCCTAAATATACATTTCTGAAAAAATCCATTCTTCTTGGGTTTTCTATTAGATGATTTGCCCATATACCAAATATCAAGCCTCTATTACATTCTAAAAGGGGTGTTTCTACTTCATTCCGAGAATCGAACATTTTTGTGTGCGACACCCTCTAAAGTAGACAATATTGGAAAACTGAAATGGTACACTTTCTTCCTTCCAAACTATCTACCCTTACACCAAATTTCAAATCTCATCCCGAAGTACGTTTTCTTATCAATTCACCTTTCAAACGTTTTTCTCTGGAGTACCCCCTTAAACAAACATTTTTGAAAAACTATATTCGTCTTTGGTGTTTTCATCAAATGATTAGTCCATATACCTAATTTCAAGCCTCTATCAAATTTTAAAGGAGCCGTTTCTCTTTTATTCGGTAAATCGAACATTTTGGTGTGAGGCACCCCCTTAAGTAGAAAATATTGGAAATCCGAAATTGCACACTTTCTTCCTTTCGAACGAATTACCCATATACCAAATTTGAAGTCTATCTTACGGCAAAGTATGCTTTCCTATCATTTCACTTTTCGAACGTTTTGGTGTGGAGCACGCCCTCTAGAGAACGTTTTCGAAAAATTCGATTTTTTCAGGGGGTTTCATCGAACGATCGAGCCGTGTACCAAATTGTAAGTCTCTTATCTCTTCAAGAAGTGACTAAAAAAAGGGTGACAGACAGATAGACACTTGGCAATTAGTATATATAGATTCTAAGCATTTTATATAATGTGTAATGTATATCAAAGTGATATGCCAATAACTTGAGATATGATTATAATGTGAATATTAGTAAAGAATTGCATTTCATGACAATGTATATTAACAACAAAGTAAAATGTTTAATACATTCAAAATTATTTACATACATTTTGCAATAAACTAAATTGTATAATTAGCTGCTGCCTTTACTGTACTTAAATATATAAAATTTTATCGTACAAATACTACTCAAAATATAATTATTCGGACTCTGATTGCTTGATATTATTCATTTGCAAAAACACTGTTTTCATTAACCCTTTCGGGACGATTGGCACGCCCGCGTGTTGGCTGCGAACTTGCATTCAAGGACGGATGGTACGCACTCGTGACGGAGGAAACTTTACTGTGAAAGGCGAGTGGCAAGCATGCATGCCTTCACGTGGAACGTTTTAATTTGTCTACTAGATGGCGTTAAATGTTCGTGGAACTAACTATGTATTTTGCAAATACATGACCTTGGCATAAGAAGAATCCAATGAATTATTCCTCCATTTGGAGAGGTGAAACATGATTTTGTAATATAAACAGACAGAGCAATTCTCGCAGCATCAACAATTTTATAATTGAGTTTCGGGTTTTGTTTTTATTTCAGCGTTATGATTTCGTTGGTGAATCATAGGAATATAAGAGAGTATTTTTTTTTGTTTGGGTTTTAGAGGCAGTGAAATTATTAGTTTATTTCGGATAAAAGAATGGGAGCAACTAACGAGTATTTTGTATTCAGACTTGTATGAAAAATATACATCAAACAGACAATAAATATTATTTTTATTCCTGAAAAAAGTAGATATCTGTGTTGAATAGGTGATTTTTAGTGAATTTTTTTCGAGAGTTAGGCTTAGCGCAAAAAATTTGCCGTCCTTTGAGAACAGTTCGAAAGCGAAGTGCTCAGTCTTTGAGGCCGCCGTCCCGAAAGGGTTAAATGTTTATGCTGAGTCAGTCAAAACAAAACAGAATGGGATTGACAATTATGATGGCTGTGATTATCGATTTCATTTCAAATTTGTGGTAACATTGGGTTAACATATTTTTATTACATAGATATAAAACTTATTTCTCAATTATTTTTACTTTCTCATATAAAAGAATATAGTAAGAGAAAATATTGTTTATATGAAACTTTTCGATTTCAATATTTTGATTCCAATATATATCTTAGGATATTCCTGAACACATTGACTATTTTTAATGTGATGTCCATCAATGGTTTATTTCTTGTGTATATGATAGCTACCAGAAATATTAATTAATACTAAGAAACTTTGCTTCATTAATGGAAAATTATATAACTTGAATTTTTTTAAATTCGGGAGAAATCTGAAAACTTACATTTTCTTAACATGGAAGTATAAGACAAAATTTGACATAATCGTGCATAAAAGGGTTTATTTATAGCTCAATGATCAAGAAACTTTTCGTTTCAATCATTCTTGTGAAAAATAGCTGCAATGCAATATGTGTTTGTGGAATCATTAACCCCACCCAACGGGGGAGGGGGTATCTCCTTAACATACTAGTAATATTAAGAGTGTGATCCCTAGATAACTCAAGTGATTGAGAATTGGCTAGCAAAGTGGCAAGTTCTCAGATAGATGGTTCGTAGTTCGTGTTCATGCTGGAAAAGTGGTTCTTTTTTTTAAAAAAATTCCTTACATACTTAAATAATTCACTGATTTTTTTCAAATAGTATAGCATACCTTGCTGTGTGCTACAGTATGTTTAGTCAAATGCATAAATTACAACTTTTTATTGGGACCAGATTAGAGACACATGCTCGCGACGAGCACTACCGACAAAATTTTCAGGTCCCTATGCAATAAATGCAAATCCTATTACTCCTTTCTTTACAAGTTATTGAATATTGACCTTTCTTAGTAAACTGTTTATATGGCCAGGGGCCCCAAGTCTCTCAAACCCAAATCATCCTTTTGCCCTTACCTATCACCCTCTACCCCTAGTGTCAGTACTCGCGATGGGTTCAATCTCAGTTGACGTATATAGCCTTTCTTTTCAATCTTTCTCTTATTCAGCAATTTTTCATTGTACCATTGCATAACCACAGCAACAGACTATTTCCTGAAAGGTTGCTGGAAATGTTTACTGTTATAAATACACAGAGAAGATTATTAAATGATGTTTATACTACAAGCACAGATATAACTATTAATACCCAAATGCATCTCCTTAGAAGTACCATTGATAACAAGTTTTGATTAAAATATGGTTTTTTTTATTCATGTATTTATATTCCATTTATCCTTGATTACAATCTAAAATTTTGTATTTTATACAATTTTTCTCTTTTTCCTATAGAGCCAATTGTTCCACTCTATGCATATTAATGTAAACTATTTATTATTTCAGGATTATTCTTTTACTCTGATTGTCAGAAGAGTTTATAAAATATTTATGAATTAACATGTGTATCAAACCTTTTTGTTTTTACTTTCCCTGCAATACATGGTTATGTATAGGGAAAGTATTGGAATCATGCCAAAAATCGCAACTCAAGTTTTCGACGAATCTACAAGTTTCGAGACCTCTAGAATACGAAAAAACTATTTTTAGCGTGACATCTGTGAGTGTGTCTATCTGTCTGTGCAATATATGTATCCACTCTAATTCAAAAATTAATGAACCAAATTTGGTAAGTAAGTCACTTGGGTGTGACCCTGGTGCTGATTAGTTTTTAGTATGATTCAGGGTAAAAGAACCCGCCCTTTTTGCAAATTGGCCCTCAAAAATTGCCTTTATCCACTCTTGCAGAAAAACTAATGAACCAAATTTCACAAAATTCGGTAGACAAGTCGCTTGTGGGTTACCCTGGTGCTGATTAGATTTTGGTACGATTCGGGAAAAAAAATAACCTGCATTTTTTACGAAATGGCCCGCAAAAATCTTCACAATCTAAAATAAAAAACTATGTATATTCAAATATATCCATTAAATGCTTGTTTTATACATAATTTTTAACGATAAAAGGATTAAGACCAACCCCATTACACTAGAACTAGCCATTCTCGAGATATATTAGTTTTTTCGTATTTTCTCTACGCCACCTTTGAAAATAAATCCAGTTATCAAATGAGAACGAATATTGAATTAAAAGTGAATTAAATTTAATTAAAATAAAGAGAACGTGGATTTAAGACTACAGGAAAAGTAATGTGCTGCCCACATCAGATTTTTTAATATTGATGAAGGTGACCAGATATAAATTATGGCTGAAATAAGTTTTATACAGCAATTATGAATTTGTTACACATAATAGCAATCAATCAATATTGGATTATATAGGTTCTTTGATAAAGTAATAGTATCGGTTCTTTAGTTTTGTGACATGCCTAATAAATAGTAAACAAATATATGTATAGGAAAATGTAGTATAAAAATCTATATTTATTATTAAAAATAAGTTCTTGTGGTTTCTGAGTAATCATCTTCTCAAGTTGAAGATTGAAAATATGCTGGTTTTTAACACTTTACAACATAGTTGAAAAGTGTTTATGACTTTGTTCATTCACTCTGTCTGTTCGTTAGCACGATAACTGCTGTAAACATGACTTTATCAAAATGAAATTTTAGTATGTTTTTCAGACGATCTGTGGGACCTAGGAGAATATAAATGAATAATATCACCCAATTGGTTTTGGATTGAATCCGGGTTGAAAAAAGTGAAATACATTGAACCCCATGGGACCTAATTTTTCAAACATTTTTTAAGTGAATTTAATATTCACACATTGCTTCGAAAGTTTTAGGAAATATTCAAATCATCCCATAAAATATATTAAAAAAATTTCAGTAAAATATGTTAGGTAGTTTTTTAAATAAAAATTATTTAATATAGGGAGAAAAACAAATTCAATTAAATTCTGACTCTTGCTATATCCTCCAGAAAGAAAAAAGATATATTTTATAATAAATATCTTTCCAAGAGTTTAATTATTTTATATATAAGAGAGGTTTCACATTTTAAAATAAATATGGTAGATAACAATTTTTCAAATTTTTTAAAGTTTTATATAACTCTTCATGATTGCTGGTAGTCTGTCTGTTTGTCATTTTATACTTATTTGATGGCATTTTTAATGCACTTTCCTACGTCCTAGAGAGTTGAAATTTGGTACACAGCTTAAATTTCTAGAACATTTTATTTTACAAAAATTTGGTGGATCCTCAAATATAGAACCTACATTTTTTTCGAAATGGCCTGCAAATAATCCCCGTTCACTTCTATGAATCATTGTTGTAAGATTGCTAAAAATTCTGATGTAGGCAGCACATGACTACATCAGATATAGTCATGTGCTGCCTACATCATCCTGCAGACTCATATTCACGTTCTCTTTATTTCCACAATAACAATTTGAGTTGATCTACACAAAATAACACCCATAAGTATTTTAAATGATACTGAATTTGCACGTTAAAGTTAAATTTGGTTCTCATTTGATGATAGCTGGACTTATTGTCAAAGGTGGCGTAGAGAAAACGTGTAAAAACTAAAATATCTCAACGGCTAGTCCTAGAGTAATGGGGTTAGTTTTATTCTTTTTGTTGTCAAAAATCACGTATAAAATAGGAATTTAATTGATATAATTGAGCACACTTAGTCTTTTATTTTTAGATTTAACGATTTTTGCGGGCCATTTTGCAAAACAGCCCGTTCCTTTTTCCCGAATCGTACCAGAATAACCTACAAGTGATTTATAGATCAAATTTTTTTAAATTTGGTCCATTAGTTTTCAGCTAGAGGGGATAAAGGCAATTTTTGCCAGCCATTTCGCAAAGAAGGCAGATTCTTTTATTACGAATCGTGCTAAAATCTAATGAACATCAGGGTTTCTCACAAAAAACTTACCTACCAAATTTTATGAAATTCGGTCCATTAGTTTTTCAGTTAGAGTGGGTACAATATCCTCACAGACACACACACACACACACACACACACGTCTCCTTAAAAATAGTTTTTTCGTGTTCTAGAAGTCCCAAAACATGTAGATCCTTTGAAAATTCGAGTTCCGATCTTCGGCATGATTCCAATACTTTGAACACACACACATATTATCTGTGTATCTAAATTCTGTGCCTATGCAATTACAATACTTGTGATTTTAAATGATCCCTAAACTTTTATTATTTCTACAACGAAGCCCAATTTTAACTTATGCAGAATGCAAATATGTCAAGCGATTGTAAGGTGAGTTATATAAGAAAGGCTGAATTTTTTCACGCAAAATTATTTAGCTCTGGAGTCTGGAATACAAGTTATATGAATGAAATATTCATTGATTTTGCATAGAGAATCAGACGATTTATATTTCGATGAAGTTTTAAATATTTAAGTATAATAAATTACTGTAGTATTGTGATAATGTAAAAAATATCACCACTGAATGTATCACATTTTAAAGGTTTTTAGATGAAATTGCTTTTCAGTTGGAAAGTGTTTCATAATCAATGCTTATGCATGATTGATCTTTGTTGTTAAGTTTGTAATGCCTATCTCAAAAACTAAAAGAACTGGCTTTGAACAATTCGCCGCAAGAATTTATAGTTTGAAAGTTCTACAAGTTTATATAATTGTATTTTGGATCAAGCTCTGTTTTTTCAGAAAACTTAAAGTATCTGTCCACTAGATTTCTTTTTTCACTTTTCATACTTTCACTAAATATCTTTGAAACTATAAATGATATATATAAATAGTATACAACAAATATACACATGAGGAAATTAAGTTTCAAAATCTATTTATTTTTTTAAAAAGCTCATAATTTTGAGTAATCATCTTGCCAACATGAAGTAGTATGAAATTTTATGTTTTTCATGTTTGTAATGCTTATATTTTACTTTCCCCGCAATACATGGTAATGTATAGGGAAATTATTGGAATCATGCCGAAAATCACAACTCAAGTTTTCGATGGATCTACATGTTTTGAGATCTCTAGAATATGAACAAACTATTTTTAGCGTGACGTCTGTGTGTGTGTCTGTCTGTGCAGATTTTGTATCCATTCTAACTAAAAAACTAATTGACCGAATTTCATAAAATTTGGTAGGTAAGTTACTTGTAGACGATCCTGGTGCTGATTAGTTTTGGGTACGATTTGGAATAAAAAAACATGCTTTTTTTTGTGAAATGGCCAGCAAAAGCCTTTACCCACTCTAGCTGAAAAACTAGTGGACCGAATTTCACAAAATTTGGTAGATAAGTCGCTTGTGGGTTACTCTGGTGCTGATTAGATTTTGGTACGATTCAGAAAAAAATAACCAACCTTTTTTTCCAAAATGGCCCGCAAAAATTGTCAAAATTTAAAATAAAAAACTACATATGCTCAAATATATCCATTAAATGCTTGTTTTATACGTAATTTTTAACGAAGAAAAGAATAAGACCAACCCCATTACACTAAGACTAGCAGTTCTTGAGATATTTTAATTTTTTCGTATTTTCCCTATGCCACCTTTGAAAATAAGTCGTTACCAAATGAGAACGAAAATTAAATTAAAAGTGAATTAAATTTAATTAAAATAAAGAGAACGCAGATATAAGTCTGCAGCGAAAGTCATGTGTTGCCCACATAAGATTCTTACTTTACCTACATAGGGAATGCATAGGGAAAGTATTGGAATCATGCTGAAAATCTCAAATCGAGTTTTCTACGGATCTACACATTTCGAGACCTCTAGAATATGAAAAAACTATTTTTAGCGTGTTGTCTGTGTGTGTGTCTGTCTATGCAATGTATGTATCCACTGTAACTTAAAAACTAATGGACCGAATTTTAGAAAATTTGGTAGGTAAGTCACTTGGGTGTGACCCTGGTGCTGATTAGTTTTTAGTACGATTAGGGATAAAAGAACCAGCCTTTTTTTTGCAAAATGGCCCGCAAAAATTGTCTGTATCCACTCCAGCTGAAAAACTAATGGACCAAATTTCATAAAATTCGGTAGATAAGTCACTTGTAAGTTACCCTGGTGTTGATTAGATTTTGGTACAATTCGGGAAAAAAATAACTTGCCTTTTTTTTTTGCGAAATGGCTCTCAAAAATCTTCAAAATCTAAAATAAAAAACAATGTATGCTCAAATATATCCATTAAATGCTTGTTTTATATGTAATTTTTAACGATTAAAAGAATAAGACCAACCCCATTACACTAGGACTAGCCGTTCGAGATATTTTAGTTTTTCATATTTTTTCTACACCATCTTTGAAAATAAGCCCAGTTACCAAATGAGAATGAAAATTGAATTAAAAGTGAATTAAATTTAATTAAAATAAAGATAATGTGAATATAAGTCAGCAGGGAAAGTCATGTGCTGCCCACATCAGATTTTTAATACTAAAAATGCTATAAACAATAAGCAAAAATTTGTAGTTCTTTAAAAATCGTACAAGTGCATTAAAATTGGATTTTGAATCAAAGAGGGAACATCAAGTATGGGGGTTTGCCAATGATAAATGTTCATAGAGACGCCTATAATTTATAATAACTGTTTCACCTGCCTTACTGAATGACAGAGTGGCAAACCAGCAAAGACTTGATGTCTTGTGCTCGGTTTTCATTGAAGGCTTGAAGCCTCATTTCAAACGGCTAATCCTACCTCAAAACCACAAGAGTTTTGACTCTGCAAAAAGGCATGCTGTGGCGGAGGAAGAGGTGTGGAGCAAGCAACATGGGGATGATCCCCAATATGTTATGAGTCTTGGAGAGTCTGAAAATAAGCAGCTCCATGATGAGCTTAAGAGAAATAAAATGGAGGTAGAGAACCTCACTAAAAGGCTTGCTGAGTTGCAAACTCAGATTAACACCAAACCACAGCTGCCTCAAACTAGAGTGACAAAGGATAGCCGAAGGTGTTTTTCATGTGGTCTATTAGGTCACATAAGTGTGGATTGTAGGAAATTTCCTCAATCACACAGGTTCAATAGAAATTCTAGGTCTCTGCCTACTCGAATGTATCAACAACCTTTTTCTTTTCCACAACCTACACAAAACTATCCATATGGTTTTCCACAACAAATGCAAGGATTTCAACAACCTACTCAATTTTTTTACCATCAGCCAAATCAAAACTTTCAGCCTGACATTAATGAAACTAAACCTAAAATGAGTTACAACACTTTTTATACACCTAGGGGTGATAAAAATGACAACGACAAACATAATTTAAACTAAGTAAGGGTGAAGGGAGTTTTCACTCCAACTTACCTTCTGAAGCCCTTGGGGTGTTACCAGTGGTGCAAAATTCAAATTTGATTTCATTACAGAATTTGTCTCTACCAGTGATTTCTGGTATGATAAATAATGTTGATATTCCTATACTTATTGATTCTGGTGCTTCTATTAATGTGTTGTTTACAAATGTATTATCTCATTTAAATATACCTGACAGTCAATTAACAAAGTGTAATATAAATTTAAAAGGCATCTCTAGTGATATTATAAAAGTTTCCAGGAAATTAAATATTAATTTACATTTAAATAACAAAATATTTAATGTTGATTTTTATATTATGGACTGTGATTCTTGTAATTATTCAGCAATACTTGGTGTGAAATTTTTAAAGGGTTATAAGATGTCAATAGATTTTAGTAATAATGTTTTATACAATAATATTGTAACTGTGCCTTTTGCAATTAAGGATGAATCTGTACCATTTTTATTATCTGATACAACTCAATTCTTTAATAATTATAAAATTAACAGAGAAAATACTTTGAATTCTGAAAAATATAGCGATAATTTGTGCTATGCACTTAGGAAATACACAATTCCTCCTCTATCGGAGGCTTTCATACAACTAAAATTAAAAGAGATTGTTAAATTTAATTCACCTACTGTGATGATTGAGCCTTTAAACAACAGTAAAATTCTGGTCGCTAGATCAGTAAATAATGTATCTAGATCTAATATATATAATGTAAAAGTATTGAATTTGTCAACTGATGAGTTGCACATAAATAAGCATTCAAATTTAGCAAAAATTGCTCCTATCACAGTAGTATCTTCTTTTTCAGTTAACAATATTACTGAGTCAAGTGCAGAGAGTGGTGATAATTTTGATGTTTGGGGAGGAAATTTTGATCTTTCACACTTAGACTATAATGAAAAAAGACAAATAAAACTAATAAAACTACTGTTGTGTTTAACAGATAGAATAAAACCTGCTGTGTTTAAAAAAGATAAATGAAGACATAATATTTAGTTTAAAGAAAATTAGTTTATTAAATTGTAACTTCAATTATTTCAAATTAACAAATACAAAAAACACTGCTCACAGGCAGGCAACTCAGGAAGAATTAACATTAGAATTTTAGACATTAGAATTTTAGAATTTATCAACTTGGTTAAAATTAAGGAATTAGCATAAAACTTTACTCAAAACAATCTATTTTAAATTCCATCAAAAAATCATTAACAAAAATATTAAATTTAAATAATTTTAGAATTTAATCCAGGCTCTTAAAAATTATGAAGGTTTAGAAATTTGCTCTCAGAATACAGTTTTAGAATTTTAAATTTACAGAATAAATTTTGATTAAATGCATTTCAAAAATATTGAGAATTTAAGAAATTAGGAGTTTAAATATAACAGTAATATTCACCAGCTGGGTCATCAGACATGGGGGGGGGGGGGGGGGGGGGGCGAAGTTCCAATCATTAGAGCTGCACTGGTTGGAGACAAAAAGTTCTAATAGTTGAGCTGACAGGAATAAAACTACACTGGTTTTCTGGAATTCACCCAAACTTGAAACAGGAGAGGATTCAGCATTTTCTTGAAAAGGATTGCAAACTCAGGAGATCAGACCTAACAACTGTTAGAAACTTGGTTTTGTTTACATCGCGATTCTCGTTTCGCGGGAGCGTGACGTCATTATTAAAATGATTATTCCGTTCTCGTGAACGAATCGCGATGTGGACAAAACTTGGCTGATCATGCAAATCACCTTTCTCGCCGCTCACGCATCCTGTTTTGCATATCCAGAGGGCGTTGCCGGCAACGGTTATGTTCCGGAACGCACCCATCTTCGGGTATAAAGGCTAGACACTTTTCTGGTTTTTCAGACAGATCTGGTTTTAGTTAGATCGCTTTGTCAGTAGATCGCTTGGAAAGCTCGTTGGATAGCTTGCTTATACTGATCGATGGAAGGATCTAGAAGGATCTAGATCGGGCAGACGGATCTTCGTAGAGTCATGTTTCGATGTTGTCGAAAGTTACGATAAAGTGTTTATCGGTGAACGCGGATATTTAAACTAAACTTAGTAGTTTTGATGGTTCTCAGTTAAGGAGACCATGTTTCCCGTGTTGTGGACTTTATAGTGCTGATCCTTAAAGTTTTTGCCATAGCGTGTGCCCAGCTAGTGGTGGCGTCGGAAAGTGCACGTGGTCACGAAAGTGTGAAATGCTTTTATTCCACTTACTTGTGTAAATAATACGTTAACCAGAAACGTGTCTAGGCATGGAACTTACACTGAAAAACCTTCATATGAGCTGTAGTGCTCATGTTTTGTAAATAGTATGCTTTAGTTATTTGGCTTACCTGTTTTCATGATATATATACTGTAAGCAAATACAATGGATTCACTCTTCAATAAAAGTGATTTTGATTTAAACTGGAACTGTTCTCATTTAACACTTCTACTGCTACTTGTATTCCTACAACTACTATCTAACGTTTGTTATAGCTGCAACACTCTGTTTTAAATTTTCAACGAAGTTGTGGAACCAGAATTTCGTGGCTCATAGTTATTCTATCACCAGCTTCATCAGAAATTTAATTATACGTTAATTTTCAATATATAACTTACGGATATGATACATATTTCCGTCATAGGTTACGGGCCAGTGCTCCCCATAACAACGTTAAAAATTTAGAAGTGTTAGAGTTCCAACAAATCCTGTCGACGGGGGCCGCGGACGGCGCCATTTGCATGTCGACGAAAGCGTAAACAAAAGGTCTGTTCAGCTCAGTTCCAAAAGGCCACCTTGCCATGGAGGCAAATAAAATTACTGCATTAACTAGAGACAATTACGTCACTTGGAGGAATGAAGTCTCATTCGCTCTTAAAGGAGAGGGCTGTTTCGGATTTGTAGACCGAACAGCGTTACCGGTGGATGAAAATACGTCACGCCGTGATTATGAAGATCACATGCGAAGAAAGGACCGCGCGTTAGCAATCCTGTTCCAGAATGTTTCATCTGATTACCAAGAGTTAATTGACATTAACGACGATCCGGCAGATGCGTGGGATAAGTTAAAAACGCACTTCGACGCGCCGACTCGCGCCAACCTGGTGCGTTTACTGGATGATTTCTTCAGCCTACGTCCGGAGCCAGATGAACCGGTGGATATCTTCTGTACGCGTTTGAAGAAGGCGGTCGCCAAATTGAAGGACGTCAAGCACCCGGTGGAAAGCGTCTATGTGGCATTCCAGGCCATAAGATACCTCTCTGATGACTTCCAGGGAATAGTTCAGCTAATTTACAGATGGGAGGACAAAGATTTCACTTTGGAGAAAATCCAACATGAATTGTCTGCGGAAGAAGGACGTATCCGGCAACTCCGTAGTGATAGAAACAATGTAAGTCAAAATTCATCTGTATTCTTGTCTCAGAGTAATGTAAATGTAAAGTGTAAAAATAACAAAGTGTTTAAAAGTGTTAAACCAGTTAAAAGGGTCATAGGACCATGTTATTTTTGTAAGAAGGCAGGTCATTTAAAAAATAATTGCCCTATTCTTAAGTCTAGCTCAAATATAATTGAATTGTATTCATCTGCTAGAGTTGAAGCTAATACTGTGCAGGATCCTAGCGATAGACTCAGCTGGGTAATTGACACCGCTGCTACGCGGCACTTTTGCAATGATATTAATTTATTTTCAAAATTTAAGGAAAGCAAAGGTGCATCTATGTCGCTGGCAGTGGGTGATATTGAGAGCCCAGTTGAGGCTATCGGTACGGTCAAAATGTATGTTCAGTTTCAGAACATAAGAAGTAATATTGTTTTGTCTGATGTAATGTTTTCGCCTAAGTTAAGACGAAACTTATTAGCCGCATCTGTTCTTGAGGAACAGGGGTATACTTTTAAAGGGGCTAATGGGGTATTGTGGTTTTACACTCCAAAGGGAGAAAAATTCTTCTATGCTAAGCGAAAAGAAGGGTTATATTTTTTAAAACCTCAATACGAAGTTCAGACTGCAAATAACAATATTGAAGACCGTAAAACTAAAGGAAAGGATCAGGGTAGGGATAAAAATTCTAAGAAAGATAGAAAACCCCTAAATAAGAAAAACAGTATTGACAAAATGAAAAATTTGCCTAGAATAAATAAAAGTAAACGTAACTCTGAGGTGAAGTCGAGGTCAAAAGAAAAGGTTAATGAGAAACCAAGTTGTGCGGTTTCTGAGGTTTTGAATAAAACGGAACTCTGGCATAGGAGATATTGCCACATTAACTCTGATTATTTATATCAGACAAGTAAAGTTTCCGCGGCTAATGGACTCCCTAGACTAAAATATGCAAAAATTAACTGTACACACTAAGTTAGCAAAGTCTAAAAGAATTTCTTTTAAGCCAATTGGTAGGATAAGGTCCACTAAACCTTTACAATTACTCCATATGGATGTGTGTGGTCCCTTACCTACAGCTTCAATGGGCGGAAACAGATACTTTTTGACAATAACTGACGACTTCAGCCGGAAAGTGTTTGTTTATATAATGAAACAAAAATCAGAGGTGTTTAAGATATTTAAAGAATTCCAAGCTAAGGAAGAAAGGCAGCTAGGCAAAAAGATTTTGTGTATCCGTACGGACAATGGTATGGAGTTCTGTCACAACCAGTTCAAGGCATACTTAAATAAATTGGGGATTAAATCAGAAAGGTCAAATGCATATACACCCGAACAGAACGGGGTTTCTGAAAGATTTAATCTGACTGCACTAGATTGTGTGAAAGCTATGCTTGATCAAAGCAAGGTTGATAACAGAATGTGGGCAGAAGCGATTTTGTGTTTTACACACACCAAGAACAGAATATGTCATAAGTTCAAAACCAAAACTCCACACGAGTTATATTATGGAAGGAAGCCAGCCGTTGCTCACCTCAAAGTTTTTGGGTGCAAAGCCTATGTGGGCACAGCCAAACAAATTAGAAATAAGTTGGATATGAGAGCCCAAATAGGAATCATGGTCGGATATGCCGAAAGCACCAAAGGCTATAGGATTTATATAGCGGGTAAAAAGAAAGTTGAGGAAACTTCTAATGTAAGGTTTGAGGAAGGAGTGGCAGCGGAAGGCGTCCTGGGCCCTAATTACCCTAAAGGAATCACCTTGAGAAAATCGAACGTTACTCAGTCGATTGACTCGGAATCAGAATGCTTAGGAGGAGTGTCAGAGGAAGAAGCAGGTGAGAGCCGTGACACTAGTAAATCTAGTGGGGATGAGGACTCTCCTGCTGATTCTGGTCTGACACCCTGCTCAGATATTGACTGGATACGGAAAGCAGTACCTAGGCCTGATGGGAGTAGGACGGATATTTACTACTCAGTAAAAGGTGACAATAAAAGGCTGAGATCTCATAATGATGTCAGAAAGTTTTGTGGAAAAGCTAACATTCATTATGATCAGCAAATGTTTAATTTTAGAGAGAAAAAGGGGGTAAGTGATATCAAAAGAAAACCAGAAGCAAGCAATGTTGAGATCTTGATACCCAAGAGCTATAAATCGGCAATAGAATCTCCCCAGTCCGATAAATGGCAAGAAGCCATGGATGATGAAATAGCTACAATGCAAGAGAGGGGTGTCTGGGACTTAGTGCCTGCACCCATCTCACAACAAAAAATTATAGGAAGTAGATGGGTTTATACCATTAAGAAGGATGAAAGGGGAAATGTTAAACGATTCAAAGCTCGCCTAGTAGCTCAAGGATATACCCAGATAAAAGGGGACTCATATGATGAAGTGTTTAGCCCTGTGATTAATTTTAGTTTAATCAGAGCTTTCTTCTCCATATTTGTTTGCATGCTTAAATGGAAACATTTTCAGCTGGACATTAAGTCCGCATATCTTTATGCAAAGTTGAATGATAAAATTTTCTTGAAACAACAAAATGATATAGACCATACAGTTTCACTTTTGAGTAAAGAATTTGATATCAAAGAATTGGGAAAAGTCAAAAGACTTTTGGGTTGTGGAATTTAAGGAACTTAGTTGTAAACGAGTCTTTTAAAATTAACTTTGTTAATACTAAAGATAACGTAGCAGATTACTTCACGAAGCCAATGACTAAAGATAGAGTTTTAAAATTTAGTAATGATATCTTTAAAATATAAAATTTAACTGTTCAAATAAAAATTTTACTTTAAATTTTTTTTCATATTTTCAAAGTATAAATGGTTAGGGTATTTTATAATTTATTCCTCTCTCATTGATACAAATGAAATGTATCTTGAGTATATATTGTTATGTGACAATGAACTGTTACTTTTCTCACATTACACTTGAAAAAAAAATATATATCCATTTTTACTACACGCATAATGCATTTTGCTTATGTGAATAAAATGTTATCTGAATGTACATTATTGATATAATTCACATGAAACATAAAATTTTTAATCTGTGTTTATCTCATATGTATATTTACCTTCTGTATCTTTTATTATCATTGCCATTGTATTGGGTATTTAGTGTGTATACTAGTCATGGGCTAAGATAATAAAACTTAAATTTTTAATCTTAAATGTTAAATTTCATAGTTATACATTAAATTTTCTACAAACTTGAATTTGATGTTTAGACTTAAATTTTTAATCTTAAATGTTAAATTTCATAGTTATACATTAAATTTTCTACAAACTTGAATTTGATGTTTAGATTTAAATTTTTAATCTTAAATGTTAAATTTCATAGTTATACACTAAATTTTCTACAATTTGATTTTGATGTTTAGATTTAAATTTTTAATCTTAAATGTTAAATTTCATAGTTATACACTAAATTTTCTACAACTTGATTTTGATGTTTAGATTTAAATTTTTAATCTTAAATATTAAAATTGATAACTATACCTAAAATTTTTCTAGAGCTTAAAATTTTTGATATCTTTAGACTTTTAAATTTTAAACTTAATGTTTGTTTTAATTTTCAAAATAGTAAAGAAATAGCTTTCTTCAGTATGAGCTAGTACTTAAGAAAGGGCAATAGTATGGTTATACTGTTTTCTTTGACTATGTTATCCTTAAACATGTAATTTAAAGAATGCTTATGATCTGCATAATAGATAAGTGTACTCATTTGATTGTTGCCATTTTGAGAAAAGGCTATTCACTTTCTAAATGTTATAAGTGTTATAAATTTCTTTAATGTATAAAATTTTGTGTATGCATACATTATGTTTTTAGGATACTAAGAACTTTGATTCTTAGAATAACCTTTTGTTGGATGAAAGCATGGGCGCCGAGAGTTGGTGTTTTTGCATGAGGGGGCCGATTGTTAGAAACTTGGTTTTGTTTACATCGCGATTCTCGTTTCGCGGGAGCGTGACGTCATTATTAAAATGATTATTCCGTTCTCGTGAACGAATCGCGATGTGGACAAAACTTGGCTGATCATGCAAATCACCTTTCTCGCCGCTCACGCATCCTGTTTTGCATATCCAGAGGGCGTTGCCGGCAACGGTTATGTTCCGGAACGCACCCATCTTCGGGTATAAAGGCTAGACACTTTTCTGGTTTTTCAGACAGATCTGGTTTTAGTTAGATCGCTTTGTCAGTAGATCGCTTGGAAAGCTCGTTGGATAGCTTGCTTATACTGATCGATGGAAGGATCTAGAAGGATCTAGATCGGGCAGACGGATCTTCGTAGAGTCATGTTTCGATGTTGTCGAAAGTTACGATAAAGTGTTTATCGGTGAACGCGGATATTTAAACTAAACTTAGTAGTTTTGATGGTTCTCAGTTAAGGAGACCATGTTTCCCGTGTTGTGGACTTTATAGTGCTGATCCTTAAAGTTTTTGCCATAGCGTGTGCCCAGCTAGTGGTGGCGTCGGAAAGTGCACGTGGTCACGAAAGTGTGAAATGCTTTTATTCCACTTACTTGTGTAAATAATACGTTAACCAGAAACGTGTCTAGGCATGGAACTTACACTGAAAAACCTTCATATGAGCTGTAGTGCTCATGTTTTGTAAATAGTATGCTTTAGTTATTTGGCTTACCTGTTTTCATGATATATATACTGTAAGCAAATACAATGGATTCACTCTTCAATAAAAGTGATTTTGATTTAAACTGGAACTGTTCTCATTTAACACTTCTACTGCTACTTGTATTCCTACAACTACTATCTAACGTTTGTTATAGCTGCAACACTCTGTTTTAAATTTTCAACGAAGTTGTGGAACCAGAATTTCGTGGCTCATAGTTATTCTATCACCAGCTTCATCAGAAATTTAATTATACGTTAATTTTCAATATATAACTTACGGATATGATACATATTTCCGTCAACAACTACTTCTGGAACACTCGGATCTTTTTAGAACGGCCGTCCTCGTCAGAAACTACGTTCACGCAGCTCGCATAAGGAATTTTCACCACGTACTTTTCTGGAGAGTTACGTCGCGAATTCCGCGATAAAAGCTTGAAAAATGCATAATTTAAATTAAAACAACTAATGAAAAAAAAGAATAACGCGAGGAACTTAACGTTCCATTAAAAGGTCGCGTGGAACATAAGTTCCATTCGAAAATAAACAACGCGCTTCTCACGCTAACCACAACGAAGGATTTCAACAATAAACTGAAACTGAAAAGTTCTGCGCGCGTATTTATACTTGCGGCAAAAGGGCGAGTTTAGATAAACGGCAGCAATTAAAATTCGCTTACCGAAATTAGAATTGCCAAAATAATACTCTTAATTCCGAGAGCAGACGATCCGAAAAAACGCGAACCAATTCAAAAAATCCCAAATTCCAAAGGGGCGCGAAAAACGCTTAGGTGGCGCCTTTAATCGCAGTAAAAAGCCCGCAAAACAGAATTCCGAAAATGGCCGCAACTGAAATTTTTGAATTACAGTGAGACATGGAAATAACTTGAAACTGTAGAACAAACGGAATTTCAAACCAAAATGGGAAAATGAGACATCAAATTAAAGGGAATTTTAAGGGGAATCAAATAAATAAATAATTTTTAAAATTTACAAATCAAAAGTAATATTAATTTAAGGAATGGAACATTTTTAACTAAGAATATTATAAAGAAAATTAATTTAGAAGATTAAAAATATTCTAATTAAAGAATAAATGAAAAAGCCAATAAATATTATTTAAATATTACCAAATTAAGAATATTGAGCCAGGGAAAAAGAAATAAAAGTAAATTTTCAAACCTCCAAATTACCTAAATTCTAAAGCAACCCAACACTTGTAAAAAAATATTTTATACAAAATGTATAAAATTTCTAAAACTTCAAATAAATTGCAAAAAAATGTTTTAAATTTTTTTTTAATATGATGTATTCTTACATGAACTTAGAAAGAAAAAAAAAAGCCTTGATTTTAGGTAAGTTGTCAGAGCAGGTATTGCAGCAATTATAATATTAAAGTAAAGCAGAAGTTCTAAATTTTGTCCCTTTGGTGTTCTGCATTTTCCCAGAACAGTCAATGTTTAAGATGATGGCTGACAAAAATGGCATAAAAAACTATAGAGAACTTTTAATGTCTTCTGGTTCATTGGCTCGTCATTAAGTTTTATTGTTATTGAATTCTTAAGACTTTTCAGTTCAGTGGGAAATGCACACTTAGAAAACATACTGAAAATAGCACTAACCTTATGTCCATCGAGATGAGTAATTTGTAAATTAAATCCACATAAAGCATCTGTTAAAGATATGGTGATGTTTGTATATAAATCATCCCCACGCCTTTCAAAAGTAGGATGGCTGAAACATAAGCAAGAACAAAATTAAGAAACAAAAATATAATTTATAAAACTTTTTATCACATTGGTTAAAAACTAATAAAAACAATAGAAAATACTTCTTCAATATTACTCAATCAAGAAAATCTAGGTTATATACTTTGTCTTAAAAGCATGAAGTTAATTGTGAAGAAATTAATACATGGGAATTCCTTGAATGGCTAGAGTGGTGCAGCTGGCTGTATAACTCTTAATGAGCTGGGGAGTTGCAGAAAATTTGAATAAACACATATTTTGCTAGTTGCTTCTTAATTTACAACAGGGCATGCATCAAGTGCCAGTAAGTGTAATACAAACAAGAAAGAGAGAAAGGACACCACATCACACAGTTTGGGCTGATTATGAGGCCTGCGCTGACAAAAATTAAGCCACGGTTTAATTTATTATGACAAAACAAGTAAGCTTATCAATGTCATTTAAATTAGTTTCATTTTTTTTTATAATAAGTAAATAAAATTCTAGAACTGACTGATTTTATATGCAGGAGTAAATTTACAATTTCTTTGAAATTGAAAAAGGCTATCTCACTAGTGTTTGTAAGACCCCAGACCAGGACTTCTAAATTTCAGGGGCTCTAACTGACATTTTAAATTATAATTATAAAAATATGGAATAAGATTTAATAAGGACAAATTAGAGACCCCAACCTCCCCCCCCCCCCCAAAAAAAAAAAAAATTCTTGGGCTCCAAATCCCATCAAATCATAGAGGTAACTTTGAAGTGGATAAGAATAAAATATTGCCTTTTATTACACAAGTTTCTTGCCAGCCAAATTTCAGTAGCTTACTATTTAATTTATCAAATTATTGACTTATCATTCAATAAGGTGCTTTGCTATCAACAAAGAGTTACTATTGCTTATGCACTACAAAAGTAAAGTTAATTGTTTCTCCAGAACACATGAAATAGGACTTTATTGTTATTGGAAATTCTAATAACTGTCAAATATTAAACACTTACGGTAGAGTTTGTATCCGCAATCTTAAATTTCCAGGTTCACCATCTAAATGAGGTTCACCTAAAGAAAATAAAAGCCAATAAAGATTGTGCAGTAGAATATAGGTTAATGCAAGAGTGAAAAAACAATATTTTACCTTCAGCAATAAATGTATGTTCTTGACCATCTTTCATACCAGCTTCAATTTCAACTTCAAGAAGTTTTTCTTCATTTTCAAATCTGAAAGAAAATTTTACTTTAGCACAAGTATAAAGGGAAAAACTGTTTGAAATATAAAACTAGAGGATAGGGGCCATCCTGAGACTTTCTTTAAGAAATAAGTGAACATTTAATCTTTGAGTCAAACTATAAACATTTTTAAAAATTTATTTTCTGTATTCTCATCTACACAATATACGCAGAATACCATCCAAATTTGGTCCAAATGACATAAGCAGATTTTGAAATAATGAAGTCACTGATTTTGACAAAATCTCATTTTATAGCTAAACTATACAATAGAGCCTTCATTATCCGAAACCATTCTTTTTTAAAAAAATCCATTTTAGAGCCTTTTTTTTTAAGGTAGAGGAAACGTGTGCAAAGTTTAATTGTAGAATAGCAGAAAGCATTCTGGCAAATGAGCAGCTAGATGCCGAGGAGTTCAAATCGCTTTTTCATGAGGCACCCAGCTGTGAGGACTGCGATTCAAAAGAAATCACTGATTGGCTAAATTGTAAATCAAAGGATTCAGATTTCCATTTGAGTGACAAAGAAATTATTGCTGATGTTCAACTGTCCAGTGTTGACAAACATAAGGACCATGAATTTGGATACAAAATTTTGAAAATGAGTAATTCCAATCCTTTTGAGTATTTTCAAATGGAATGCCATGGCTAGAATAGCAAAAGATCTGTGATTCAACAGATATTATGCTGTGAAAGAAGCTCCGAGATAGGACTGCAAACTAAAGATAATTTATGTCACACAAAACTTCAATTAAAAGTTTTGTAATACGTTCTAAATAAATATATTTTCAAGATAAAAAAAAAATCAATCTAATTTTTTTAAAATAATATTTCTTTCCTGTTAAATGTATATCTCTTACAAAAAATATGCACAGTTTTAAATAACACTAACACTGTGGCTTTATTTTTGAACTGATTAATTTTCGATTTTTCTGAAATAGACTCAGTTCTAATTGATTCATATAATAGAGGTTGCACTGTACACATTTTTGAGATTTTTTTTCTTCTTTGCATTCAAATCTAGATAATATACACTGTATACCATCTAAACTGGGTCCAAATCACTTTAGTGATTTTCGAGGCTATGATGTGAAAAAATGATTTTGAAAAAATCCAGTTTCAAGGCTACAGTTTTCAAAATTTATTTCTGCATTCATATCTAAATATGTGAAACTTGCCATCAAAATTTGATCCAAATTGCTTTAGTAGTTTTGGCGATCATAAAGGGAATTTTACACGCACTCACAAACCAACAAATGTCCTTTTTGATATCTAGTGAACCCCCATCAAAACCAATGTATTTACAGTAGAAACACAACTTGTTGACTTCAGTAGTTTTGGCGATCATAAAGGGAATTTTACAAGCACTCACAAACCAACAAATGTGCTTTTTGATATCTAGTGAACCAAAACCAATGTATTTACATACTTAAGTATCAAGTACTAAAAGAAAAATCATACTCTGGTAAGTTTCAGAAGACTTAAAAAATGTTTAATGTATTAAAGATTAAGGCTTCATCTTATATAATAAAAGATGTTTATGTGCCTATGTGTATACTGTCTATAGCAGAAAATCAAAGTCTCAAACAGCAGTAATATTTGCTACAGAGGTGCTTCAAGTCTCCAAGTGACCTTGGTGAGATTTAAAAAAAAAAATTCAAACTAGCTTTTTAGTTATTTTATGTTAAAACATAATTTTAAGTGATTTTCACACATATTGGTCCTTTAATGGTCAGAAATATTATCATGGCATTTTCATCTTGACATTATCAGAAAGATTGAAGAATGTTCTTTCTAACAATCTTTGGACCAAATCCATAGGACAATCACTTAATATTTATTCTTATATGCACCAAAATATGCATGTTTTAGGTTATCTGATTCTTGTTTAGTCGCATCTAAATATGGAAGATTAGAACAATTCTATGGGTGTATATCTTCACATTCTAATAAACCTCTTTTTATAATTACTCTGTATTTCATGAACTTTTAAACAAAAGCTTAAAAATTCAGATTTTCGATTCCTATGGGGAAGGGCTTCATTCTCCAGTTGCTATGACCTAGGCATTGCAAGTAACATCACAACTTGCCCATTGCTGCGGGAAGCAGTATTGGATTTTCAGGCATTCTGTGATGAAACACTGTTTAACGTAGATTTTATTTATCCAATGTGTGAATTTAAAATATATCATTCTAATTTTTGGTGCAAAGTTCTGTTGAACATCTGCTGAAATAGCATTTATTGTTTTTTAATATTACAGTTTTGTCATGTGCATTTTGCACAGCAGTTAATTTAATTTCTGATTTTAAAAAGTAGGGAGTGCAATCACACCTTTTGAAAAGTTGAATAAATGAATTCAATTAATTCCCGTTTTAAACTCACACGTTTTCATGGTTTTAAATATAGTAGAAAAATAGTATTTAATGAGTTTCAAATGATAAAACTGGGAGTGGTACAGAACAAATTTTTAGATGCTGTTTATTTTCTATGTTTTTGTTCCATCATTTAATAAGCTATGCATCTAGTTTTAAATAACTTTTAAAGTAGAGTACAAAATTTTCTTACTTAACATTAGGACATTCATCGCACACTGTTTGTTGTAACATTTGGAATCGACCAGGTCCCAGTTGCCTTGTAACCATTTCTTGCCTGCAATTACACTGCCTGGTACCTTTAGCTGGTCTTATAGCTGGTTTATTACGCACAACCTAGAAATGCATACAATATAAAGTTAAGAAAAGTGAAGTTTCAAAGGAATTGCTTAAAGATGCAAACAGCAATGTAAACATCCATTCTAAAGGACAACCAAAAGCTCAAAATATGCTTCTTTCTGCTTTGATATGTCTTATACTAAGTTTTATACCATTTACATTCATGAAATTTTGCATAATATTTTTGATTGTGCATCTCGTGAACTCAAAATTTTCTACTTAAATTGTATTTCAGAAAAGTGCATGTGTTTGAGAAAAATATGCTTACGTAATAATTTCCAAGCTTGTATGCACTTTTTAAAAATACCAAGCAAATTAAACAGAAAAGTTTAGGTTCACTAGATGCACAATCATAAATTTTATACTCGTGACATTTCTTGTATGATAAAATTTACATAAAGTGTACCAAAAAGAAAGAAACAAATTTAGAGAAATACACACTTTGAAAGAGATTTAGAATGGACATTTACATTATTTACATCTATAAGCTTAAAATTTTTACTTTTCCCGAGATGAAAAGGCATACAAATTATATATAATCGCAATGAACAGAATTTATTTTATATTTTGAGCTACTAAACAAAAAATCTATTTTTGAATGTTTATTACATCTTGGTTCCCTTAAAAGAATTCGTAGTAAACAAATTAGGATTTAGTTAAATAGCAATATGCTATATGCATAAATATAATGTTTAGAGATGGATTAGGATAATAATTAGGCAATTTTGTGAAGTTTTAAACTCTGAAATAAATAAAACTAAATAACAAAACCTGTTAATTTTACAAACAGAAATTAAAAAAAAAATTAATTGTCTGAATTTCATTGAGAAAAATAGCTTAAGACATGAATAATATAATAATACAATAGTATTCACTAAGAAATAAATTACAAACCTCAACAAAATTTCCTGTATATAAGTCTTCTAATGAAACCCATAAGTCCATAACAATGTCCGCACCTCGAGGCATTTCCCTTGATCCTGAGCGGCTACCACCACTAGAGAAAAATCCAAAGTCTCCAAAGAAACTGGAAAGCAAGAAAGAAAAAAAAATAGAAATTTAGACAAAGGAAATAATTCAATTAAAGTTTGGACCCCAGTCAAAAAAAAAAAAAAATCGAATTAGTTTAAATGTTAATAGTTAAACTCAATTTCAGCCCAGTTTTCGCTATTTTCAATTAAAATTTTTCAACACACAAATGATACAGATGAATGCAGAAAATTAGATAGTTGTCTTGACAGTAAAAAAGATTTGTCTTAAGGTTTTTGGCAAGACTATCTATACGGCTATGCAGTAGAGTCTCGATAATCCAAGTTAATTAGGACCATTACCAACTCTGATTGCTGAAAACTTGGATTAAGCGGACTTTCTTATCACAAAATAATACACCCAAAAACATACTAAAATCCATGACAAAATCAGTGTTAACAAAAAAATAACAAACACACAGAATTGTAAATCAAAATTAATTTCAAATAACATCACACTTACACGATTCATTGGTGAAAAAAAAGAGTGTGTAGTTGTTTGTTTTTGCATAGAAATTCCCTTTCTTGCAGTGTTGTCTCGCAAGCTTTTCAAAAATAGAACATCCCTTGATAAAGCATTTGGTTGCTGCTCCATGTAGCGAAGGGGGCAACATCTAGTGCTGCTGTACCTTCTGCATGCAAAATAATATTTTCCATTTCAGCATTTGAATCTTCAATTTCATCATCATCTTCTTCTTGTGTAGCCAGGTGAATTACTAAGTTATCGGTAATTTCATCCACTTCATCACCGTAAAGCCATTTTTCAATATATTCACCTGTTACATTTTCACAGTCGGGTAGTTTCAAAACTTGCATCTTAAGTTCAGCATTTCCTCTCTTTTTTTTTTATCTTTTTTTACATTTTCTTTAAGGTCTTTAGTTGTAAGGATATTGTGCCAGCTGTTCGTTAGTGTTTCAGGTTTAATCTTTTCCCATGATTCAGCAAGCCAATAGATAACATTTTTGATATTAATTTTTGTAATTCATTCTGACAAAGATTCAGTTGTCTCTTCTTCTAAAACGTGCGAGCAATTTTTTTCGATACTTCAGTTTAAGATCCTTGATGACCCCTTGATACATTGGCTCAATAAGGCTAGTAACGCTTGGCGGCAGAAACATGGCTTTAATATTTCCACTGCTTAATTCTTCTAGTTCGGGATGTGATGGAGCATTATCTATCAAGAGAATTGCTTGATGAGGAAGAGTCTTCTCTTCTAAATGACTTTCAACTTTTGGTACAAATTCATTGAAGAACCATTGTTTGAAAGCATTTCTAGTCATCCAAGCTTTTTTTCCCATTTGTATAAGAAACGGTTAATGTTTGAATAAAGATTTTTTTAAAGCAGATTTTTAGATTTCCCAATCACTAACAAGCGTGGTTTGTGCATCCCCGATGCATTGGAACAACACATCACAGTTATTCTTTTTTTGCTTTGTTTGAAACCCGGAGCTGAATTTTCATTTCTGGAGACAAAGAATTTACTAGGTAGTCTTTTAAAGTTCAGTCCTGTTTCATAACAATTGTAAGGTTGTTCTTCACCGAGATTTTCGTTTAGCATTAAATTCCCGAGTTTAATACGATATGCATATCTAGCCTCAAAGTTAGCTGAAAGTTTCTCTTTGTAAATAGCCACCTGACGAACTCTAAATTATTTTCTCCATATGTCTAACCAACCCGTGCTGACAGAAAAATCTTCAGCTTCTTTCAATTCTTGACAAAAATATTTGGCTTTTTCCTGCAACATCGGACCAGATATCGGACTGCCTTTCAACCTTTGTTGCAAAAACCATATAAAAAGAGCAAAAACCATATAAAAAGAGCCTCACTTGTTTTTTCATAATCACTTTTACGCAATGTTTTTCTTTCTTTAAAACAATCAGCATGTGCTAAATTTTCGACACTCCACTTTTCAATTTCAGTTCATTTTCTATTTCAGTCACCTACAGTCACTTCTCCAACACCTAATTCCTTTGCAATTTTTTAATACTTTCACCCAAATCTAACCGTTTTAAAGCCTTTACCTTAACATCCAAGGAAACAAACAGTGTTTTCTTTTCCCGCCCATTTTCCTGCCACAAATGTTAGAAAAATGGATAAAAACATCGCAATTCACATTTCCCATAAACGTGTTGTTCATATTCTAATTTTTCTTATGAACACGCTATTAGTGATCTTGCATTCACGTGATCGCTATTCACTTCTTTCTCGGAAGTGAATAGCAATGTTTTTCAGACATGTGAATCATGCAAATCGAGTGGTCAATGTGAATGCAAGTAATCTGCATATTTGGGGGCCTTTCCGGAAACAATCTTGTTACAGAACAATCCCATATCCATGTATATATAGTGGACTCATTCAAAGACACTTCAGAGGAAGTAAGACAAGAAGTCGAAGTTAGTTCAACCAGACCAGAACGATAGACTTTCAGGTCGGTAGTTAGACAGACTGATGATCGAGCCTAGCAGTATGCCGATCGATGTGGATTTAAATCGGATTTAGTGGATGAATTATGTCTGAATGACCATGCAATTAAAGGTCATTATGTTTACTTTTTGATAGTTTGCGAAGTTGCGCAAAGTGCTTTTAAGGCATCAGTTTTACTTGGAAAATGCTTATCCAAATGTACTGTTTATGCCAAGTGTGACACCAGTCCACGTGGCTTCACTAGTGCACATACAAAGTTATTGTAGTTAATTTTATTAGCTTGATAATCTGAACTGCCTTTGGGTCCGTAAAGCAATGACCAAAAATCTTTTGAGCATGTTTGCTCATACTGTACATATTACTGCTTTACCATAAAAATGTTACCAAGTTATGTAATACTATTTTGGTAATGGATTCTTCATTTACTAATAAAAGTGATTAGTTTATTTAATACGACTCAGTCTTTCTTTCCAACAATGGACATTTATTTTTAACATTTACTCTGCTACGCAGTTGAGAATTTCAACATTCCAATCTACATAATTAAATTATATCTCTTCCATGATTATAAAGCATATAATTGGATATCAACAAGTTTATCGTTTTACTTCTATGAGTTCTAGAACATAATGACACACTTGTCGGACAGGGTCATCTCTTAGGAGCTGAAGCTAGCTATACCCCTCAGAAGCAAATCGACTAGCTCAAACAGGTGTTGCCGGCGAAGAAGAAAAGCGAAAATTCCAAGGAAAACACCTAAAGTAAAAAAGGTGGTAAAAAAATGTTAATCAAGTGCAGTTAAAAAAAAAATCGCATCTGAGACTTCTCGACTCGGATCGAGACTTTACTGTATTTGGCAATACTAATGCTGAGGAGTTATATCACTCAACATTAAATTTCTACAATTAACATTGAAGCCTGCTCCTGTTTTCTGAGTCCAAAGAAAGTTCCACACCAGATTTTTATTGTTTAATTTCTATAATTGACCTTGAAGTTTGCTCATGTTCCCAGAGCCTAAACAAACCTCACTGAAGTGGGTTTAAAATGCTTTTAGAAAGATCCAACATTCCTGAGGTTGCACTAATATTGTGCCTATGACACGAAACAGTTTACATCCCAATATTTAGACTATTATATACAACCAAACAGGGTTCCTATTTCATCTTTGGCCAAAAGTGTGCTTTAACCCATGGGCATTAACATCAAGTGTACCTATCCTGATGAATATCTAAGGCCATTACTTTACAGATTTTTTAACATTCCCAAAAATCTGTAAGTATATATTTGAAGGAAAGAATCATCCTAAATGCTAAATACTGGAATTCTTAACTGTAAAAAACTGATAATTTGAGTATTTATTAATTTTTTAGATGATGCAATATTCTTAATTAACTATTATTGTACAAAAATTAACAATTATTGAAGTTTTAAATTGTTTAAATTGCTAAATTTCTAACTCTGATTATTATTTTGTGTGTGCGTGTATACACACATACACATCAATTCTCAAAAAATCTTAGAGGAATCGTTTCTCAAAGTAGTTATGTGGTCAAAATGACTGCTTCCGTTGCTCTAGTGTTAAGTAATATAAAAATTTATGATTTATATGCTTAACACATTTGACCATAACAAAAAATGTTTTGTAACAAATTTATTTTAGACAAAAAAATTAGAGATTATAGTGAACAGCTGCGAAGTAATTTGCAGTTGGAATGTGAATGGCCAGGATGAAAGTTCAAACCTTTTAAGGCTATTCTGAAAAAAAAAAAAGGTTTTTTTATGGATTTTCAAAAAATGAAAATTAAATATCAGGCCGTTACTTGTGCAGAAATCCAGAGTTTTAAGGCTCAGCAGAGGTCCAGTTTATCTGGTCTCATTCCTGTATGAACCTGATTAATTATTTAAAAGCTTTATGCTAAAAGTGTCCTCTATACTTAACTTTGCATTTGCTTTTGTGTGAAGGCTGCAGTAGTAAAGACTTTCCTACTTAAAATGGTTTTCCCCAATAAAATGCATACCTGGCTAATTAAAATTTCTTTGGTCAGAAGATCTACATCACAAATTATTGCTCGTGACTAAAAATTATTTAAATCTTATGGCGACAGAATTTATTACCACAGAATGATTAAAAGTGGACATGGGTTAAAATACTTAAATTTTAATTTCAGGAATTTTATATTGTGACTTCAAATTGAATATGGAGCCATTATATATATGCAAGGAAGCTTTGCAAAAATATAGGCAAGGTAGCTACAAAAAGATTGCAAATCAAATAAAAATTACCTGCTTAGGAAAACTTTCCAATTTTTTGTTATTAATAGTTTAAATACAGAGCTTAACATTCAAAGAAAAAATAGTATTAGTGACACGATGCAAATATACACCGTGAACTCTTATGGCTGAATTTCTGATAATTATTAATTTTGTATCCCTTGAGTTTAAAAAAAAATTATACAGTATGCAACCTCTTATCCGGCATCCCAATATCTGGACTCTCCCAAAACCGGAATGCAGCAAAATAATGCCAAATTCTGCACCAACACTAAATTATTTGGTAAAAATTGCTCCAAATAGCGGTTATTTGTTTAAAATCCCACCAAATGATTTTTTGCCTTAATTAGCAATATTAATATTATAAAATAATGCGTTGAAATCTACATTTTTCTCACTTCAACTGTTTGCAATCCTGACATAGACAAAGGTCTGGCTGAATCCACAACTTACCACACCGGAAATGTTGCTAAAAATATTTCCGGAAGAAGAGGAAAACTACAAGTATCATGGAGATAAAAGTGAACTCTACCTCCATGGTGGATATATTTGTTCCATGTCAGATAAACATACTTTTGACGAATGACAAAACAGTTTGTTTATGAAACGATATAAAAAACTTATATTTTCAGGAAAAAAACATATTTTCTTTTTTAGAATGGGTGCCCGTTTATTTGATGCCTCGATGACTTCGTAGTGGTAAAGTGATGTCATAACGCTTTTCACTGCAAAGTGGCTGGAGCTTTTGGAAAAAGCTACAGAATCTAAAGAAATTTGCAGAGATTTTAATTTTTTTTCTCGTGTACTAGTAAGTTTATAATTTTCAATTTATGGATTTCATTTTCACATATTTTTGAAATTTTTAACATAAAAATTAACTTTTGGTATTTTCAATTAACCATTTTCTTAACTGTTAACTGTTTTACGTTTACTGTTAACCGTTTTGTTTGTTAACTGTTAACCGTTTTGTTCACTGTTTAGAAAACTGTTTTACTGTTTTAGAAAAAAGGTTCCGAATTACGGAAATACCTCTTTTCCAGAATGCCTGAAGTTTCTAGTCCCAAGCATTCCGGATAATAGATCCTGTACTGTATATATAAAAGATATTTTTTGTTGTATTTATTTACAGTCTGTTCTACCTATTTTTCAGGAAAAAAATATTAAATATAGTTTAGACTTCATAAATTAGCAAATTAGTCATTTCTGTCACTGTCCCCCAGTGATGAGTTGAGTTTTCATTTCTTACATTCATAACTTACATACATTTCTTACATTCATAACATACATTCATTCATTTCTTACATTCATAACTTAAGCAGATTGCATGCAACTGCATAGTTGTCGGGTACACTGTTAACTACTGCATGAATTGTTGCGGCATTATGCAGGTAGCATAGGTATGCAGCCGACAGTTGTTGCAAGAAAGCTACTGTAAGTTATGTGCTTTTCAAAAAACAACAACCATACTCATCGCCAGTCAGTTAGTAAATAATAACAGAAAAAATGTTTTCTGATATTTCATTAAAGACTATGAAAGTCAGGAGTTTCTAGACACAATTTTTTATTTATCTTCCTGTGTTTTGACTTTGACAGACTTAACATAAACAAGAAAGATCAATCATGCATAAAGCATTGATTATGAAACACTTTCCAACTACAATGCAATTTCATTTAAACATATCTAAAATGCGATACATTCCTCGGTAATATTTTAAAAATTATCACAATACATTAATTTATTAAATTTGAAACTAAAAAGTTCATCAAGAAAAACAAACTTCATTCAAATGGTGTCAATTAAATATAAATCACCTGGTTCCTCGGTAATGTTTTTAACATTATCATAATACTACAATAATTTATTATATTTAAAAACTTCATCAAAAATAACTAAAATTTATTCAAATGATGCCATCGAAATATAACACGCCTGGCTCTCTTTATAAAAGCAGCATTTCATTCATAACATTTTCCCATTTATTTCATTCATCACAATACTATAATAATTAATTTTATTTAAAAACTTAAGACCATGGAGGAACAAGTAATTAAACTCTATGCTTAAAACTTCATCGAAAAAAATCGTCCTTATCTCTGTAAAATCAATGAATATTTCATTCATATCAGCTATGCAGACTCCATGAGCTAAATAATTTTGCGTTAAAGAGATACAGCAATTCTTATACAACTCATTTTACATATTTTGCTGTTTACATTTTACATAAGTGAAAAATAGGCTTCGTTGTAGAAATAATCAAATTTGGATGATCATTTAAACTCAAATATATTGTAATTGCATTGTTTCAGTATGTAGATGCACAGAATTTAAGCAAAAAATAAAGCGGTTTTAGGACAGATACCACACTCAATATGAATTAAAAAGAACTTTAAAAATCATGATTTTGAGACAAGATGGATGCCATATTTCATTTCGAAGTGGGTCATGTGATCTCTTCATATATTGGTCACATGATTGCTTCATATAAGAGGTGTAATTATTATTTTAATTTTTATTTAAAAAACTACTGAATATATTTTGCTGATATTTTTTTATATATTTTATGGGCTAATTTGAATATTGCCTAAAATTTTTGAAGCAATTTGGGAATTTTAAATCTGCTTAAAAAATGTTTGAAAAATTAGGTTCCATAGGGTTCAATATATTTCATTTTTTCAACCCGGGTTCAATCCAAAACTAATTGGGTGATATTATTCATTTATATTCCCATAGGTCCCACAGACCATCTGAACAACATACTAAAATTTCATTTTGATTAAGTCATTTTTACGGCAGTTATCGTGCTAACGGACAGACAGACAGACAGAATGAACAAAGTCATAAACACTTTTCAACTTTGTTGTAAAGTGTTAATAAACAGGAGCTCCTGCAAATGGTACAAAAGAACTCTAGTCCAGAAAGCTATTATTTTAAATATTGGTTTTAGGGCAAAAATGTCTATACAGTTCTAATTTTTAGAACTTTTTACCCCAAATGCATACTAATCATGGGAATAATTTAACAACATTTGAGTTTTAATCATGTAGAAGGGGGAATGTATTGGAATAACAATCTTCCCCTTTCTACTATTTCTATTTTGTTTCTTTTGCTGGAGGAAAGTATGGCGAGGGATGTTTTCTTTGACTATAGATCAGGGCTTAATCTTATTTATTTATTGTTAGAAGATGACAGTGGGAAAAGTTACTCTCTTAACAAAGGGCCAAGTAGCATGCTTTTCTCATCACAAAAGGGCAAGGTGGGCAATACTCTGATAACAAAAAGGCAACCAGGGCACTGGGCTTTTCTAAAATAGCCCGGGGCAGTGTTGCCCATGCAAATTCAGTGACCCCTACAAATATTTACCATGGGCCCCTTCCTTCATATTTAATTTCTACCTTTATGTGATTTCTTCATGTCTTCTCCCACAAAAAATATATTGGAGGTCTGCCCTTCCTCCCACTTGAGTGGTGCCAGTACCCCTTTCTCTCTCTCCTATGGGTAGTTCTACCTGAGTGAAACTCTGCAGGGGTGATTAGTGGCAAGGCTTAATTTTTGTATGTTCTAGTGTTCAGGTTGTAATGTTATGTTAAATAATTTTTACCATTTCTTGTAAAATATTTAAGTTACTTTCTGGCATAACAAAATAAAAGTTATTTTTCAATGACTCAATGCATGTTGCATTATTATAATAATGTTTAATTAGCTCTTTCATATAAACAGTCATTTTGGCAATGTGGTGCCATTCAGGTGACATGAATATTTTCCCTCATAAGAAAAAAATATTAAATTATTAGAATTCTAAGAAACTCCGAAAAAATCAACTTTGAATGATGTTATCTATCTGCAAAAATGAGGCCAGTAAAATCTGTTTACAATAAAGCTATGATAAAGTTATCTCTAAAAATTTACACCTTACCTAGAGGATTTCATTAAAACAAACTATATTTTTGCAAAATAATTACGTAACATTTATACATTTTGCATTAGAAATTATATGTTTGCATTGTTTACTTGAGTTGATATGCAAAAAAAGAAACTAGTTTTAATATTTTGCACATTTTCGACAAAAAACATGTGTCACCAAAATGATGTTCTTATCAAGTTTACATTCAAACTATGCTTTACAATTCCATTAAATCATGCTAAACAGCTCGGTCATCTATTAGAAAACATAAAAAGCATTATCAAGAACTTATTCTTAGCAAAAGTTTTTAGAAATTATAAATTTTTTTTTTGGAACCCGAAAATTAAGAATTATCAGAAATTTAACCTCATAACTTAAAAAAAAAAAGCACACAGTGAAATACTACAAGAGTTATAGGCTCAACAGATAAAATTAATGACATTAGATGCTGACCAGTTTGATAGAATAGAAACATACCTGGCAAAAGGATCACTTCCACCAAATGCATCATTCTTCAAACCCTCCTCTCCATACTGGTCATATGTTTTACGTTTTTCATCATCAGATAAAACCTAAATAAATCAAGAAAATTAAGTCAGCAAATTTAACCAAAGGCCCTAAAATATTTGAGAGATTGAGTTACTCGTGAAATAGGGCTTGATTTAGGGCGGAAATTCTCCCATCACCAAAAATTTGGGGAGAAATTTAAAAAATTAAGATTCTTATTAGTAAAATGTAATAAGGATATTTTTATATTGCAATACAAGAAGCATATACAAAATTAACATTGAGTATCTTCAGTCTTGATTTGAAAATGATAAACTTTATTTTTTTAAATAAATTGAAAATCATTGTTTAGGAATGAAAATGGAAAAAATTAACAAAAGAAGGAAATATATGCAGTTATTTTGTAAATTGCATACATTTTGTAAATCACATAATTTTAAGGTACAGCACATTTTGAATTATTGTAGTTTTTATTTACACTTCATGATAATTTCATTCAAAATATTTTCAATAACTAAAAATATTTTTAAGTACTTTTAATAAAATTAAGATGAGAAAGATGTTCATTTTTAATTGAAATTAGAGATTCTAACCCTGGGTGCAAACATATCAAATTCTAATTTATGCTCTTCAAATGTATTTCTAATGAGCCTTATAATTCAATTCTGAATAAATAATGTTTTAATCAATGTTTTGTTATCCTAAACATATATCCCAATTTCATTAACAATAAGTTTGTAAAATAATATAATAATATCCCAGAATGAAAAGCACAATAAATATAAAAATATCAGTGGATGCAAACAAATTGAAAAATGAAAAAGGTTTAAAAATAAATCAAATTATACACTGACAATTCTGCTAAATTTCCACTTATTACTTAAATGTTTTTTATAAATTACTAGCTAATAAATGAAAAACATTAAAAACACAAATATACTGCAAAGGAAGTTTTTGCTAGGGCTAATTTTTGGTCTAAAATAGTAATTTTCATCTCAAGTAATGGGATTTCAATGAAAAATGTCTTTGATTTTGGAATTGCATCAAAGAAGTCTTTAAAAAATTAAATATTTGTATATTTTTCCAGGGATAAAAAAACAGATGTTCCAGAGAAAATGACAAGTTTATTGCTTAGGTTAAGTATTTAAAGAGGTCAATCACAGGGCCTTAAATGACATTTTATACCTGCTATAATAATTTTCTTCACACTTTAGCAAAAGTTAGCTTGCATTAATTTCGGAAATTGTTAAAAATGTACTATTTATATTTGGTAACAAAATTTTAGTGGACCGAATTTTCATCTAGTAAATATGCTGATAATGCTTTTTTCCCCATCATTTTCAATAAATGTTTATTAATTGTGCACAATAGCGTGAATTCTGTGCAGCACATCGCGTTTAAAGGATTTGGCCAAAGTAATTAGGATTTCTTTGGAGATATTGAAATATTTTTAGTGAAAAAGTTGAAATATCTTTTATCAAAAATCAAAGTTCCGGAATAAAGAGCAGAAAACAAATGTACCTAATTCGGAACATTTGTGTCTCGTGTGCCCAGTATACTCAGGAAATACAACACATAATTAAAAAAAGCTCCTAGCCACAAGTTGTCTGTAACTAGTGAAGAATGGAATGATGTGTCGCATCAGTCCCAGATGCAGCAACTTAGGAAATTTTCGGCAAAAAAGTGCAACTTTGGCAATTTTCCGGGAAAGAGGAGCTGCTGGGAAAGTTTACAGATTTCCCAGTAAAATCACTGTAGATCCGCGGAACATTTTCATTTGCTCTCTCCAGCACATTCGTTATCGAAATTTAAGGAGCATCGTAATGCACAGCGATAACAAGTGCATGTGATTTCCTGCACAACAATTTTTATTCTGCATGGGATATTTGAATTTCATGCATAATTCGCGTTAGCAAAAATCATTAAAATTATCATTTCTGCTATTGTTTAAATCAAAATTTGCAAATTGTCATTAGGTTTAAGATAAATTTAAAAACAAACAATTAAATTCTCCCCCTGTTCCAACATTTTGAGAGATCTCTATTCAAGTCACTGTTGGTCAAGCTATGGCATACCAGAGGCATGTTGTATAGCATGCAGAAACCAAATATATATATTTTTAAAGCACTAGGGGATTTTGCCCCTTGCTTGATGACATTCACTAACTCCATAACTCGTTTTGCAAGTTGGGAAGCTTAGTCTTCTCGTTGATGCTCACAGAGCTAATTTCACAAGCTCTTTCTGCTTGATAAACACAGGTGTAATAAATCCATTGGGGTGATGCATTTTTTACTAGTACTCACCATCTTCAGATCTCATTTAACGAGCTACACATTTTGCTGCTTATTCTTTATATAGTGACAAAAAATCGCATATCCCTTGTTTAAATCAATTTAAATATTACTTTTTTAAAATTGGTAACAGCATTTTCAATAATGAAAGTTAAGTTACTTTAATATTAATTGCCTTGAGATTGCAACAGCATTTACAACAATGAAAGACTACTTTCCAGCCGCCCAAATGGTTACCTTACACCTTTCTGGTAGATCGGACGATCTGGGTCTCAACAACAACGAAAGGCTCTCCGGCCACACACACACACTAAGCTGCCATAAGCCTTAGGGTTGGTCGTGTGGTCTGGGTCTTTAACAATGAAAGACTCCGGCCACACAGTAAGTTACCGTAAGCCTTAGGGTTGGTCGTGTGGTCTGGGCCTTCAACAATGAAAGATTAAATGTTGAAAATAAATGACAGAAAATAAAATTTTCATAAAAAAAAAAAAAAAAAAAAAAAAAAAAAAAAAAAAAAAAAAAAAAAAAAAAAGTAGCTCCACACAGAATCCGGGGAAAGGATAAACTCAAATTTGATAAAAGATTGTATTATCATTGCAAAAACATGTGTAAAATTTTAAGAAAATTGGCTTCGTAGAAGTGGGCCCAAAATTCGATTTCAATATTTGTCCCAAACAAAGAAAAACCAACCTAAATAAAACAGTGCAAAAATGAAAGATTCAAAACCTCTATGAAACTTTTGAATGCCAAGCATTATCATTTGTTACCATCTAGAAGATAGAAACGACAGTACTGAAATCGATCACTGAAAAAATTTAGCAGTTATCTTTTAAAAAAAACTATAATTAATGAATGAATGGGTTCACAAATTAATTTTTGTGTAGGAGCAGTGTATGATATTTACAGTAGCTGTTGTTAAATAATAAATATAGGATCGTACATTAATTTCTCTATATTGTAATATAAAAATAGAGGCCATATAAAATGAACAAAAAGTATATTCATTTTAAAATTCAGTGAAATCCATTTATTAATCATGTGGATTTTGTTCAGTTTGTTTAAAAGAGAATTTTTCAATCTTTTTGATGGTGTAAGGATGGAAACTCTGACAATATTTTTAGTTGCTAAGGAACTGATATATGTTGTTGTTGTTGTTGTTGAAACCCAGACCGTCCGACCTACCAGAAAGGTGTAAGGTAACAGTTTGGACGGTCGGGAAGTGCCACCCAATTTAGACCGGAACCCAGTGGGGGAGGCATCCACAGGGACCGTACCCTCCTTCCCCTACCACCAACCTCTCGGAAGGACTTTCGGACCCACATGTTTAACATGATCGTACTCCACATGAACACGGCGGCAGTTTTGGCAGTGGCTGGAATCGAACCCGGGCCTACCGAGTGCAACTCCAGCGCGCTAACCAATGGGCTACCGCGCCCTGAACTGATATATGTGAATTTCGCTCACGATTGTTGTAAATCAGGCTAAAACAAAAAAATAACTATAACACTAATTCGAAATTAAAAGAAATGCTATTCGGGTACTGTAGTACCTGTGTACCAAATTTCATAATCAAACAAATGTTTAGCTTCCTTACTACAGACTGAGCAGATGAACACACACAGACATCTTTATTAAATAAGATGCCATAAATTATGAGAGGCACAAAATCTTAATATCCAATTTCATAGAGATTTGGATTTGGCATATATTGACCAAATTTTATATCTTTTGTAAATTTGTTTACAAACAGGACCATGATGTTTTATTCTTCAGATCTGTCTATGAAGATAATTTTGTATAGCAAAATAAAACAGATATTCTTATGTTTCTTTTCAGGAGAATTAAATTAAATATTTTAATAGAATGTTTTGAATAATAATGCCATTTAAAATACTATTAGAAATGTACACATAATTGTAAATTTCAAGTTTCTTTATATATTCCATATAAAGAATGGGTATACTGCTAGTTGAAGACCCAGACCGTCCGACTCATCCGAAAACTTGGAGCAACTATTTGGAAAGCCAGGTATACTGCTAGTGCTAGTAAATATTAAAATTTATAATAATGTAGGGCAAATAAATTTGATTATTAAATAGAAAGAGCACACACACATGCACATCAAATATAATTTGATTAAAGGATAGAAAACATCATAATTGAAGTTTATGTTTTCAAGGCAGGGGGGGTGACATCTTAAATGCACTATGACCAGTAAGGTATGTTCAATATATAAAACTTCAAAATGCAATAAAATTGTTTTTAATGCTACATAAAATTACATTTGCCTATATTAATAACCTAAACACATCTTTTTGTTTACGATGAAAGTGTCTTTCTACCATACTTTGAGTCTTCATAATTCTAAAATCACCCTGAACCACAAAATGAAATTCATACTACTTATAGGGTACCAATAGAGTAGTTAATATACAAAATTTCAAATTTTTATCAGGTCTCATTTTCAAGATAGTTGATTTTGAAATATGCAATTTTTTAATTTTTGGCAAGTTTGGTGTTAAAAAAGGTAGAAAGGGGTTTTAAAAATTAATTTTTTTCTTGATAATCTAAAAGTTGTCTTCCTCTAGTTTATGAGAGAAAAATATTAGTTCCTGGTTTTTGGTCTTTCTGGAGTTAGACACCTGAAAATGGCATTTTGCCATTCATATTTACTGAATTTAAGTCAATTTTAAATCTATTAAACTAAAACTAAATACAACGTAAACACCTATTATGAAAGCTCAAAATGTCTACTTTTAGAGGAAAGAAAGTTTGCTTAGTTATCTTTGATAGTTAGAGTTATAGTCCTTTCCGCAAACCCCAGAAAACCCGAATTTTGGTCCACTCCAGCAAGCAAAAATAGGCCCAGATCAAACATAGCGGCAAATCATTAAAATGAAAAGCTCTTTTGGTGTATATACACAAATAGTAATAATTGTGGTAGGAATATAAAAAAATAGTAAAATGGTCAGTAAATAGTAAAATGGTCATAGTAAATAGTAAATAACTCACTTTGCTTATTTTACCTAAAATTACCCTAAATGACAGGAGCCTTTCAAGTTCTAAATTGAAATTACTGTACAAGTAACTGATTCTAAATTGATGTTTCTCTATGGACTTTACTTTTCATAGCAAATTTTTTTCACTGACATTGTGATGATTATGACAATCTTTAGAAAATTAAAGTAGTACTTATACAGAAGGCCTTTTTATTAGATATAAATTTTCATTCAACAAAAAAACTCAAAAATATATTGTAATTAAGGGTTACAGAATGTTGAAAGAGAATACTCAAAATTTAAGTGGATAAACATACTTCATAAGCTGCACCTAAATCATGAAACTTATCTTGAGCATTAGGATCATCTGGATTTTTATCAGGATGCAACTCTTTAGCTAGTTTTCTATACGCTTTTTTAATTTGATTTAGAGTAGCAGACCTTGGCACACCCAAAATGGAATAAAAATCTCTCCTGGAATAAAAAAACAAAATAATTAAAATATGGAAACAAAGTGTATATAGAAATAAAAAAACAGGAAACATTGGAAGAAAATTAAGTATTTCAACATTTAAAATCTTAGTATACGTATGGTATTTTATGTACTGGTAAAATTTCTTTGACTAAACACGTATGTAATGAATATGTACAAAACAAGAAATTACATACTTTTGCCAACTTTAGATTACACCACACACTCGTATACATACTTTCCCCTGACAGGGATTGAAATTCAGGGCAAGATAACAGAATTTCTGCCAAAAAATCACAACACCCACCTCAGGAAATTTGTAAGGTGGGAATCTTCTACCTCAAAATAATTGGATCTATCGGTGGTATCAGGGAAATTCTGATATATTGGTGAAATCGATAATCTGTGTTGGAACACCCTTAAATTTAACTGCCATTATATCCAAGGACAGTAGAAATAATTATAATACTGAAAGTACTAAACTCTCAAGTTCTTTTATATTAAAAGAAATAAAAACCCTATATAAATTCATATAAGCATTTATAATTTTTTCCCCCAAGACAACACTTTTTAAAAGCATTAATGTGTATAAGAGATTAAAGGGTTAATAAAAACAATTTTTTTTTTTTAAACATATACTACAAAAGTAAAAGTATCTAATACAAAATTTTTTCACTGTTTTGGTAAACAGAGACATAATAGCCAAAGATGAAGGAGAGGCTAGCTAGGAACGATACTCTTTCATTGCCTAAACCAGAGACAGGGAGCTTATCAGGATATAAGCCACTATAAATAAAAAAGGAAAACTAAGGCCCAATATTGCAAGTTTTATTTATCAAAGAGCCTTCCACATGGTCCATATTTGGCTTTTGACCATCAGTGACAAAAATGTAGCATGTCACTGATGGTCAAATCTAATGGTCAAATGCATGTACAAATCTAATGGTCAGGGGAAATTAAAGTACAAGAAATTTCAGTGTTAATGTATAAGTGTGCTCAGCAGAGTCCTTAAAATTGCTCACATATAGGAATATTAGAATCAATTAATTTATCAAATTTCACTAGTTTATTTGTACATTTTAACATCCAAGTTAGAATGATAAAATATGTTCTGTCTATCATCTTGGATAACATTAAAGGAATATATCAAGATAACATTAAAGTAATATTTCTTGTTATAATACTTAATTTTTTGTTATAATACTTAATTAACATAAAGTATTATAACTTGGATAACATTAAAGTAATATTTCTTTAATATATCAGGGATGTAGCTAGAAAATTTGGAGTGGTGGTTTTTTTTTTTTTTTTAAACGATGCACAAAATTATTAGGTTTGTAATTGTCATTTTAATGTAAATAAAACAATGGTTTGATTTAAAATAGAACAAGTTACACACAATACAGGCTTATTAATTTTTGGCAAAACTGCAGAATACAATACCCAAAACAGAAACACTGAATTCCGATGAATTGATCTCGTCTCAGATGAGCCATGAGTGTTCTGCTGAGCGTGCATGCGTGGGTGCACAGATAGCTCACAATACGTCACGATTGCCTGTATTCGCATTGTTATGCAGTTGTTCTGGTTGAGATTCGAAAATTTGTGGACGGTGGAACCTACTACGCGCGGCTTATATGTAGAAAGTATAAAGAGAGCAGTGATGAATATTAAGGGGGGGGGGGGGGGAATCTTGCTTTTATCTAGTGTTAAAATTTTTTTTAAAAAATAGGAGGGGAGTACTCATTGGCAATCGTGAGTGGTGGTCGGGGCCGACCAGTGTAGCTACATCCCTGTATAGTATATATTAATTTTCTACATCTTTTATAATGCTAAGCATACAACTATACATATATTTTAAATTAATTTAGTACTAATACTTTAATTACTTCATACCACTAGATTTGTGTCCGATCACTTCATTTTACTACCAACAATGTAGTGGTCGAAAAAAATTAAACTATTCCTACATTAATGTAAAATGTGTGCATGGTTGTATAATTAAGAAAAGATATAGAATAAACAACTATTAAGAAAAATACTACTTTAATGTTATCCCAAGATGATAGACCAAACATTTCACAATTTCAATTCTGATCTTAAAATTAACAAAGAAACAAGCAAAATTTAATAAATTGAATTAATCTTAGTATGCTTATGTTTAGCAATTTTTTACTGATGTGCTCACTTAGTATAAGTAAATTATTAACACAGAATTTTTTTGCACTTTGATCTCACCTGATCACTAGATTTACACATATGTACATATAGTGGTTGGTAGCAGAATAGGGATCCAGGTAGTCAGCTGCCTAGATACACTGTATAAATAAATATAAAATGACCTATTTTTCAATATTTGACTTCATTTATGATGAATGAAACTGCATTCTTGCTAATTTCTCTCAAATTTTGAACATTAGAGATTGGCAATATGAGATCATTTACTAAATTTCTACCTGAGAGTCAGTTTCCTATGTACTGTGATAATTATTAAATTTCTATTATTTTCAGATGCATGTAGAAAATTTTTCCTTTAAAAATATACTTTTTACTTTAGTACCACAGTTCATAATATTTGAAAGCATCCTTTAACCACATACAATCATAACAGGCCATAAATGGCTCAGAAGCAATGTTTCTGACAAATGGGCTAAACTATAGACTACTGAAAACTTTCTATGTGATCGTTATCCCATTTTGAAATAAACATTTTAAGCTAAAAATAGTAAACAATTTTGAATGAATTTCATACATTTTTCAAATTTTAATGAATTAAAAAATAACCACAATGACAACTTTTAAGGCATGACAAAAACTGTTATCCACCATGAATTAAAGATAAAAGTGCAGCTAGAAAAGATCTGGTAAAAACCAGTATTTGGGTACATATTGTTGCAGTTTTCCAGAAGATGAATCCCGATTGTTAAGTTATTTGAAATCCAGTATGAAAAATATGCAAGAAAATAGTTTCACACATTTAAGTAACACAAATACCAAAGAATTAATATTATTCATGGTAAATATGCTATGTTTACTCTTTATTTTACAACATACCCCAAACTTGAAATGTTATGCTATTTTCTTTAAGTGTAGGCAGTTGTTAATGTTTCGTAGAGTACCGGTTGTTAACATTTTAGCAGCTCACCTTTGGCAGTAATACCCACCAAAAACATTAATTTCGACACTGTCAAAGCAATCTATCTAATAATAAAGTTTTAACATATATTTTACAACTTTTCTTAAGGAAATAAAATACACTCACTCATCGCAAGAGGTTGAATTCATTTGACGGTCATTAGTGTTGGTTGTTTATAACATTTTTAAATATATTAATTAGGGTAATTCAAATATAGTATTATATTATGGGTTAAAATACATGCATTTATGAAATAAGGTATCGTATTTCTATTTGTATTAGAAAAATAGTGTTGAAAAGCATATCATCACCGAAAATTATGTAAAGACAAATTAATAGCATCAAAAGTATTATATCAATACAAACTAAGATACTTACCCTCCTAATACTTGACAAACAAACAAAAATAAATTGATTAGAATTATAAATTTTAACGAAAATCCTATTGTTAACTCCATCACCAGCTGATTTTCATACTTCAAAACCAAAGCGCGGTTTGCGGTTCAGTTTTTATTACGATTACACGTCATGTTAAAATAAAATACGTCATATAAGCACTGCAGATCATTGATGTAAGAAATTACATGGATGACTTCATTTTGTACAAATCTCGTTTTGCTAACTGCTCTCAAGTTCTATATTTTACATTTACATAAGTTCTGAATCATTTCATTCTAAAAACTGTAAATTTTACGACTCTACAAACTGTAAAACGAATTGGTGAATTCATTTCGTGTGCTCTTAGATATTTTTTTAATTAACTTTCCCATTTACTAGATTTTACTTAAAATTTTTGGCAACACTATTTTATAACTTTGTTGGTCTGCAAAATTTACGTTTTTGCACTTGTGAAGTGTAAAATCAACTACAAAAACAAAAAGAATAAATAAAATAATCATGAATACAGTGTGCAGGTTGACGAAATTTCCCAGCTGCCGACAAATTAGCGTAAATATGATATATTAGAGTTCTTTGTATTTATGTTTACCTTGTAATTTGCACCTCCTTGATTATGCTAAAGGTCAAATTCTTGCATTCAATTGTTTATTAAATATTTGGCTAAATTTTTTTATCCTAGTACTATACAACACCCATAACTTTACAAATGCGGTTTTTACAGATGTTTAGATTGCAATTTACTTCTGCTACCATAAGTACTCGAAGATTTTGCTTGTCGTTTTGATGAGTCCTAAAAAGACTCATCAGTAGTCGAACTCACTCGACTGACCCGAGGGCTTACAGTAGCAGTTTGAGTGGCTGGGAGCTACCAGACTCATCAATAGTATACATTTTTAACTCCTGTACTACTCACAGTTTGAAAGGTTTATTCAGAATTCCCATTTTCTTAAAGCATATGAAAGGTTTCTGTGGATTTAAAAGATTATTTGTACATCCGAGAGTTTACAGTTATTCATTTGTTAAATTTATATTAATTGCTAAATATATATTAATTATTAAATATATTTGATCTATTATGTGTAAATTAATAGTCGATAGTTAAACATAGCTAGTAATATCTATATGAGCATTAGCTATACTTATAGCTGGGGTTCAGTTCACAATTATGTTCAGACAACTACCTGCTAACAAAAATTTTCTAGTTCTCAGATATTGTATTCTGCAATAGGTTTTCATTTACCAAAGAAAGTATAAAATTTTTACAATCAAAACAGTGATTTGTTAATGGTCAAAATAAGATGTTTTTCGCAATTTGTTGATGTAACTATGTCAATATGTTTGATATTTTTAAAATGCACCTTTTTTAAAAAAAAAAAAGTATTTCTCATTTGAATTTTATGCGTGCCGTCAACCGGGTAAGAATGAACCCATTTTTGTAGTTTTCATCAAAAATGCTTTTAATTTTATGTAAAAAATTACTTAGAAATATTTTTTATACATAAATTTTAATATCTTTCATTTTAATTTGTTAAATTTTCTTTTAATTTTATAGATTACTCAGGGTAAAAATAAAAGAGAGGAGTCAAAGTTACCTGTCATAGTTCGTACATTTGTAAAAATCCTTGAAAAGTGCTTGAAAAAAAAGTTCATTTTCAAGTGCTGAAACATTCAAGTGTTCATTTTCAAGTGACAGCATGTTGAAACCCAGACCATCCGACCTACCAGAAAGATGTAAGGTATCTGTTTGGACGTCCAGAAATGATAACATGTTGTTGTTGAGACCCAGACCGTCCAACCTACCAGGATGGTGTAAGGTAACCATTTGGACGGCCGGGAAGTGCCACCCTATTTAGACCGGAACCCAGTGGGGGAGGCATCCACAGAGACCGTACCCTCCTTCCCCTACCACCAACCTCTCTTACGGATCCACATGTTTAACATGTCGTACTCCGCATGAACACGGCGGCAGTTGTGGCAGCGTGCAAACCACCGGGCTACCGCACCCGAAATGTGCCAACAACACGCGGTGTTCCCAGGAAATGATAACATGTGTAATTTTTTCAAAAAACTATAATGTATGCAAATTTTTAAAAATCAGCAATTCAACCCATAATTCCTGTACTCTACACAGCCTTCTAGCTGTGGATCGCCATTGCTCAAAATCACAATAAAATGTTTCAGTTGGTAAGTATACAAATGATCAAAACGAAATTACGAATTCAGAAATATTTACAAGAGCAAAATCAGATATCTTTACCAAAAAAAAAAAGTGTGAGACTATTATTCAGAAATAGAGATATTGAAGAAGAAAAAATGTTTGAAAATGGATATCTATGCATTGATAGAATCAGCTGGTAAATTATCACTATTAGATTATAAAGCCAAAAAACATAATATTACTTTCATATCAGTCAAATAGTTTGTGACAAACCATCAAAGAAAAGTTTGAAGAAAATTTGTTAGAAATAAGTTCAATGATACAAGCACTTGTGATGGAGTTTTGTGTGTGTATGGGGTCTAGAAAATCTTAGCATTGTTAATATTGCTGCATCTGAAGTCTTTATAGTCCGTGAATAATGTTTGAATTTTTTTTTCAAGAAGATTGTATGAACCATGCCTAGTGTTTGGGGTTAACTTTGACCACTTGTTGTTTTTTCACATAAGTCAATTTAGAAAACTCCATTAGGATCAATGTTAATGTTTAAGGTAGCTATGATTATAAAGCTGGATGGGAGTCAATTTTACCTGTGAAAATTTCCCCAATTTTTATGGAGTTGCAAATTAAATTCATGTACATTCAACCCAGACAAATGAAATTTTAATTTAAAAAAAATTAAGCAAATACATTTCAAAACTTTTAAGAACTTTTCCTTAAATAATGAAAGCGTTCACTATTACAAATTTTCCACAAAACAATGTATATTTAATGGTAAAATTTTTACAATATAAAATAGTGACAATGTCATCTACAATACAAGCAGATTATCTGGCATACAAAAATCATTCTCATCTGACAACAGGTTGATAGTAAAGCGGTGACCAGCGGTGATAGTAAAAAATTAACTTTGTAAAAAAAAATTACCCCAGGGGGGTAATGTTACCCCTGTGGGGTCAGAATAACCCTAGTTGTCAATATTTGACAAAATTTAAAATCCAAACTTTTTAGCCATTTGTAAAATCTTATGCTTTAACTAAAATTGATAATCTCCCTTAATTTTCCTTTCTTTTATAATAAAATCTATAGGATTTAATTTCATAACAACATATATTAAAAAAAAAATCCTCCCCAACACTTTTATTTTATTAACCAAAATTTAATTCTTAAGTTTTAAAATGTAATGATATATAAATAAAAATTTTTACTTAAAATTACTTATAAAGCATGATTTATGGAGTTTTATTATACAGGGTGTCCAGAAAGTTCCGGAACGGCGCAATATCTCGAGAAATACACTTTGGATCAAAAAATAAAAAAACATGTATTCAATATTTTTAGAAAAGCTATCCAATGATACCAAAATTAAACCCCCTCAACTTTGAAATTTTCAATGGGATCCCCCCCCCCCCCCCCTCCATTTTTTATTGCAGATTTAGATTCTCCAGAAAAAATTACATACATTTGACCTACGATTTTTGATTTTTGCTACCACAAACAGCGCTATAATTGAGAAAAATGGAAGTGGGGCACAAACGCTTAAAAATGGGAATGTCTCAGGAAATACACTTCGGATAGAAAAATGAAAAATTACGTGTTCAATATTTTCAAAAAAACTATCCAGTGATGTTAAAATTGACCCCCTCCTCCTTTTAACCATTCACTTCAGCGACAACTGTTGATTTCAGTTTAGAGAGATTTGTCCTCTTCATTGATTGCCAGGCTGCAATTCACACTGTATCAAGTCATGCTCCACTGCCTACAGACATTGAATTTAACTGTAAAAACATCATTAATACTCTATTGGTCAAATGGAAAGGAGATTGTTCTACAATGGATCCCCAGCCATTGTGGCTTGTAGGGAAATGAAAAAGCAGACCATCTGGCAAAAGAGGCATCTCTTATGGACCCACCGCTAATTTGAGAAATGTTAAAATTAAAATCAGGCAGAAAATTTGAAGTTTCCGCGCAACTGCCAGAAGAAAGCGGGTTGCGGGAAAATCTTGGGAAGGCCTACTGACATCTTGTCTTCCAAGAAACTTTCCTAGGGCTCTTGGGGTTTCATCTTTCTGATTGCTGACTGGACATGACTATCTGCGGGCACACTTGCACCGTTTTGGACTCGCTGACTCTCCTGACTGTATTCTGTGTGAGGAAAGTGTTGACATGAATGGCAGGCATCTCTGGAGTTGTTCTGCTCTCCAGGATGTCCATACTTCTTCTTACTTTAAGACGCTCTCCACCCCTGGAGATACTTTGTATTTATATATTTTAACTAATATTGCACGTAATAAATCTCTAATAAATGAGACTGCAAAAAATTATATTAATTGAAATTCATTTCTCTTTACAAAATTGTCGAATAATTAATATCTGAATATCATTTAAGGATTTAATATTGTGTTATACATCTAGCTCTATTTATATATTGATGCTATCAACCTGGTAGGTCACTCAAACAGCTGGCATATAAGTTTATAATGTCATGTGCACCTGTTCTATTCATAATACTTTCCTCATAAAGAAATTCAGGGTTTATAGGCATCAAGGAAAACTTGAAAATGTTAGGGAATAAAAAAATATATAACTAAAGAAGTCAAAAGAAAATTCATATTTCCATCAAAAATCTGTAAATTTTCAGTGTGGACCTGGTAATTATCTCCTCCCCCCCCCCCCTCCCCGATATCTGAAATATTGGGTTTAAACTCTGAAATATTAAACTAGTAAAAAAAAAAAGTTGTAATGAAGACATAATTAGTTTTTATTTACTGTAAATATAATGTTTTACCTTTTTATTCTAAAGTAAAAAGTGCAATATTAAGTAATATTTCAATCCATAAGTATAAAATATTGTGATTCGAATGTTTTTTTACATTATTTGAGGTCTTTAATTATTTATTATAATAGGTGACAACAAATTATTTGCTTAATTATTTGTTATCTTAAAAGAATGCTACTAGTAAACATCTTTATTTATTTATTGTTTGCTGTAAACCTAGAAATTTATGAAAATTTTTCTAGAAAACCTGGTAACCTTGGAGAATTTAGTTTCAGAAATTGAAACTCTATATTCGATGAATTTGTCTACATTCCACTAATGGTGTTATTACACAGAGCAATTTTTATTGCCGAACTTCAGCAATTCCGCCCATCAATCTAGTTTATGCCCCTCCTTTTTAACAGTCCCCTCCTCTCTAATGTCTCCGATTTCATTTCAGAAAGCATTCTTTGGTGTGTTTTTCATATAATTTGAATCTTTTATATTCCAAAAGTATCTGTAATTTGTTAAAAGTTCTATTATTATTTTTCCATCTCCAGACTTTAGCAATTCCTCCTGGCAATAATACTTTAGGCCCCGCCTTTGTATAACGCCCCTCTTGTCTAATATTGCTGAGTTCATATCAAGAAGCATTATTTAGTGAGGATTTTCTCGTATAATCTGGATCTTTTATATGTCACAGGTGTCTGTAATTTGGTATAAGTTCTATTATTATTTTTATATCTCCAGACTTTAGCAATTTCGCCTGGCAATGATACTGTAAGCCCTTCCTTTCTAACAGTCCCTCCCTGTTTAATACTGCTGATTTCAGGAAGCATTCTTTAGTGTGATTTTTCGTATAATTTGGATATTTTATATCCCACAGGTGTCTGTAATTTGGTAGAAGTTCTATTATTTTTTCCATCCCAATTTTCTAATGTAATTGAGCTGCTTCGATGTGTTTGCATTACAGTTACCACCGCCATCTTGAATTCAAATGAGGAGAGGAAAGGTGGAGCGGAGTGACGTCCAATTTTATCGTCCTCTGATTGGTTCGCCGCTCAGAAATTGAGCAATTTTTATTGCCGTGTACGAACGAATTGTGGCAATTCGGCGGCAAGATTTCTTCCCATTGAAATGTATGGTGTTGCTGAAAAATTGCTGGAAGGAATTGCTCCGTGTAATAACACTATAATGCACATGATTCTGTGATAACGAAAAGGGTATACATATTCTGTTATCACCTGAGCTTACCAAACTCGGTAGCAACCAAACGATTTTTTCAAGCCTTTTAAAATGAAAGGTAACATGCTATAATTGTGGTCATTTGGAACAATAATACAGATTTTTATACAGAATGTAGATTGAATAATGCTAAACCTTTCAACAGTAATCCTGGGGACCTACGATAGAGTGGATTTAAGATAGGTGGACTAAGTGATTGCATGAGACTCACAAGACAGAAAATGCAATGCTGCACAATATTTTATTAGAAATTTGGGGAACCAGAATGTTTTAAAACTGTGTATGAACCTGGCCTGACACAAAACCTTGAAATGATAAATGAACTATGTGATCGATTGTGGCTCCTCTAATAGTATTTCCAATGCTGCTAAATCTTTCAACAATAATCCAGGGTTCTAAAGGTTTTTAAAACTAAGAAACCTGGCTGACCTGAAACCTCACATGTAGATTTATGGTAGGTGAATTAAACAAGAAAGTGTGATGAAACCATTTAACAAAAATCCTGGAAAATTTGAACAGAAATTTTTTGCTAAATCCATATTAGCTATATCTAAAACTAGCCAATTTTGAGAAATTGACATTTCAAGAAAAATTAGAATTTTTGAGTAGGAAATGTAAATCCCTAATGACCCTTTACCTCTTTCGGAATTTGATACTGAATCCATATCAGTTATTATCTAGCAGATCCTGAGAAATGGATGCTTAAAGAAGTTTAGCTGTTATTAAATTGTTAAAATCTTATTTTAACAATTGTATGACAAAATTTTTGCTTCCAAGAAAAACAATGAAAATGTATAAAAATAAACTAAGCCCTTAAAATAGGCATATACACTCTTTTGCAAGAAAAAACCCGAAGTCCCCCCGAAGAAAGTGACTGTTTTTATTGAAATTAAATATGGGTACAGCTCATACACAGGTAATGAAATGATTACAAAATCAAGGCTGCAGGACCCATTAATGGTTAGCAATTGCATATTGAATTTTTAAATCAGTAATTGGTGACCCCCCACCCCCCCACCCCTTGCCCGCAATATTTGTTTGTATGCGTCTAGGTAAGGAGTGATAAAGTTTCCTAATGTCATCCTGCTATACATTCTGCCAGGCATCCCTCAATTATTGCTTCAGATCTGTTACATTTCGGGGTGCCCGAATCTGGTAACCTAGCATGTCCCATACATGCTCGATTAGCAAAAGGTCTGGTGGCCTTGCTGGCCAAGGAACAGTATCAACAGCATGGAGACAGTCCAAAAATATGTGAGCCATATGTGCCATAGCATTATCGTGTTGGAAAATGGCCCCATAATGACATGCCATGAAGGGTAAGTCAAACAGCAGCAGGATTTCATCAACATATCATTGAGCTCTTAAAGTTGTACGCAGGATGACTAGGGACGACCTGCTGTCGTAAGAGATAGCACCCTACACCATCACACTAGAGGTAATAGCTGTGTGTCTGTTGAAGACCCAGACTGTCCGACTCGCCCTGAGGACTTGAGCAACTATTTGGATGGCCGGGGCTGTGTGTCTGTGTAAAACGAAGGGTGATTGGGACCCCTGACCGTGGCGCCTCCACACACGTACCCAATAATTATCTGCAAAAAGATTGAAGTGTGATTCATCGCTGAACACTATGTGATGCCAGTCTGCTGGCAGCCATGATGCTCAGCTATGACACCACTCCAAACGACTCTGTCGATGTTGTGGGGTTATGGGCAAGCATCTTAAAGGCCGCTGTGAGTTGTTGTTGAGACCCAGACCGTCCGACCTACCAGAAAGGTGTAAGGTAATTGTTTGGATGGCCAGGAAGTGCCACCCAATTTAGACCGGAACCCAGTGGGGGAGGCATCCACAGGGAACGTACCCTCCTTCCCCTACCACCAATCTCTCGGAAGGACTTACGGACCCACATGTTTAACGTGATCGTACTCCGCAAGAACATGGCGGCAGTTGTGGCAGCGTGCAAATCCAGCACGCAAACCACCGGGCTACCGCGCCCAATATGTGCCAACAGCACGCGGTGTTCCAGGCCGCCGTGAGTGTAACCCCACCTCATCCAAACGCTGTGAAATGGTGGAAGGTACCACGGGTGGTATGGAAGAGGTTGTACCATGTTGGATGGTGGACAATGATGCCGTTGGGTCAGTTTGGGCCTGTCGCACAATCATCCGATCTTGCCTTGCATTTGTGCACATTAGCCTTCCAGAGCCTTCATTCCGCCGATGAGTTACTTGCAGCAATTATTGTTGCCAGCATCTTTGCACAGCAGTGTCCGTTCGATGCAGGTGGCGGCCTATTACTCGGTATGACCAGCCAGTTTCACACATTGCAACTATACGACTACGTTTGAACTCGTCTAATTGCTTATAAGATCTTCGACAATGTCGTAATGGCATTATTGGTTGTGTCTCTATGGAACTGCAATGCCCATAATGAGCAACGTTAAACCATCCAGATTTTTAACCTGTTTTATAGGATGCAAGTTGAGCAGTAGAAACACATGCTATGACCGAAGTTAACCCTTTCGGGACGGCGGCATTCCGGAGCTGTCGCGGCCCAAAAGACGACGCGCTTCGCTTCCGAACTGGTCGAAAAGGACGGCGCATTTTTTGCGCTAAGCCTAACTCTAAAAAAAAAATTCACTAAAAATCACCTATTCAACACAGAAATCTACTTTTTTCAGGAATATAAGAAATATTTATGTTCTATTTGATGTATAATTTTCATACAAATCTGAATACAAAATACTCGTTAGTTGCTCCCATTCTTTTATCCAAAATAAACGAATAATTTCACTGCCTCTAAAACCCAAACAAAAAAAAATACTCTCTTATATTCCTATGATTCACCAACTAAATCATAACGCTGAAATAAAAATAAAAACCGAAACTCAATTATAAAATTGTTGATGCAACGAGAATTGCTCTGTTTGTTTACGTTACAAAATGATTTTCACCGCTCCAAATGGAGAAATAATTCATTCGATCCTCTTCTGCCAAGGTCATGCCTCTGCAAAATACATTGAAGTTAGTTCCATGGACAAGTAGCGCCATCTAGTTCACAAATTAAAACGTTCCGCGTGGTGGCACTTATAGGTGCCACTATCCGCTTGCGGTAAAATTTTCTCTGGCCCGAGTGAGTGCCGTTCGTCGCGAAAGGGTTAACACTCATTGGCCTTGCAAATTTAATCATTTGCATACTTGGTATAAAGGAATTTGTATGCGAAATTTGAAGATGATCGGATTATTTTTTAAGGATGCTTCATTTTTTTTTTTTTTTTTTGCAAAAGAGTGTATATGCACTAAATCATAAAACAGACATTTAGGTACTACATTATAAGACTTGATTTGTGGACCCCTTAGATATGGTTAAGGATATGTGTTGAAATTCTTCAATTCTATAGTTTGGAGGCAAATAGGCAAAATCCAAGCTATATTAATTACATGTTTTATTAATTGTAATAACATGCAAATATTTATTAATTAAAATTGTATCATTAAAAGAAATTTTTGATAGTCTGAACTAATTATGGGGCTTATTAGGAACTTGTTCATGTATATTTTCTCTAGCTGTAAAAACTTTTTTCTTATTTCAATTTCTTATTCACATATAAATATTTGCTTATTGTTTCTAGAAATTTAGAGCTGCTTCATCTACTTCTGCCAAACAAAAATCTGAACCTGAAGTTGAAAATCTTGTCAAACAGAGTGCTAAAGTAAGCTATATCTTTTTACATAATAAAGGAAGATGTCTGTTTGTGTGTGTGTGTGTTGTTGTCTGTAGTGATATATTTAAGTTTCATACAACCATGAAATTTGGTACATAAGTACTTCAGGACCTGAATAGGTGCACCTTGGCATTATTTTTTAAATTTTGAATAAGTTTTTTAGTTATTTTATGTTTTAGTCTTATTTATAATAATTTTGGCCAATATTCATGCAAATTGAGTCCTTAGTGCCCTAAAATATTGTTCACTGTTACTATCACCAAAATTTACATAAAAGATTTTTGACTATAAGGGTTGCTTAGGATTTTTGATTACTTTCACTAGCTTATTCACCAAATGAAAAAATTTTTCGCCAATATTTGCCAAATTTTATTTTGATTTTCCATTTGATTTGATTTATAAATTCTCAAATTCCAAAGATCATTGTTTTGGAAAAGACACACAGTAATATACATTATGATTAATAACTATGGTTTTTGATTTTGACATCACCAAATTGTGGCAGACCACTAAAATTCTGTTTTTATTAGTCCAATTGCAAATGCACTGGTTTTAAGTTTTAATCCAGTGAACCATCATTAAGTTCTAAAACTGAACCTTGTACCATATATTTTATTAAAATTAAGTTTATTAATTTTAGATTTCTGAGAGTGCTGCTGGAATAACTGTAGCTTCTATTGAAAATTATAGCCCAATATCTCAAGTATCTGTTGTGTTTAAAGCAGGTTCACGCTACGAGCGCCCATCGACCTTGGGAGCTTCACATTGCATAAGGAATGCTGCAACTCTAGTTAGTAATTATTATTAATTTTTTTAAAGATTTTTCTTATGTATCTATGTTAGTTAAAGTAAACTAACATTCTTTTAATTTCTATAGTCAACAAAAAGTCACTCTGCTTTTTTTATAACAAGACAGCTAGAAATCAAGGGATCAAAGTTGAAGTGAGTTTTTTTTATTATAACTCCTAAAATTCAATCTGTAATATCTAATAATTTAGACCTCATATGTGAAATACACACTATTCTTGTACCTTCCCGGTCGTCCAAATAGTTGCTCTAAGTCCTTTGGACGAGCCGGACGGCCTGGGGCTTTCACACTATTCTTGTAGTTCTTAAAAGTACTTTAATGTTATAAATTCAATTTAAGGATTCTTAAAATGACTTAATTAACTAACATCTTAATTTTCAGATGATTAAAAAATTTTAGAAAATGGATCAGAAAATATAAGAGGATTTTTTATTTGCTTTCAATATTTCCCTTCTTCTCATAATACAAAAGTGTGCTTGCTGTCTTTAAAAGTTCTTAAAAACTGCTTCATTCCTGATTTTAAGGACCTTAAAACTGCTTAAATTTATATCAAAGTGCTTAACTTCTTTACAGATATCGTAATTCAGAAATGACAATAAAAAATAAGGAAAATTGTGTTCTGTCCAATAGTGACAATCAAATAGCAAACTGCGGAATTTTTTTTTAATTGCCATATTGCTAGCTTCCAGTTTCTTCTATTGTCCTAGTAGAAACAGAGTTCTCATTCCCCCAGTCTAATAATAGACTGCATCACCCATAATCAGAGTGTAGTACCTGCAAAAATTACAGTCCTTTTTATGTGTAACATTTATTGCAAGTCTGCTTGCATGTCTATTCATTAAAAAAATGAAAAATCTCAGCTATATCCTACTTAGATATTGAGTATTTCTGCTTGATATGAAATGTATGGTAGTGCTTGTTATTTTGAAATGATTTTGATTCAAGGATTCCATGTACATAATTTGTTGTAAAATCAATACATAGTTTCATGTAATAGAATAACAGATTTTGTAAATGTAAATGAAATAATAGATGCAGTGGAAAATTACACAATTATAAAAAAGTTTTATATTTTATTGAACTCTATATAGCTTATGTCCAGGGCTATTTGGTGTGTTTCTGCTCATTTTTTATTAAGTTGTGGCTTCAGAGAGAACATTGTGATAATATTGATTAATTTTCTAATAATTGCTTTAAATTGTTCAAAACTATTCAGTAGTCTGCACAGAACTTGCTGTTGTGGTTTTTTTTCTTATTATTGACATTTCTTCAAAGTTAGATTATTATCAACTTTTCAGCCAACAAGTTGCTGTTGTAACTATTGCAAAGATGCATTGCTTTTTACTTTATGGAATATATGAAAGTTGTAGTAGTAAATTTCTAAATGCCCATTGTAAGAAAGTTATTGATATCATACAGTTGAGTGAGATTGACTGACTGAATGACTAAGGGATGAATTACACAAACTGTTGAAGGTAAAAACTTGAAACTTTGCATACATATGAAAATTCACCTATATGTAACGAGAAAATTCTAAAATCTTGGAATTTTGTATGAAAAATTTATACATCTCAATTTTTTCTTCTAACATTCTTTCAGCTATAACTCTAGAACAGCTAGACATACAAAATCTGTTTTTGTACCCTCATGTGTAAAAAAAATATCCTATATTTTCTTAATTGACTTTATTGGTGTACAACCAATCATTACTTTAATTAAAAAATAATGGTTTATTATTAATTATTTTGGTTAAAAAATTATGAAATGTGTGCCAACAATGGAAGGAAACTATATACACAGACAAGGGACACAAGGAGACACTTTATCAAGTTATACAACAAAATGATCCTAGAATATCACCTAATTATTATTACTAATTTAGGGTTACTATTGTGCCTTGAAAGCCTGGAATTTATAATAATAAAGAAAGATTTTTTCTGTTTGTTCCTTTAATGTAGTACGTCTGCTGTAGTGGAAAATCTAAGTGGCATATGGCCATGAAATTTGGTACATGGGTACGCCAGGACCTGGGAAAGAGCACCTTGGTGTTATTTTTTAAAATTTGAATTAATTTTTTAGTTATTTTAGCACAGTTTTTATTTACACAAATCGGTTTCTAAGTAGCAGGAAAATTATTACAGACTTTTTATCTTAACATCATAGGAAAGACTGAAAAATTTTCTTTCAAAAAACTTTGAATGGAATCCATATAATCAATAGTCGAATTTTCATGAATTTTTAAAATATATATACTTTTGTATGGTGAATATGTAATTTCCCGAAACATGAAGATGTTAAGCATCCGAGTTATTTTTGCATAGTTTTTATCTTAATGCCATTCGTGCAGCAATTTTTTTTTAAGTGAGCATGTTGTTGAAGTGTTTTTTGTGTTTAGAGAATTTGCGAGTTCTTGTGTGATTGCAATCAGAGGCTTGTATATTATATCTCTAGCAACATTGGGTACATTTTCTAGAATGTACCGGCATTGCCCGAGACTTAAGATGCAAACCTCTGATAAAATCTATACTGGAACTCACAGTGAATTCCTGAAAGCCACAGAACATTTTTACAATACGCTCACTTATAACAAAAATAAAATAAGAACTGTTGCCTGATTCTATACATAGCTACGACCACTTATCATGTTTAGATGATGCATCCTGGGCAATGACGGATGCATTTTCTAATTGTCAAAATGGGACAAAAAGAATGAAAAGGTTTTGGCTTATTTAAAATATGAAATTGCGAGGATGTTATTGCAGTCTCAGATGAATGAATGAATGACATGAAAGTGGGTGGCTCCATAAGAGCCCAGCTCATTGACCAGAGGTCTATTGTACTACCTCAGAAAAGAGACTAGTAGCCGAGGCAAAAATAAGGAGGCACTTGACAGGAATGTCGTACAACTCCCAGGGTTCAATCACATGTTGCACTCTCAGATACATTGCATAGTTTTCTTGTCTTTGAGTACAATATAAAGAGTGCCATTTATCTGTTCAATTTAATTTGTGTTGGTTTTAACCTAGGGAATTTTCAAATGCCTACCGGGGAAATTTAAGGTAATTTACAATGATGTTTAGATGAGACATTTGTGCTTTCCTAATTTATATTTTATTTATATCCTCAGTATTTTATCTTTTCTTCAACTGATATATTATTTATATATTTTCAGTGTTACTTCAACCAGAGAACATATTATTTACACATTGCAGTGTAATAGAGATGAAATGTAAGGACTTATTTTTTATTTTAACTTTTTTTAATAAACATTATGTAATTAAATTGTAGAAAATAATTTTTGTATTGAATTATGTGCAATATTATTGATAGCACTTTTTTCTAATTTTCACATATATATTTTTCATTGTGTCCTATATTTCTTCTGTTGTCCCATTTTTCTATATATTACAGGTTTCTTGTGGTTCTTAGAAGGTCTTTATTTTTAAGGCCCCTTTAAAGTATTATTTTTTATCAAAGATCCTTAAAGTACTTATTTTTTCTCAAATAATTTTAACAAGTTCATGTTTTCTCCATAAATGTCATTTTTCCCTGTGAAAAAATAACAATTTCAGAAAAGATAAAAAAAAAATTGATTTAAAGTGAGTGCAAAAAAAATTGATTTAAAGTGAGTGCAATTGTCAAATAAAGCGAGTCATCACCAACTACTGGTTTGTCACAAGTATATTACTGCTTATCATATCTTTTGTTGTTTTTGTGGTATAAAATATTGCTTGAACCATGTTTAAATATGCATATGTAAATGTATTTTGAGTGCTTAAAAAGTTCTTATATTTTGTTATTTTTAAGGAGTCAGAAACCCTGTTTTAGTAAACTGCCCAATATTTCTTCTGTACTCTAAATGTCCTATTTATTTTTTTTCTTTTTAAAGAAAACAGTTAACGGTCTTATACTACCACTTGCCAGTTGGGAAAATTAAACAGCACAATTATCATTGTCTAGTGATGAATCTTATTTCTTAGCATTTCTTGCAATTCTTAAAATCTTCAATATGCAATCTTTATCCTTTATCATTTTAAAAAGAAAAACTGGCTCTGTACTAAGACACTCAGTAGCGGGTGTTGTTTGCTGTTGTTTTTTATTGTCAATTAAATAGAAGTAAACAGCGCTTTTTTGGGGAATGTAAATTCATTGAAAACATCTATTTTTTCCACGTGAGCTCATGATGAACATCATGAGCTCACATGGCAAAAATAGATGTTTTTTGCATTGTAATATGCAATTTTAATTCTTATGAGTTATCTTTTCACATTAAATATGACGGAAAGTCTTGCGTCTTAATAACTACTGTTAAATTTAACATTAAGAGCTTTGTTTTTTCTCAATTAACACTAAATATTCACTTGCTGTTGAAATTGAATATAAATAAATTGATTGAAAAAAATACCAGGAAAATGTAAAACTCAATTGAAATATTTTTTAATTATGGAATTATTATTTGTGGAATTTTAAGTATGAAATTTTAAAACTTGGGCTAAAAGAACATAAAACATTGACAGTTATGATCTTACTTTGGAGCACAACCCTAACTTTATGACTCTTCCTTTTTTTTTTTTTTTTGTAGTTTGTGGAAGTATGAATTTAGCTGTTTCAGCCTAAGTTCAATTTTTAAGAAATTTGAAGCCACCTGTGTAGTAGAACTGAATTTGTTGGTCTCAGTTGATATATTGACTTGTTGTATACAGCAACTTTTCTTGCTGCCATGGCATACTTTTGATATCCTATGCTAATGATCACATGATAAGCAAGTAACTGGTCCATGGATGTTGTCTACAATGGGAGCATAATCCTAACTTAGAGAGAATACTATTAAGTGAGTTCTGTGAGGTGTACAGAGTTTGAAAAAAAAATGAAAAATAACAAATTTAACACACAATATTTTATGAGTTTGGTATATATTTCGTCAAATAATTTTTGTATTGTAACTATTTAGTACTTTTTCATAATATTTTTTTTTATATACTTAAAAGTATTTTTAGAAAACCTGAAAAGAAATAAAAAAATATTATAAAAATATATTTTATTGGTGTTGGAGGGGAAAATTCTAAATATTCAATGTGGCTGTAAATTGAAAAAAAAAATAGTTATTTTTTAGTTAAGAATTTCCTTATATAAATGTTTGCTGGTACTCCTGTATTGAATTATGTATTTTTTTTTTATTTTAGTGACTCTGGTCTGGAAATTCTTGCAAATGTGTCAACCAACCAAGCTTTCAAGCCTTGGGAAATTAGTGACTCATCATATAGGATGCACCTAGATTTAGCATTGTTGAACAATAATTTGGAAGCAGGTGAATAGTACATGCACTTCATAAACTAGCAGAGTTTAAAACTGTTCTATGATATAATTTCTGTTAATGTCAAATTTACCCCATTAACAGTAGAATGACAGAAGCGGTCATTTTGACTGCATAACTACGTTGAGAAACGATTCCTCCAAATGGCTAATCCCAACCCATTGAAATTTTATGACTTTTCTTATTTTCTTAAAGTTATTGAAAACACAGAAGAAAATAAGAAAAGTCATAAAATTTCAATGGGCTGGGATTAGCTGTTTGGGAGGAATTGTTTCTCAAAGTAGTTATGCGGTCAAAATGACCGCTTCCATCGTTCTAGTGTTAATCATACATTAATTGAACTAATAGAGTGTGAAAGCCCCAGGCCGTCCGGCTCGTCCAGAGGACTTAGAGCAATTAACTTATCGTCCAGAGGACTTAGAGCAATAGACTTAGAGGACTTAGAACTAATAGAGTGTGGAAAACTTTAGCAACATATATAAGCACAAACAACACAATAAGCAGCATACAGCTGTTTCGAGGATACGCTGGATCCTCTTCGTCAGTGCAAGAGTGCCAACAAACCTGAAGTCCAAATGAAGAATGGGGACAAAAGGAAGAAACAGAAGGGGCTATATACTCAGTACTCAAGACCTGGATTAAGAGCTCACTGGAGAGAGCTAATTGTAAAGCAGAATGTAGAAGAGTCCAGCCAATGTGGAATGAAAAGTAACCCACAAGATTGGCATGCACCAAAACATAACAAGGATCTTTTAAGATTAGAACATATTTTTAATCTTAAGGACCCTTTAGAAATTTCTAATAGTTGGGGCATTTACAGTATTTCTTGCCAATGTGGTCTTTATTGGTCAAACCAAATGTGCTTTAAAATTTTGTATTAACCCTTTCAGGACGGTTGACGCACCCGCACGTCGGCTGTGAACTTGCATTCAAGGACTACTGTCACGTATCCGCATCGAGGAAAACTTACCCTAAAGGACGAAGATCACATCAGCTCATTTTCATATGGAACGTTTTTATTTGAATTTATTTGTCTACTAGATGGTGTTAAATGTCCATGGGAGCAGCTCCAATGTATTTTGCAGATATTTGACCTTGGCATAAGGAGAATCCAATGAATTATTTTTCCATTTGGAGCGGTGAAACGTGATTTTGTAATATAAACAAACAGAGCACTTCTCACAGCATCAACAATTTTATAATTGAGTTTCGGGTCTTGTTTTGATTTTAGTTTAATGAATTTGTTGGTGAATTATAGGAATATGAGAGAGTATTTTTTTTGGGGGGGGGGGGTAAAGGAATGTGCGGCAGTGAAATGATTTGTTTATTTCGGATAAAAGAATGGCTGGGCTGAGACTTTTTCTTTCAGTGAAAGAATATACTCGTAAACGAACCAGGCAGTAATGAAAGTGATGCAGATAGAAGATTCGTGGGCTACAAAAGGCAAAAGAAAGCGCATAGACAGTTATTATGAATGCAAAGATTGCAATGTTGGTCTGTGCATGGATTCTTGGTGTATTAATTAATGAAAATAGATACGCTATTTTCTTGTATAAATATGTACATAATTTCTATTAGCTGTATAAATATTTCATTACAATCATTTCAATATTTTTTCTGATTAACTGATAACTATTTTAATCAAGATAACTAATCATTTTTAATACACTAAAAATTTTAATATTTTGATAAAAGAAAATTTGTATGAAAAATATACGTCAAATAGAAAATAAGTATTTCCTCTATTCCTGAAAAAAGTAGAATGCTGTGTTAAACAGGTGATTTTTGGCGAATTTTTTTCAAGAGTTAGGCTTAGCACAAAATATTAGCCGTCCTTTGGGAACAGTTCGGAAATGAAGCGCTCAGTCATTTGGGCCATGGCAGTTTCGGAATGCCGCCATCCCGAAAGGGTTAAAGAACATAAAACTATGTCAAAAACCAGGATTTTAATAAATCTTCAATTGCTCAGCATTGCTATCAATTTGACCAATGTTTTGAGTTTTCTTCAACAAGGATCATACAAAAACTTCTGACTTCTTTAAAGGCTTCCATATCCAGAAAAATTCTAGTAATTTAATTAATGATTTGTCCAGGGCTCCATTTTTGTTTGCTAACTGGCGGAGTGCCCTGTAAACTTTATCACTTTCTTTGTTCTTACCCATTTCTTAACCTTTGGAATAATTATATGTTGTTTTAATCTATTTTTTATCTTGTTGGGTCCTATTTATTCTTGTTTGGACTTGACTCATCTTGTTGCGATATTCCTGTTGTGTTTTGGCCAATCTTGTGTTGAAGACCCAGACCGTCCGACTCGTCACCAAGGACTTGAGCATCTATTTGGACGGCCGGGGCCAATCTTGTGTGTAACTTCAGCAGTCCGGTTGGCTCTCTCAAGTGAGCTTTTAATCCAAGTCTTGAATATAGAACCCCTTCTGTTTTTTTTTTCTATTTACACTCATTCCTCTTTTAGACTTTAAGTTTGTTGGTTCTCTGTCACTGATAAAGGGGATCAAGTATATCCTAGAAACAGCTGTATGTTGCTTATTGTATTATTTGTGCTTATATACATTGCTCAATTTTTCCTTATCCTTCATATAAAGTTCATTTTACTTATTAATAGAGTGTGCTTTGCATATATCCTACACAAAGGACATAAAATTATCATTGCTCTTACTGATAGCATTAGCTTTTACATAGAAAAAGTAACATTTCATATTTTTGCTAAAATTATCTGAGATGCCGGAAAAGTTTATATAATTTTTTATGTATGCCATAACAAATAATTATTTTCATTGTGTAAAATATCAAATGTGTTCATACAATAGAGGATTTAAATTTAGTTCATCTAGTTTATGTGATAATAATAATTAAAATTAACAGACAGATTTAATTTAATTGTGTTTCTGAGCAACATGATATAAGATAGAATCTTCCTCATAAACTACAAAATTAAATAACCATTTTGATTTCTTTATACTTTTGTTCAGTAAAAGCATGTGAAAAATAAACCATGGAGATAGATTTCCCATTTAAACCATGTTTCAAACAATTATTGTTTTCAGACAGTGGCTAATTAGTGCAAAAAATCTTGCACCAAACTCAAAGATAAAGTTTTAATTCACTTTCAAATGATTTTCAAGCTTTTCGTTTGAATAAACCACGGAGTTAGAAAGTGGAACTCCTAGGAAAAAGTTTCGTTTTTCATTAAAATCTCGACAACCCCTGGTCTTAAATACTCGAAATTTGGGCTAAATTTATGGGGGACTATTTCAAGTCCATCCACAAAATTTCATCAAATTCGGTTCAGCCATTCTCCCATGAGGATGAGACAAATGAAAATTTCGTTTTTTACTAATATCTCGAGAACCACTGATGGTAAAAACTCCAAACATGGACTAAATTCTAAGTGGGACTTTTTCCAGGCTACTCACAAAATTTCATGAAATTCTGTTCAGCCGTTCTCCCGTGATGACGGGACAAACAGACAGATTTTCAATTTTATTTATATAAATTTTTGTCTTTTTAAATGTTATGTTGTTATGATTTATTGTAATTGTTTTATCTTTAATTGTTTTTATGTCATTTAATACTACTATAATTACAGTGCTTACTCATCTCTTTCTATAAGGTTATCTCTTAGAAGTGGGTATTTATGTATCCTGTAATCTCCTTTCTTTGAATATGTCTTTAAATAAATATTATTTTTGTAAGGGAGTAACATTTAAAATGAGGAAAAGTGGTTTATTTATTGGTAATTTAACTTTTGAGATAATGTTGTATACAGGATGCCCCAAAAAGATTTAAACGTGCTTTAATTCTTTACTTCTTAGAGATAAGTGGGCAATGTAAATTGCAAAAATGTTGAAAGTAAGATAGGAAATAAGACTACGTTAATGAAATGTTCTCCCTGTAATTTTCAAAAAGTTACACTTTTTAAATTTTTATATGACCCCCTTAGACCAATTTGGTCAATCAGAAAAATTTAATTTTTAACGCAACAAGATAATTAAAAAAACCTGCATATCTGTATCTTTAAAATTGAGCGAGTTATATTTAATTTAAAATTGAACATTGTGAATGGGAACCATATATCAAATTAGAAATGTAAATTTGTGGCATATCACAAAAAAGATAAAACTGGATGATAATACATGGGATACCCGACCACGTAGCAAGTGCCACTGCTTTATATGATCTCTGTCTGTGTAATGCTTTATATGCATTTGTGATAAAAATTTTTGACATATTAACGTATTTTTGATGTAAACAATTTCCATTGTCAGTTTGTTTATGATCCCTATTTTCACTGATGAAACAGCCTTTCATATGGCACAGAAAAGTGGCATAAGTCAGATTTTTTCCTTTATCATAATTCAGTTGTTTTTAAAGATACAGATATGCGGGGATTTTTTAATGATCTTGTTGCATTAAAAATAAAAATTTTCTGATTGACCAAATTTGTCTAAGGGGGTCATATAAAAATTTTAAATGTGTAACTTTTTGTAAATTAATGGGAGGATTATTTCATTAATGTAGTCTTATTTCCTATCTTACTTTCAACATTTTTGCAATTTACATTGCCCACTTATCTCCAACAGGTAAAGAATTAAAGCGTGCTTCAATCTTTTTGGGACACCCTGTATAGTCATACCAGCAACTGTACCCTTTTTAGTATTCAGTGCATTTAAGTAATTTCATGCTTCTTAAATATGAGAAATATTTTGATTATGATCTGTGTGTTGCTAATTCTGAGAAATTCATTTTTTCTCTCGACCAGGGCTAGAAATTACAAAAGAAGAGTTTAAAAGAAATAAACCTTAGTTTAAATGAATAAACATAAACATGATTTAACCTTTTTGAACACCAATTAAGTCTACTGATCAGAAATATTTTTATTATATTAGCATTGTATTTACATGCTTTAAAAAAAAATATTTATATTTTAAAAAATTTACAGTCTTCTATTTATAGACATAGCTTGTCACAGGTTGCAAAGTTTAAAGAGGTAAAATACAGTACACGACCTCTTATCCGGCACCCCAATATCCGGACTCTCCCAAAACTGGAATTCGGCAAAATAATGCCAAATTCTGTGCCAACAAGCGATTATTTGTCAAATATTGCGCCAAATAGCGATTTTTTGTTTAAAATCCCGCCAAACGCTTTTTTGCTTTAATTAGTAATATAAATTTTAAAAAAATGCATTGAAGTCTACATTTTTCCAGGGTACGCGCGATCCGCGCACGAAATTCAAAAATCCTGCGCAGAAAAAAATGTCGCGCGGGAATTCGCGTCCACTCTCCGCTGCTGATCTTTCTTAAATTTTGAAAATGAAAGCAAGGAATTCTCGCGAGAGCGAATGAAAAGCAAGAATGAAAATATTCCGTGGATCATGTTTTTTCCGGGAAGTTTTGTTGGAAATAATCAATACATCGCGATTCACGTTCCCGTGAACGGGCGTTTATGCAAATTTAATATGAACGACTCTTCCCGTTCACCGGCGTGAATCGTGACGTTTTTCAACATGAGGTTTCATGCAAATCAGTTCTCAATGCGTACGCATCTGATTTGCATATCCGGGGGCGTTTCCGGAACTGTCCATTCTCGGATATATAGGGCAGAGGTTTCTTGAAGCAAATTAGTAGTAGGTCGAGATAGAGTCGATCGAGATCAGACAGATCGGATCAGACGTCTGAAGAAGTCAGACGAGATAGACACTGATGGTCTGATGCAGGCAGACAGAAATGTTTTTGACAGAAGCACTGCGGAATATCTTTTGACGACGGTTAATAGTCGAAACGGATGCAGATGTGGTCAGTTTGGACCAGCATGTATTGAACGTTAAATTTACTTACAAACGTTCGGAAGCCGCTTTAAATATTTTCCTGATGTTATATCCTTTGGTTTCCCTTTGCCAAGTGTGATATCTTCGATGGTGGCTGAAATATACGCAACTGATAGAGGTAGTATAGTAACTTACTACCAAATGCTTCAAGGAATCTCTGTCTAGTCATTTACAACTAAAAATCTTTTGTACATAGTATATTTTGATGTTTTACGGCATGGAAAATTACCAGGTACGTGTAATATGCCGAGTTGTGTTTTTCACCAAATAAAGTGAACAAAGTTTTTCTTTAAAACTGGACTTGTGTACTTTCATGACCCAGCCAACACTTATTGACTCTGACAGTGCGTGCTTTGCTATCTTCAAATTTTAAATTTTCCAACAAGTTTCATATCTCCATATCGCAACCCCTCTTTTCCGGAAAATATCTAAAGTAGCATCGTTTTTCCCGAAAATTTCCGAAGCGGCTGCATCCGGCACGGGCGAGACGCATGAAGGCTAAAAGCATCTATCTAGTAAGTCTTCATGGCGAGACGTGTCATTCCATTCTTCACTAGTTACGAATATGGCTAATGTATATATAGGAGCCTTAGTTATGGACAAGTCGCGGCAAGGCTTGAAATATTCCAATATCGCTAAAGATATCCTATTTGCTTTGTCTACGCCCTTCAAACGCGATGTGCCGCACAGAATTCACGCTATTTTGCACAAACATTTATTGGAAAAGATTGAAAAAAAAAGGTCATCAGCGCATTCCCGAGATGATAGAAAGTACGTTTAAGTAAGGAATTCCTGAAATTAATGAGAATTAACTTTTGCCGAAATGCGAAGAAAAATATAGCAGCTATAAAATGTCATTCAGGGCTTTCTGATTGATCTCTCTAAATATTTAACCTAAGCAATAAACTTGTCATTTTCTCGGAAAACCCCGATTGTTTTTCATCTCCGTGGAAATATACACATCTTTAATATTTTAAAAAACGTTGATGGAATTCCAACATCAAAATCATTTTCAATGAAATCCTATTATTTGGATGAAAATGGCTATTTTGAACCGAAAATTGACCCTATCAAAAAGTTCCATTGCAGTATATTTATGGATTTTTTACGTGCTACATTTATTAATTAGTATTTTATAAAAGACAGTTTAGCAATATCGCGGAATTTTTTTATGTAAACACGATCGCTGATATATTTCGTTTTATTTTTAAATATTTTCCATATTTTCTATCTGTTTCCATCCTCTAATATTTTTATATTTTTTGGGCTTTTTATGCTGGGATATTATTTTTAAACATATTGTTGATGAAATAGAGATATATGTTTAGAATAACGAAATTAAATTTTTTATTTATTCAGGCATTTAGAATTATAAGGCTTATTAGAAATACATTTGAAGAGCATAAATTAGAATTTGATATATTTGCACCCATAGTTGAATGCTCTCATTTCAATTAAAAATGAGCATCCTTTTCATCCTTCTCATCTCAATTTTATTAAAAGTACTTTAAAATATTTTGAAACATATGAACAAAGGTGCTTCTGCTAAAATATTAGATGAATATGGTGAGGGCCCACTTTAGTTGAAATGTTCCAAAAAAGGACTTCTAATAACTACCCTGAATAATCAACTTTTTTCAGACATTTTTTTCTTTCAAAACTTTTCTTAATCCCTAAATTTGATACTATAATTTTATGTAATTTGCATTTTACTTAACCAAGCATATCTTTTCATATGGATTGTAAAAAATCTGTATTTAATACATGTTTTTAAAGTGAATTATAATTTTCTATAACATTTTTGACCATTCCAGTAAGTTTTAAAAAAGTGTTCCGAATTACGTAAAAACCCCTTATCCAGAATGCCTGAAGTCCGGATAATAGATCCTGTACTGTATTCCCTGAAAGAAATATCAATATTTTTGTTGATATTTTAAGTTTGAATCTTAGATTAATATTTAAGTAGATTTAGATCAAAGAAAGTTATGAAATAAAAGAAGCAAAAAAGACTAATGCATTACAATGTTGTACTGATTTCCACTATATTTACACTCAGCATTTGAAAAGTGATTGGAAGAAGTAGCACCGCTGGGAGTTGTTTTTCTTATTCAGAATGAATCATATTCTTAGGGCAATATGTTTCGGTGACTTTAAAATAAAAACTTTTTTAAATGGCATTGAAAGTGAGTATGCTATGAAAAGTTATGTGCCATCTGAAAGGGTTAAACCAAGGTTTAAACCAGCCATACCTGCTGTCAACTCCAAAACTTTCAAATTGTTTTTTTCGGTTTTGACGTTATAGCTTGATTAATAATGCAAAATGTGCAGAATGAGTTATAATTATTGTTAAGACATATGGTTTCGCTTTTTTATAATCTGCCTAAAAAGTTGTATTTAACAAGGCTATAAACTCAATTTTGAAACTTCCTACATATCTACCCTTTTCTTGTAAACCATCATAAACATTTTATTCGAATATGAAGAATTGTATGATTTAAAATGCTATAGGAGTTAGTATTGTAAGTTGTGAGTAACACCAGTTATATCTGCCAGTATTTTAATGTAACTTTTTCCTCTAGTTTTGCTGGAAGCTCTTCATAAAGTTGCTTTTAGAGGTGGGTTGAGCAATTCCCTGTGGAGTCCATCTTTTATGATTGGAAAGCACAATTCTGAAATGCTACAGCAATATCTTAGTGAAAACTTCACTATTCCTCGAACATCTGTTGTTGGCTTAGGAGTTAGCCATGATTATTTGCTAAAATCTGTGAATGAGCTGATTAATTTAATGAGCCCCTACACGTCTGCGGAAGCTTCAAAATTTGGAGGCGGTAAGTGTTTATTGCATAAATTCATAATACTTGGGGTTCCTATCACTGCAGCAATATTAATTATGGGGATATTTGGTGCTTATTTATTAGTGTAGGCATATTGTCTTGTTTGCATAAGTTATTGATATTATGCATTATTATTTTTTATTCATTTTTTTCTCCCCCTGATTCAAAACTGCAAGGTTGCCCATGAAACAATAGGAAAAACCATATTGTCAATTTGTGACATAATTTTTAATTCATCTAATTTATGGAATGGGATGATGTAACACAAAATATGTGGAGAAACAGTAACTTATTCCGGATACTAAAAATGTGCTTATGTTGATAAGTACTTTAATTTTTGAATATTTAAATGGCTTAATGTGTTTTCCTTTTAAATATATGGATTTTAAGATGTTTTTATTTACTTTTAAATATATAATGGAAGAACAAAAATAGAATTTTGGACATAATGGACTACAATAAATTCAAAACCCATAAAACAATGAATAAAAAAACTATTATTGTGTGTTCTCTTATATATAGCACATACAATATATGTTGCATTAACTTTTTCTTTTAAAATTGTAGGTGATGTTCGTATTGAAATGGACATTCCACATGTACATACTGCTATTGTTGCAGAAGGAGCTGGGTAAGTATTTTTCTGTTTTCTTAAAAATTATACTCTTTTTACCTTTATTGTTATGAGATAATCACATATGTTTTTTTAATATCAAGGAGATTTATAATTAAAATCTATTATGTTTAAAAATTGATTTTTTTTAGATCAAAATATACTGAGAATGTTAATAGTGCATTAAAAGTGCAAAAATTAATAATTTTAACAAATTGAATATAGCTCTTTTGAAACCTGCTCAGGCTTTTGCATTCATTCACTATGTAAGTGATAGAAATAGCACTTAGAGAGCTACCAAGCTATCATGATTTTATCCAACCAGACTATTTATTTCAATCAGAGGCTTTCAACCAGTCAAATTCACAATCATGTGCAAATTCCTATAGTATTCTAAATGATATTTCTTTATTTCAATCAGAAATATTTTAATAAACACGTTAGATTTAAATCTGTTGCTAAGCGACATGATGTAATTTTCTTCAAATTAATTTGCGAAAAATATATCTGCATAATACTATGTCTATGGAAGGTCTAATTGTGCATTTTTTATTACTATCTTGATCATCCATAGTACTAGAAACTCGAAACATGGACTGAATTTTAAGTTGGGCTGTTTTAAGGTACCCACAAATTTCATGAAATTTGATGCAGGCTTTCTCCCATGATGATGAGACAAACACACATACTGACAGTCCAATTTTATTTATATAGATGTTTGTTATGAATGGAAGGCAAATGCATAATTAAACAAATATCCTTTTTAAAATTACATTTTTAATTGCATTATGTTATAGCTCAATGTATTTTATTCTTATATTTTAGATTACTCAATGAGAAAGACGCCCTCAGTCTAGGTGCACTTCAGTGCTTGTTGGGAACTGGTGCACGAAGCAAATTGGGTGGTTCGCTATTCTCTAAACTTGGTGAAGCTGCATCTAAAACCACAGATGATCCATTTTCCGTAAGTTGCTGTATTGGCAAGAAAATATCAGATATTTCTAAAATTTATTTTGCCTTTTATGTTGTTATACAGTGGATTTGCATTATATAATTCTAAAAGTTGAATCGTTATTTTTTTTTTGTGTGTGTGTATATATATATATATATATATATATATATATATATATATATATATACTATATATTAGAAAGATATAATAACCAATTCAAGTAATTATGAAAAATATTTTGTATTATTTCGTAATTACTTGAATTGTATTATATATATATATATATATATATATATATATATATATAATCTCAATGAAAAATAAGGTGCTTGCTGCCGGGAGTGCTTGCCGCGGCCTAGCAGCATGCTGTAACCGGGGTTTAGAAGGAGTCACAACCCCCCTTCGACTATTTTTTGGCACTCAGCTCGTTAGCTTTCCTCATCCATCTTTTTTTCATTTTTGAGATTATTTCATAATTGATGAAAGAGCAGAATCGGCTCATTTCAATCTTACTATGTTCATTTGGTATTATCCTTTACTTTAATTTGCTGTATTAATACTTTAATTATGTTATTACATTTTTACATTTATATATATATATATATATATATATATATATATATATTGCATAGCTGCCAACCGTTCCGAATTTTTCGGATTCGTTCCGAATTTTTACGTCTGTTCCGAAAATCCGAATTTTTTCCACAAAATCCGAATTTTTGAAAATGTTCCAGTTCCTGTTTTACCCCATTTTCCCCCCTGTATGGCCATAAAAGTTAAAACATGCCAAACAACTGGTTTGTGACGTCAGAAAAACTAAGTAAGGAAAATGGCTATTTATCATGAAAAGTAGCTCTGTCAGGGGGTGTGCCACTCCTTTACCACGAACATTTCTGTGACGTCAGATGTAGAGTATTTATAGCGCGCGACCGTGGGCGTCACCCCCGGTAGAAGCCTGCTTTCGGAGGTGACGCCGTGGGTCGGCAAGCGCCTGACGCGTAGTGGCGCGGCAAGCGTCTGAGAGTGCTGGCGCATCGTTGTTTGCTCCTCTAGTTTTGAACTACGAACGTGACTGGAAATACTGGCTGCATAGTTTTTATGACGCACTTTTAGCTCTGTTGTCGATGCGATTAGCGACCACGTTTTTTCATCCCATATTGGCCTTTGTGTTGTGTGTTTAATCTTCTTATTAATACTTACATTTTATTGACATTCATAATGGCAAAAAATCTTCGGACTCAAAAATATCTCGAACGATATTCAACAGAATTCGATTTTATAACAAAATCTCGAAAAGGTGAAACATTTGCATTTTGCGTCATGTGCAACACGGATATAAACATATCTCATGGAGGTAAAACAGACATCGTCGTCCATGCTAAAGGTATGAAGCATAGTTCACAAATGAAAGTTGTGAAGCAAGCTTCAAAGTTGAACTTTATGCCAGCTTCAAGTAATGATATACAGACAATTCGTGCAGAAGTGCTGTTTACAAGTTTCTTGCTAGAACATAATGTTCCTATTGCCGCTGCCGACCATGCTTCCAAGCTATTTTCAGCAATGTTCCCAAATTCTTTGGAAGCTAAAAATTATTCCTGTGGAAGAACTAAAACATCCCACATAATTAAAGAAATAGCTTCAGAAAGTACCAGAAGCATGATAAATGCTTTAAAAACTGGCCCTTTTACAATTGCTACTGATGGTAGCAATGATACAGATAATCAACTATATCCCATCGTTGTAACGTTTTTTGATAAAGAAACTGAACAAGTGTGCTGCAAACTTTTATCTTTGCCATGTTTGGTAGGTGATAGTACAGGGGAGAATATTGCTAAGTTGGTGAAAGATGAACTTGATTGTTTTACCATTCCATGGCAGAATTGCTTGGCATTATCCTGTGATAATGCAAATGTGATGATTGGTAAAAAGAAAGGTGTTGGATCATTTTAAAAAGAAAAACAGCCAAATTTGATAGTTTGGGGCTGCATGTGCCACCTATTAAACTTAGCTGCTGAAAAGGGATCAGCAGCTATGCCTATTTCTTTTGATGAACTTCTTGTAGATATATTCTATTACCTGAAGAAAAGTTCAAAGCGTAAACAATGCTTAAAGGTTTTTCAAGATTTGCACAATGCTGAGTCTAAAAAAATTCTCAAGCACTGTGTGACACGCTGGCTTTCTTTGGGCAAGTGTCTTGGGCGTCTTCTTGACCAGTGGGATGGAGTTTTATTTTATTTCAAAGAAGAATCTGTAAAAAGTTTGAATGTGAAACAGCAATTTTCACCACGTATTGCTGCATTTAAAATTCCTAAGGTAACTAAGGAACAGCCTCTTAAGCGAAAAGCCGAATCAGAAAGTGAAAAGCCCAAGCATGTCAAACATAGCCATCCAAAACTAGTTCAAAAGGGAACTATACAGAATACGAAAACGGGAAATGCTTCGGAAAGTGTATTCAGCAAAAGTGCTTCCACTGGTGTACAAACCAATTTGAACAGTCAGAAAAAATTGGAAAAAAGTATCCTCAGCAGAGAAGAGAGGATCTTTTTATATCTAAGTTCAGATCTGTACCATGCCCTTGCATTTTTTCTGAAAAATATAATTGGTGTTTTCGAAAAATTTAATGTGAGTCTGCAGTCAGAGACCCCCAGAGTCCATAAGCTAAAGTCCCAAATTCAAGTTTTTTTTACAGATTTATTAGTCAGATTCATAAAGCTTGAAGTTGTGAAAGCTTCGACATGTGTCTTCGATATCTCTTATAGTGATTCAACAAATCATAAGGATAATGAAGACATATCTGTGGGATCAGAGACGTCAGAGTGCCTGAAAAAGTTAAATTCTGATGAAAAAAAGCAGTTTTTTGAGTACGTCAAAATCTACTATTGTATGACATGCAATTATATTATCAGAAACTTTCCAATCAACTCTGATGTTTTACATCATGCTGAAGTCGCAGATGTGTCTCAGAGGGAAAAAGTTAAATTTGCTTCTATAAAATTTTTTATAGACAGATTTCCTTCTATACTGCAAAAAAACTCAACAGAATCAACATTTGATGTAATTGATAGTGTAGAGACTGAGTTTTTGCATTATCAAATGGCAGCTCTGCCAGAAGAAATAATTGCTGAAGATAGACCAGATGTTCAGTGGGCTAAGTTAGCAAAGCAAAAAGATCCTGTGTGTAAACTTTTGTATGGTAAATTGAGTAGTATCATGTTGGGGATACTAATACTCCCCCACAGTAATGCTGCATGTGAACGAATTTTTAGCCTTGTAAAAAGAAACAAAACTGATTTTAGAAGTTCCATGAGTATTTCAACTTTACAGTCTACTTTAATTGCCAAATCTCGGATAAATGGTGCTTGCTATGAACAAACATATGATGCCAATTTCTTGAAAAAGGCCAAATCTGCTACTTATGTATCAATACACCAAAAAGATTCTTAATTTGTTTTTGTTGTACTTTGTAATAGTGTAATGAAATTTTTTTTTCAAATATAAAAATAGTTTAATTTTACTTTTAGTTGAATATTGATGTATTTAAGGAGAACAAATATAGTTATAATTTTATGGGTGTAAAAAAATTATGCATTTCATGTATGTTTCAAAATTCTTATCTCATGAGGTCTTAATTTTTTTTATTAAGATTAATTATATATATATATATAGGTTTCACCAACTTTCTTCCAGTGTGTGTGTGGGGGGGGGGGGGGTTGCAAAATCACTGTCAATACATAATACATAGGCTAAGAAATACTGACATGCTAATTTCAATTGTGTGTTTGTGGGGGGGGGAGGGCAAGTACTCCCATGCTGGAGACACCCACGTATATATATTTTATGTGCAACTATTGCGTGTCATTTTTTTCGCGTAAAGTGTTCCTAATTTTTTATTCTCAGGGTTGGCAGCTATGATATTGTAATTTGTAGGCAAATTTTAAGTTAGTGTATTATGAGTTACAACTTCTATTCTATCATTGGATTTTCATTTTATATATATATATATATATATATATATATATATATATATTTGTGTTTGCTTCTACAAAAAACTTGGACATGATTACGATTTTTGTAGAAGTGAATAATTCATGATTTAGGCTTAGAGCCTTGTCCACGAGTATTGCGTTTGTGCTTGATTTCGTTTGTTATTCTTTTTTCGATTCCATACCTTTGTATTTTGATACTTTTCATTAACTTGTTGATTCGATATTTATTTTATTTATTTTTTTTAATTTTTTTTCCATTTGCTTGAAGATTTGTTGATATACTGTTATTTCGTAAGCCTGTTAGATAGTTGAATTTTCGAGTTACAGCTTCCCTCTTTTCTTTCATTGGACTTCAAACCTTTTTTTTCTTTTATATATATATATATATATATATATATATATATATTAGAAAAATGTAATAATAAAAATAATCAATTCAAGTAATCATGAATTATTAACATCACAATAGAAGCAAAACCACGGCCATAATGCTGATAATAGAAAAGAACAGCACCGGCCCAAATTCAAAGATATATCCATGTACTTGTCTGCTGCATTATGTACGTATTGTATATTAGTTATTTTGTTTTCTATCAAGTTGTTTACGAATTTTCAGTAGTCAAATCCTATTTTAATTATATATTTATATATATAGTGTATATATATATATATATATATATATATATTAAAAGTATGCCTGTTTCAAAAATATACATATCCATAGTTTTTGATGGATTTTTTTTTTCAAATGTAGGCAACCTCATCTGTGTTTTGAATTCTGAGCCTCCTCCCCAGGAGTTGTTGAGATATTGTAAAACAAAAATATTAAACCTGCCATACAAATAACATTGTGCAGACAATTTTTTTTCTGAAACTTGAAGAAAACTATATTTGAAGAAATTATTTGAAGAAAAGTATATGTTGTTTAGTAATGGAATTGAATTATTTTCAATGTTTAAAATAATGAAATGCATTTATATAGGCAGATGATTTTCATTCATGTTATTTGATTTTGAAAATAAAAAAATTGATAAAAAATAAATTTTATGAATGGCTGGTATAATATTTTTGATTATGTTGTATCAGTTATAGACATGGTATATAAGATTGCAGTAATTATAGGTGCTTTCAACCTTTAAAACCATCAGATTGTTTTGAGAAAAAATTTTGCATGAAAAATTTTTAATTTCATATTTCCTAATGTGTTAAAAGTTTAAATGATTATCACAATGGGGTAAAAAATGATACACAGATAACTTTTGCTACCAGTTCAACATCTTCATTTTGACATATATTAACTAAATTTATATTTTTGCAAAGTAGTTTACAAATGGGGCCACAATGTTTTATTCTTGCCTGTGCAGATAAGGTGAGATGCACATAGTAAGAACACAGATTCAATTTTGATTTTTATAGCAGAATTAAATAATTATAAAACATTTTTAAAAAGCATTAGGAAAATTTTTAGAATTTACACATATTTTGAATCACTAGCAACACCAGGTATATCTGCTAGTTTGTTACTAAATTCAGTGGGAAATTTCTTACACTTCACTGGCCTAAACAAAATATCAATACGCCATGGTAAGTCATTCTTATTTAAATTATATTGGTACTACAAGTTTTGATGCAGATTTAATAACTTGGAAGATAGTGGGTGACCACTTACAGAAATATCTTCACTTATACTACTAGGTAATGAGTTGTTTATATTTATAGTATTGAACCTTGTTAACATTTATTTGTGCTAAAAGTAGTTCATTTCATGTAATCGGAGCAAAAAAAATAAAATGTATTGTAATTCCGGTGGAATTTCAAGGAGATTATAAAACTGGTTTGTGTTAAAAGACAGTTGCGTGACAAACTCTTACATCTTCATAATATTAATTAAAAATGAACATTTGTTTTATATTTTAGTTTAAATTTTAAATAAAAATAGAAATCCTAGTAATTGTAGTTTAGGTGAGTTCTGAGAATAATAAAAATATAAGAACCATAAGTTTAGAATTATTATAGCATGCTGAAAAAAGCTAAATTAACTACAATTCTATCACTTAATAAAAATAATTAAGTAAATTATTCCAATTCATTATTCAATATGTGTTCATCTTCTTTGACCCAAACCGTCCGACCTACCCAAAGGTGTAAGGCATCTGTTTGTTCAGTATGTGTTGAATAAGCTCAATATATGAGAATATCTGTTGCTTTACAATTTAAGGTTTAAGTGATTGCATTAATACACCATATTAGTCTTAAGCAGCCAAAAATCTTGATTTTTTTTTTCCTCTCGTGCAACGTGTTGCTATTTTTCTTTCTGGTAGGTTGGCATCTATGCAGAATTGTATATAACTATATTTTTTTTTAATTAAAAGTTATTAAAAAATATTTCAAATTAATATGAAATCAGTTGATTAAGCTGAAACAATATTTTAAAAAGCAAGAAAATCATTAAAGGTCTTAAATCCATTTCCTATTTGTGTAAAACGCCTTTCTTCCAGCTTATTCAAAATTTAAGTTGAGGAATAGGTTGGAAGTTAATAATGACTTCAGAATGAAGTTTTCATCAATTGAATAGAACATTATTACTCTAATTTCTAAAAACCAGGGGTGTACAGGGTATCTACAGTCCTCAAAAGTCCACACAATCTCAAATCTGTCAGGAAAGTTCTGAAAATGTCACGAAATTGGAGACAAAGTCATGAATTTTTTTTTTTTTGGATCAGAGTTTTCCTATTTCAAAGAAATTCTTTTCAAATCATGCCTCCTTAACTGCCAATTTTTTAGTTTATTAGTAACTTTTAGATCAGAAACAAGGTTGTCTTTCAATTTTATGATTTAGTAGTAAAACATGATCTAGTGGTTTTGCTGATCGAGCGGTCAGGGGCACACGTTTCCGTTTGATCACTGGATTGCCGGGTTGTGGGTTCAAATCACACCAGTGGGCATGGATGTTTGTTTTGTCGAGGCAAAGTCAGACTTCCACCCCTGAGGAGCCTCAATAAAAAGTGAAGTTGCCAGTGGCGGCTCGTGAGCGAGGTGTAGAGGGAGGCGCTCATATATGTATTTATGTATAGATGGGGATATTTAAGTATAGAGGCATACTATAATATGTATTTATGTATATTATAGTATCCCTCCTCAGTTTGTGCCAACTACGTCTTTTAGACTTCGAGTTCGTTGTTTGTCCGGCACTGATAAATTAGTTCCGGCGTTACCTCGAAATAACTGTATACCAAATTATTATTTTACTTGTGCTGATATGCATTTGCAAGTTTCCTTAAAATGAATAAGAGCCTATTGTAACCATGGAAATTATTTGAATGTATTTCTAAATAAATTTATATCAAATTTGTAAAAATTAAATACTCTCAGTCGTATGCATGTGCAGTATTTTATTATGATTAGCGCAATTGTTTGTACACCCAAAATGCACACAATTTCTCTCAGGTACACAATATGGCTAATAGTTTTGTACCTGATCATCCTTGTAACTCAAACAGTAACATAATTAGAGAGCGAAAATCAACTAAATCTACGGCCGTTTATATGTAGAAACGGAATAACTATTTTCATACAAGTTTAAGAATGAATTTGGAATTTACAGAAAGTTCTTATGCATTATGGTTTTCTCTATTCGTCTTTAAAATGATATGAGCGAGTTCTGCCTGCTAGTAATCACTATATATAGCAATCGGTTTCTATAGCAATAAGTAGTTAGCTCGCTGCACGGGTTCAACAAAAGTGGATCAAAGTTTAGAGTGAGCAGATCGAGTGGGTCCATTGTAGAGTAGAAAATACAGTGTGAAAATTGCATCAAAAGCGGAGCAAGTGTCACTAAGATAGATAAAAATGTAAATATAAAAAAGAGGAGGGTCTCCCCTCTTCCACCACGGTTGTTTCATATTACATAATAACAGACGATGTTTGTGTGTCGACGTGTGTGTGTAAGGTCTGTAGCGGAAAATGTAAACATCGTACGGTCTTGAAATATCGTGCACGGATATTTCAGGAACCAAGGCGATGCATTTTTGTAAAACCGAAATATGAAATTGAGGCTACTTAAAGTAAAAGTTACGCTCAGAGGGTTGACATAATAAGGTTGTATATCTAAGTGATTGCCACCAGCAAACTCTAAATCGCTCAATTAGAAGGTGAAATAAGAAATTTGGCGGGGGGGGGGGGGGGGGGGCCTAACCGAACTGAAAGTTGCACCCAGGGAGCTGACACAAATATGTATATCCAGTTCACATGTACAAATGGTGCCGGGACTATAGCCACCAACGGAATCAAAATGGCTCAATTAAGAGCCGAGATGTGAAATTAGAAGGGAACTACTTAAAGTAAAAATTGCGCCCAGGGGATTGATATGAAAGATATGTATATTCAAATGGTACAAAGACTGTAGCTACCAGAAGATTCAAAATCGCTCAATTTAGGAACCGAGAAGTAAAACCGTGCGGGCTAGTTAAACTAAAAGTGACGCTCAGAGGGGTTTGAATAAAACAATATGCATGTCCAGACGATACGCGTATAGATAGTGCAGAGACTATAGCTGCCAGTAGATTCAAAATCGCTTAATTAGGAAACGAGATGAGAAATTTTAGGACTACCTCAAGTGAAACTTACGCCTAGGGAGTATCGGATCAATATTGGACTTCAATGAAATTAGAAGCAAAACCAGGGGGATTGAATAGTCGCCGGTGAAGAGGGGGGGGGGGAGATTTTAAGGAAAACAACATCAGATCAAAGAATCAAGTATCAGGTTGAAAATTAATTTTTAACATTCTTTAACAAATATTTATATTTTTTTTCAATCTTTAATGTTAAATAGCTGAAAAAGTAAGACAGCTGAGTAAATCAAGAGACCCACCCCCTCAGACAACACATTTCTGAAAGTGTCACTAAAAATATCCACGGGCATGCCACAAATACAATTCTCGTGACTTTTAAGCAATTAAGAAGTCAAACGCATTGAAATTCATCACAAACAAAGCATGGAACTACCCCAAATCAGAAATAATCCCCTTTCCGAAGGACAGACAGAACCACCCTACATCAGAAATGCCCCCCCCCCCCCCCCCCCCGTCCAGGCGTTTACGCAGCGAAATTAAACTGAGTGCTCCAAACAATGCATTTTTCTACCAAAAACGAAGAACGGAACCCCCAAAATACCATCAATAACCCCCACTTATTCAATTAAATAAAAAGCACAAAATATATATCGAAACTTTTTTGAATTTCTATTTTCTATATCTAATACTACTAAACTATTTCTTCATGAACCAAAACTGAAAAAGCTAGGGGTCAATAGGATCAATAAAATAAATCAGAATTAGATAAATACAGTAATTTATTTTCAAATATTTATTTAAACATCCAAATTTATTATTTTAAAAAGAAGCGAGAGCGAGAACACTCATTTAGCAAGAAAAATTCGAGGCCAAATTAGCGAAACTCAGCCAATTCGAGTCAGTCGTTCACGGTATTCGTGTCTTCTTGGCTTCTTTAGATTAGAGCCGCGATAACTAGCGCGGCTCAGATCAGATTGGAATATTGCAATGTCTGTTTTTTTAACTGAAATTTCTATTGCCGTTGTATTCACATACCATTCTTTCTATCATCAGAGAGTCGATAACGGGACGCGGCTCTTCTTAAAATCCCTCGTCTTTCCCTATAATGCAGTATTTTTCCCTATAAATTTAATATAGTATGAAAAGGGGATAAGAGATTTTTTTGAAAGTCAAAGCTTTAGTGCTGCCATCTAGTGACAATTTTATCATTTATTTCCAATAATTAGACTTTTAGTTGAAAGAAATTTCAGATAATTTCCTTAAAAATTGTAATTAACCTATATAACTAAAGGAATTTGAAGTGCTTGATCAAGGGGGTCCGCGCGGCCCCGCGGCGCCCCTGAATAACCGCCCCTGGAAGTTGCAAATTTCTTCCCTTCGCCATGGGACCAGGGATCTAGTGGACATGGTGCATAGGCTTTCCTTCACCACGGGAAAATTAGTAACAACAACAACAACATTATTAATATATTTGTATTTGCAGCTCTTCTACTTAGATTTGATTTGTGCATTCATGAACTAATTATTACTGGCGATCATACATTTAAAATGCTGACATTTTCTCCTTAAGTAATAAAAAAAGAAATTGCATTTTTCAACAATAAATGTTGCACTGAATACATTAATTTGAAATTTTCCTCTTGTAATCTCTGTGATTAATTACGAAACCAGAATAAATTATTTTGTTTCAAATTTTTTTTATGGATGTCTGATTTTTATTTATTTCGTGGATTCATGGATTCCTGCTCTTTTGTGGATCTGCAAATTCTGCAAGTTTTTTTTCTTTTTTTTCTCTCCTCAATTTCTGTCATTTTGAACAATTTCTAGAAATTTCTGATTTTTCTCTTACATTAATATGATCGTCTTCTATCTATTCTAAACCATAATCCTTTATTTTGAAGCTGCTATCAATTGGATCCTTGATTGTGGTTATGAAACTATTTTTTGCATATAAAGAGTGTGAAGTTGCAATTTAGTTTGTATTCTTGTATGTTCTTGATAGCAGAGATCGTCCTAGAATTTTCCCAAAAGAGTAAAAATACTCCCTGGTTTATTTTGAAGAAATATTTTGTTTTCCAGAGAAGTAATTTCTAACTAATGAGTAATTACCCTCAAATTTCCAGATATTATGAAAACAATTTCAGGGTTACCCAGTGAAAAGAAATTTGACTTTTATTTGTTTAAAAATAGATTGAAGTAATGCTCTCTTTATGTGTACTTGTCTGGAAAAACAAACAAAATACATTACGTATTTGACAGAGTCAAAAAATTTTTTGTAAATTTTATTATTAAACCAGCCTGATTTTCTTAAATTTTTATTATTTTCCAAATTCACTTAAATTAAAGTTATTAGGATTACTATATTCAAACTAAAGGATGAAACAAATGTCAATTTTTTATTTAAATTCTAATGATGTAAATTTAGATGCAAATGCATTAAATTATAATTTATGTTTTTGGAATTGTTTCATTTCCAAGTACCCAAATCATTATTTTGATACCATCATTCAAATATTGACTTTCATTTCATTAATAACCGGTTTGAAAAATAGTTTCTGTATAAAACACAAAATAACATAAATATTAGCCAATACAAAGATATTGTGGAAGTAAAAAATATTTGCACAATAAAATGAAATATATGGAGGATTGTGTACAAATGCAGTTCTTCATGAAGCTGTTGCAACATATATCTTCATTTCATTAATAATAAGTTTGAAAAATGGCTATTATATAATAAGTAATAATTATAAAATTTAGTCGATGCAAATGGATTGCATAAAAAAAAAAGGCTTTCACAATTAAACAAAATATACTGAGAATCAAGTACAAATTTAGTTTGTTTTTCATGGTATTGCTGGAAAATAGCCCTTCATTTCATTAATGATGCGTGTAAAAATATTATTTTCTTTATACAGTGAAACCTGTCTATAATGATAAACCTATTTATAACGATATTTTCCATGGTCCATTCGGATTTCCTATAGTTTTAGTGTATATCGAACTCGTCTATAACAATAATTTGTTTTTGAGTGAACCTGTATATAACGATAATTTTGCGTATTTCAAACTTTTTTCCCTGTGTTGCGTCCAAGGCTTTTTGGACTTTGGACCAAGACTTTTACAATGGCAGACTTGACAAAAAGGCAGTTCATCCTAAAGGGGAATAATGTTCTATGTACCGACTTTCCGAACAATAAAAGCGATTCCCATTACTTTTCCTCGGAGATTGACATGACAATGGGTGGAGGGGGAAGTGCGTGCACAATGTGATAGGGACCACCTTCTACGAAATTGTGATCAGTTCGCTTTTAGTGGATGGCCATTATTCCAACTTAGCCACCTGTTTCTCACATGATTTATGCCCATCTTTTCTGTACATACAGGACTACCTGCATAAAATTGACCCATCCAAACTTGTTTGCTCATTAAATTCTTTCACAGCGGCAGGACATGTATAACTTTTCGTGTTAAAAGCTCTTGTATGAACGTAGTGTAAGTACGGTAGTGTGTAGTGTCGAAAATGGCCCCAAGAAAACGATTTCTTTTCAGGAGAAACTAAAAATAATCAGAGGTATCGACAGTGGATTAAAACAAGTGGAAGTTTCTAAAAAAATATGGTATCCCTCAGTCAACAGTTGCGATGTTTTTAAGGAAACCAAAGGATATTGAGGAGGCTGAAAGAAATGGAAAGAGATTTGAAGCATAAACGAATGAAAGGTGCTTTGAATGAAGATGTTGACACAGCAACCATTAGGTGGTTTCAGGAAATGTGAGCCCAAAATGTCTCAATAAATGGACCACTGATATGTGAAAAAGCAAAAAAATTTGCAACCATGCTAGGAAACGAGAATTTTAAAGCAAGCAATGGATGGCTCGCTTTGTTTCGTGACCATCACAGAATATCATTTTAAGTAATTAATGGCGAAGAAAAGTCTGTGCCCATAGATGACGTCAAATCATGGAAGCAGTATGAATTGAGAAAATTTAAGAAAAAGTATTTTGTTGACAATGTCTACAATGTAGACGAAACTGGATTGTTTCTTCAACTCATACCAGAGAAGACGTTGGCATATAAGGGAGAAAATTGCAAAGGAGAGAAGAAATCGAAAGAAAGACTGACGGTGTTTTATTTTGTACAAATGGTATCGGAACGGATAAGTTGAAGTCCCTAGTGATAGGAAAATCTATGAAACCAAGATGCTTTAAAAATGCAAAAAGCTTACCAGTTGATTATACGGCAAATAAAAGAGCGTGGATGATAGAAAAAATATTCAATCAATGGCTACTAGATATTAACAATGCTGTGCAAAAGAAAAAGAAAAAAATTGCTTTAATTGTTTATAACTGTACTCCCCACAATGATCCACCAAAAATGAAAAATGTTAAACTATTACTTCCCACCCAATTGCACATCAGTTCTGCAGCTGCTGGATTTAGGTATCATTAAATGTGTGAAAGGATACTACAGAAAACATATGATTGTAAACGTCATTTATAAATTGGAAAACAAGATTGCCAAACCCTTTGACATAAATATTAAACAAGCATGTGACATGATCTCTGGCAGTTGGAGTTCTGCGCAGTCATCTACCATATGAAATTGTTGGCGGAAGGCAGATTTTAATTTCAGCTCATGCAGTGATGAAGAAGAGTCTGACAGCGATGAGAATTCTCAACAGAATCTTTCTGAAGAAGAAAATTGTGTGCTGCACCTAAGTAATTCTTTGAATGCATTCAAAGTTTCCACGAATATGCACTCTTCAATAAATCCAGAAGCCTATTTGAATTTGGATGAAGGTTTATTAGTGTTCAGTAGGAGCACCGATGAGGACAGAATTGATGATGTTAGCGAAGGGGAAGATGAGTGTGGAATGGAATCACCACCCAACATAACAGCTGAAGATGCTGTTAAAATGATCAGAACATTACAGAATTTTATTCCTACTTTACCAAATGTTGCAGATGTATATCTGAATTCGCTAGAAGGTTTAAAAAATAATGATGGCTGCATTCTCTGCAAAATCCAAGCAAACGAAAATATCAGATTACTTCGCATGTTAAATATTCTTCATCCTATTTAAGGATTCGAATTCTGTATGGTACGTATTTCATTTCTGTTTCAACGTATTCTTGATTTTTGAATTAAAAATATAACTCCAATTTTCTTTGTATCATTATAATTATGCATTTTTAAATTGCATAATAGAAATGTAGTTAAAATATACACTGTATTATATTTTCGAACTGCAATTTGAATCTTATGATTTAGGTTCATAAGATACTACATATGTTTCATATTTTTTTTCTAATCTATAATACATTAATTAAAAATGTAAGTTCAATATAATACTGTAATATTATTAAGTAATGCAAGTTCAATATATATTATTATAATAATGTCACACCCATGTTAAATAACTTCCATTATAGAGTGTAGCAAGTTCAGCCCTGTATATAACAATATTTTTTCTCGGTCCCTAGAGTATTGTTATAGACAGGTTTGACTGTAACATGAAATTATTATAGAAATTGTAATTGATTAAATAAATTTCAAAAGTGGAAGAATTGGTAATCTCTTGCCGTGGAGCAGTGGGAATTGTCACTTGCATGCTTGATTTTCACAATCGTGCAGAAATGTTTTACCAGAAGAATGAAAAAACTCTGATCTCAGAATTAGTGTCTGTTTTTAAATTTGTAATATTTTGGGAAATTCATAACCGATTTCCATTTTTATGATTTTTTTCAGAATTTTCCATAAACATCATGATTGGCGATGTTTTTTTTTTTCTGAAATCAATGCATAAAGATACACCTTACTTAATTTTCAAAGCATATTTGTATATTTTATAGTGAGAAATATGTGTATAGAGGCGTTATCTCGATCTCTGGTTGAGAGTATACAAGTATTATTTCCCATCCATCTCAATTCCCAAATGATTGCATATTGGATTGTCTGAACTAGCTTATTTCCATATGTAAATTAATTATTAAGATTAATCTTTTAATTATTTTCGCATAGTGTGGTTCTGTAATTCAGTTCACCTCAAACCTTTGACTCAGACTCCTCTTGCTTTCTGACATCCAACTCCAATACCAACATAAATAATAATTAATTTTTTATTTTTCATATCAATTGTTTCACAATTGATAAACATTTGTTTTTTTCATTTATTACCTAAACACTAATAAAAAATTAAATATTCCAAAAAATAATTATTTTTAAATAATTTTATTTAGGTGTCTGAGTCGTCTGTATATTTTTATTGACTCCAACTGCACTTCAAACTGCTACTGACTCTGACTCCACAGTCCTGCTTAATACATTTACGTATAATTATATACTGATAGTTGTTACCAATAAAGTATACACAAGTTTCATGCTGTCATTGTAGATGTTACCTATTCCATTGTCAAAAGTTCCACTGGATAGAAAGGCTCATTTTATTTTAATTGTTTAGGTTATATTAGAGATTATTTTCATTTAATTGCTAGCAGTAGAACATTTATTAAAAAATTTGTTATATATATATAACACTTGAATATTATTAATTGTAGTATTTAATGCAAGTGCAAAATTGCTAAAAAAAAATGGTATTTACGTAGTTTATCAACCCCTGTTGGTGATCTTTAAAAATAAAAAATGCCATCATTCCAGCATGATTTCTTTTTCTCGGTCTGAAAGTGCATGGTTGCTAGGAGAACATGACGATACAAAATGCATACAATAATAAAATATAAATCAATATTATGTTTATTTTTCAGTAATTTGAATTAAAAATATCTTTTATTTACTCTTCATTGTTTTGAATTAAAAAAACATTCTGTTTGCTTTCAATCATTTATATTTTAAAAAACACTGTATATTTTACAATGATTTAAAGTTTTTGTTTACTTTTCATGATTGACATTTGTAAAACCTTTGTATACTTTCACTAATTTGAATTTTTAAAATCATTTGCTTATTTTTCAATAATTTAAATTTTTAAAAATTGTGCAGTTTTCTATAAATTTTAAAACTTCTCTTTACTGTCAATAGCATACATTTTAAAAAAGGTTTTATTTACTCCTGAATATTTACATTTGAAAACCCTTTATTAACTTTCAATAAATCAAATTTAAAATCTATTGTTTATATTTCAAATCTTTATTACAAAGAAAGTAGCATTCTTGAACCATGGAACTTTAAGTAGCATACAGTGTTAGAAATTAAAAATTTGAACTAGGTGCCATTTGACGCCTATAGTTTTGACTCTAGGTGCCAAATAGACACAGCTATTTGCCATTTTGACATCTCTAACAATAACAACTATTTTTTAAATGTCCATTTTTGTTAAAGATATAAACAAAGAATAATTCAGATTTTTGTATTAAAAATTGTTTTAAATTTTCTTAAAATTTAAAATAAACTGCTAAGGAACCCCCCCCCCCCCCCCCCCCCCCCCCCCCCAAAAAAAAAAAAAAAAAAATAAATAAATAGAAAAAATTGCTAATTTGTTTTTACTTGGCAAAAAGGGCATAAAAATTTAAAAAAAAACCCTTCTATTTAACAATTTTAAATTATGGTCACCTTATACAATCATTGCCCCAATACCCCTTCATTTCATGCTTGAAAATTAATTTTCCTGAGTTAAAATAACAATATAAAAGTTTTAGTTGATAAAAACAAATTGCAAAAATGGAAAATATGTGATAATAAAACTGAATAAACCGAGAATCACATATAAATGCACATTTTAGTGACATTTTCATATAATCTATCTCATATTATTTACAAATATAAGAATTAAACACATTTAAAATTAAAATATTATAAGGGAATTTTGGGCGAAATTTAGTCATTTTTTGTGACCAATTTCGTCAAAGTATGGAATTTCATTTTAAAGTCTGTTTACTATATTCATCTTAAAAGTTTGAAAAAAAAGGGGGGGGGGGGAATTTGCATATTTGTCCGGAGATCGGCAGTCAATGCAAATATCGGAGCTTCACGAAGAAATGCAGAGTTGTCAGCTAGGGTTCAGTATTTGCAAGTCAATAATAAGTTTTTGTTTTATTGTTGCTACACTTTTTCTTGTTGCTTTGACAAAATATAAATCATGCTCTTAAAACTCATCTACACCCTTTGGGTGAGCTAGACAGCCTGGGTAATAATAAAAAAAAGTATGAATCACATTAATTTCAAGGATTGATTTAAAAAATGCATAGATGCCAACCTACCAGAAAGAAAGATAGGAACATATTGCATGAGGAAAAATCGTGCAGTAATACCGTTTTTCCCCATACTGCTGCAAAATAGCCTTCTATTTCATTAATATTACGTTTGAAAAATAGTTTTCCTATATAATATACAAAATAATTACAAACGTTTTAAACGATGCAAACAAATTGTAACAGTGGAAAAATACTTTCAAAATAAAACGAAATATAGAGGATCGCGCACAAATGCCGTTTATTGCGATACTGCTGCAAAATAGCCTTTCATGTCATTAAAAATACTCTTGAAAAATAGTTTTTCTGCATAATATAGTATATACAAAATAATTACAAACGTTTTAGATGATGCAAACAGATTGCAGAAGTGGAAAAATATGTTCACAATAAAACGAAATATAACAAAGATCGCAGAATGCTGTTTATCATGGTACCCGATACTCATGCAATATAGCTCTTTATTTCTTTAATAATACATCTGAAAAATAATTTTTTTTGTATATAACACGAAATAATCATAAAAATGTTAGTCGATGCAAATGTGTTTCTCCCACATTAATTAGAAACAGACGCAATCACGTGGAAACGGATTTTAAGATGAAAAAACGGAAAAACCTTGATATTAAAATTCCTGACTTTGTTTCTCATTTCGGTGACCTACTTCCGATTTCATGACTTGTAGATACTCTTATGCATATGCAGATGAAAAATATGCAGATTTGCATGCAATAAAATATAAGTGTTATGGAAAAGAAAAATCGGACTACTGTGGGTTCAAATCAGTTCCCGGAACAAGACTGAAGAAAAAAGGAACATGTACATAAAAATTGGAACACTTGGCAGCTATGAAAACGTCATTTTCAATGTTTGATAACATTAGCTAACCAAATTTGCAAGGTGCTGGAACGATTTACTGGAACGCAGTGTGTTTTATAATAGTAAGCAATTAGAATGTAAAGGCTCTGCAGAATCACCCCATTTCCTTCCAAGTGGGACATGTAGATGTACGAGGGGATAAAAGGGAGGGGAGCAATAGAAACTCGTTAAATACCCAGAGTCTCGGACATTGGAATGTCTGAGAATAAAGAAAAACAAATAAATTCTTCAGAAGTGCAATTTCAGGTCTTGAAGGGTGGGGGTGAGATGAAGTACAATAAAACTCCCAATGTTGTCTTTCCCTGAATAGACAGAGGGGGATTACTGTCTGCGTACCACCTGCAGATTTATCACTGAGGGCCTCTATAAAATGCCGCTTTTTTTTCGACTGCTGTCCAGCCTTCTACCAGGGATTGTAATTTAGTCAAAGGGAAAGGGAAGACTGATATTTAAAAGTAGCATTGTTAGGTGTCAAATTTGATGACCAGATTGAAGAATTTAGTCGTCAAATTGAAATTTCTAGTCGCAAATTACGACTAACGACCGTTAATTTCAAACACTGGTAGCATATTACATCACATACTGAAAGCACTACATACATTATAATTAGTTGGTCATCTTTTTATTTCGCTACGAATACACTCTGTTGCAAAAAGATATAAGAATCCATAAAAAAATTGAGCTGCAGTTATGAAACTCCATGCAAAATATGTTTTGAGAGTTATGCAAATGATCAAAATGTCAACACTAATGACATTATAGGGCTCGTGCAATTTGCATGAGAATAATGCATTGTGCAGCATAACGACCGGTGTCCTCACACATGGGCAGCTGGAATTGGATTTTCTGCTTTGATACTGCAAATTGTGCACAAAGATGCCTTTGAGACATACTCGCACAGCACTACAAACAATTGTCGGATTTAGAGAAAAGTCTTATCATATGCCTAAGGAAAGCTGGTTGGTCCAGTAGATGTATCAGTCACCATCTTGGTCAGAGTGATATGGTAATTACTTGATTTTGGCAACAGTGGATCGGAGAAGGCACATGCAATTGTTGCAGAGGCTCAGGACAGTCCAGACAGACAACTGTTCGAAAGGATCGCACAGTCAGGAGAGGAACAATGTCCATACCGATGGCATTGCTATCAGTCATTTGAAGGCATTTATCATCCTCCATGCATTCTGCATTAAGGGATATTATTCGGACAATACTTTCAGAAGCTGGGATTAAGTGTTGATGTCCATAAAGGTACTTACCATTAATTCATCAACATAGAGCCATCTTGATTGATGCCAAGCTCGGTCAGCCTGGACAGTGTCTGATTGGAGACATGTTGTTTTTAGCGATGAATCTCTCTTCTTTCTCATTGATAATGACCACTACAAATGTGTGTGAATATGAACTATAAGAACTGGCTGGCATTCTGATCCCGAATTTGTTGTTGAGTGGCACACTGCCATCACAAGTAGTGTGACAGTCCGTGAAGCCACCTCATGGGACAGCCAATCTCCTCTAGCTGTGCTGCAAGCAAATCTGATGGATCGCTTGTATGTCAATGATATTTTGCTACTGATTGTTCTGCCTATGTTGTTGCCCAGGTTCGATTTACCAACAAGACAATGCTCAATTACATACTGCACGACTTTCTCAGCAATGTCTTCGGGGATTTAATACCCTCCCATGGCTATCCAGGTCCCCAGACCTATTACCAATAGAACACATCTGGGACATGCTAGGACTGCAATTGCAGCCTTCTCAGAATACCACTGATTTAACTGACCAGTTGCAATATTTGTGGCAGAATCTTCTGCAGAGGGACATAAGCAACTTAAGTGACTCTATGCTGCATTGGATATTGATTTGTATAGCTGCCATTGGAGGATTTTACCACTTATTAAAATGTCATCTTGTTGTCACAATTTCTTAATGAAACCCTTTTTTACTCTCAAATTCTTATAATTTGCATATTTCCTCAAACGATACATACATGCCAAGTTTCGTGACTGTGACTTAATTTTTTATGGGTAAATTTTTCAGCAATGTATTTAGTAGTAGTAAAAATTTAGTATAATGATAAGTAAAAGTAAATGTCTGTAGGAAGTAGGCAGAATTTTAAAGTCCACTTTCATTCCTGTAGTTGCCTGGTGGATGCCATAAATTTTTACCTTTAGCTTCCACAAATCTGGATAGTTTTCAGTAGCTAATGTTAAGCTAATTTTCTTGTTCTACTAAATGGTTATGATTTCAAATTTGATATTCAGGTTCATGAAATGTATTGTTGTTTTATGAAAATTAGCATATAGAGAAAATTAAACGAATAGTTACTCATTTATTAAACCATATTCTGTTTTAAATAATACCTTTTCTTCTCTTTTTTTTCCTTTTTAGATATCTTGCTTAAATGTGAATTATAGTGATACAGGATTGTTTGGTGTCGTGATTAGTGGAGAGCCAGATAGCATGAAACCACTTGTGAAATCTGTTGTTTCTCAAATGCGAGAAGTGATGAAAAACATTTCTGATAAAGATGTGGAAGTTGCTAAGTATGCACTTTAAAAAATTTTTCTGTTTCAAGTTAGAAATATTTATATACAGGGATTGATGTCCTTAAAAATTCTTCAATTTTTATAAGTTGCAAAATACCATTACTTGTATCAGAAAAATTTTTAAATTCTTGTTTTAAAAAGTTTTGTGCTTACTGATTATCTATACCGAATTGATAAATAGCATTGACCATGGTTCATGGGTGACAATGGAGGATCTGTTCACCTTCTTGCTTTTTGTTTATAATAACAGGTGATCAACACTCATGTACATCAAATTTTGAAATCATACAATGTGCAGAAAAATTGAAATAGTATTTTTTTAGTTAGGTGGTACTAATATATCCTGAAAAATATATCGGAAGTATTGTCTGCTGCTTTTAATATGTCAGACTATTATTAAAAACCTTTACTTTACCAATTGAAAACATGGTATTTTCCCAGAGTTGAAGTTTTTTTTTATTTTACAGCAATATTGCTCTAATTATTCTTATGACAGTGTCATTGAAGAGTTTTAAAGAAAAACCCATGCTCTAAAACCCCTAACAAATCGACAATTATGAGGTTAGTAAAGCATTTTTAAGAAACCGGATCTGTTGCAGAAAAGGGAGAACAGGCAGGCCTTCCATTTTAACTTACATAAAGTGTCTTGAAATAGAGACTGTGTTACTGAAACTCTTTAAAAGCACTCTCATAAAAATGGTTAGAGAAATATTGCTCTAAAAATATTCTTTCACTCTGAAAATGTCACCAAGATTTTTAATTAAGAAAATATGTCTGTAATTATTGTTTGACATTAAAAATAGCTAATTATATTTCTAATATAGTTTTAAGAGTATATTAGTACCATCTATCAGAAAAAAAAATTCTACTATTTCAAATTGATGAAAAAATCGACATCAAATTTTAAAATTATACAATTAAACAATTTTAAAATGTGATACTGATTTAACTTTTCCTGTAGCTTTAGAATTGAAAATAAGGCCATTGAGTAGAATTAATGTAAGTGACATAAGATATGAAAATTTTAGTGTAATTAAATTTTTAAATAACTGTACAAAATAGAAAATCATTTTGAAAAACTTCCATCTAAAATGTTGTATCATCTTATTTTTAAAATTCTGCAATAAAATAGAAAATGCTAGAAATTTATATGAAAAAAGAATTTCTGTAACATACCTAAATTGGTAAAAAATGTTTTTCATTCCATCAGTTTTCTCCACACGCTCTGACTTTTATCCCAGAAAAGAAAAAAATTAGAAGCCTCTACCACCTCTATAGGTGCAGTTTGAAATCCTTGCTAATCTGATTAGGACCGTCCACCAATATAGTTTTTTTTTTTCAATGCAGGATTAAAATCACTGAGCAATAAATATACATACTATGTTCAGAAAACAGCCATTTTAAAGATCAACATATTCAATGTTGTCATGGCATAACTTCAGAACATTGCAGTATACTTTTATTTAAATCTGGGTTTATGTACACTCTGGAAATCGGGAATTTTCAGGGAATTTGAAAATGGACTAAAATGTCAAGGAAATTGCAGGTAAAATCAATTTTTTTGTTCAAAATTCTGAAAACTTGTGCTAGTGAAAGCTTGTACTTTACTAAATGGAAATGTTTGTTTTTAATATGAATTAATATGAAGTATTTAACTGAATAAAATCTTATAATATAAATATATATAATAATGCATGCTTAAATAATTTTATGTATATGCATTTTTGTATTATATGAGCATATATATTTCATTTCTTAACCTAACTGCTGAAAAAGTTTTAAAACTGCTGATATTTTCTTTCTTCACTACTGAAATCTTCATCAGCTGAGTGGCATCACTAATGATTGAAGCTGTTGAATTTCTTGATCATTGAGTCATAAATAATCCTTTTTATGCATGATTATGCAAACTTTTGTCTCATGCTGCCATAGAAAATATGAAATTTTACTCAAAAAGGTTTCACACAAATTTTAAAAATTCTATTTAATTCTAGATTTTTCTGTAACAAAACCAGATATAAAGTTTCATGAAAATCCCTCAGTATTTATGGCAGCTATCATGTACACTAGCAATCAATATCATATAGACATTACTCTAAAATAGTCAAAATGTGTTCAGAAGGTCCTAAAACATGTATTGGCATCAAAGTCTTGAAATAGGAAATATTCGTGAAAACAATACTTTCTCTATTCTGTAGTCTGAAAAGTAAAAATATGGCGACATTTTGCTTGCAAATTGAGGTATGCGTGTGTGTGTGTGTGTGTGGGGGGGGGGGGGGGGGGTGACAGGTCAACTTATACTCAAGAAAAAATACCTATTGATAATCATGTATAAACAGTCTATCATGCAATTAAAGATCTTGAACAAAGAAACTTCATAACCAAGCAAGATATAATGTCCATCTACCTATAGGATAAAAGTAAAACTGCTTTCCCACAAACCAAAATTAATGAAACAACAAACATTAGTTCAAATGTTTAAACAAAATGATAAAATGTAAACTTCCTCTTTCTTTTTATTTCTTGTATAAGTATATTTTTTCTTAATTTTTTTTTTTAATGGGTTAACTTGACTTTTTGTCATTACTATTACTAAAAATAATGTTTTATAGTGTATTTAGTTGATATTAAGTTTGAATTTTATTCAAACTCTATAATCAAAAATTGACAAGGTGCAGATTTTCTAGATTGTATTGTATATAGAGATAAAATTGTATACAAATATAGAAATTGCTGAGTTTTGAGTTTTATTTTTTCTCACTGTCTTGTATTCATGGTAAATATTAGTTAAATCTAAAATTTGTTTTGAAATTGATGTTAAAATAGTAGTACACAGTACCTGTAATTTTGATGAAGACAACATGGAAAAGCTGGAAAACTCAGGGAATTTCATTTTAAAAAATGGGCATGAACCCTGTTAAATAATATCAATAATGAAAATAGTGATAAAATGAACAAAATCATTTACATATATTTTTATACAATAATATTATAAAAATATTAATTCTGAATAAATTGAATCATCATCATCAGAGTATTAAGTTTCAAACATTTATTTACATTAAAACTAAAATAACTTCATTAAAAGCAACATGCAACACAATATTAATAGCATTGACTAGTTCTGCTTGGAAATCATTAGTTTAATATTTTATTTTCACTAGCTTTCTTTTTCACATTTGGGTAATTTTCTTTCTGTTTCTTGATATTTTGTTGTTTCTGAAGTATTTATTGATAGTATAAGCCCTTTTAGCTTCCAAAACCAATTAGTTCCTTCATTTTCTGTTCTACTAATTTTTCATAGTTGTTTAAGACTTAGGAGTGGGTAGCTTAAGAGCTGACCAAAGGTCTATTGTAGTATCCTCAAAAGAAAAAATCTGATGCGGGTAGCACATGACTTCCCTGCAAATTCATATTCATTTTCTCTTTATTTCTTCAATAATTCATTCAATTGAGTTTAATTGCACAAAATAACACCCATAATTATTTTAAATTACACTAAATTTGCACTTTTAATTCAGTTTTCATTTTCATTCGATAACTTGGGTTATTTTTAAAGGTGGCATAGTGAAAATGCGCAAAAACTAAAAATCTCGAGAATGGCTAGTCCTAAAGTAATAGGGTTGAACTTATTCTTTTCATTGTAAGAAATTATGTGTAAACAAGCATTTAATTGATATATTTGAACATATGTAGTCTTTTATTTTAGATTTTGATGATTTTTGCCAGCCATTTCGCAAAAAAAGGCAGTTTCTTTTTTATCAAATTGGACCAAAATCTAACAGCACCAAGGTAACCTGCAAGTGACATACCTATAAAATTTTATGAAATTTGGTCAATTAGTTTGTGAGCTAAAGTGGGTACAAACAGACACACACACAGACGTCTTTAAAAAAAATAGCTTTTTCATGTTCTACAGGTCTCAAAATGTGTAGATCCGTCGAAAACTCAAGTTGCAATTTTCGACAGATTCCAATACTTTCCTTATACATTACCATATATTGCAGCGAAAGTAAAAGAGAAAAGATTTAAAAAGCAGCAGGTCCCTTAGACCCGTGGCTGAGGCAAAGATCAGCAGGTACTTGGCTGGAATATGCTGCAACTCCCAGGGCTCAATCCCATGTCGAACCAAGTGCTCAAACCTATAAGCATAGAAAGCCTCACACTCATAGAGTAATGTTAGAGGCAGTTTCCTCCCTATATCGACAACCTCTTCATATTTGTTTAGAAACTGTTATTTTTAATTATAGTTTTTTTGCAACTCATGTAGCTTCTGAAACTAGTTAGTTGCTTTTTCTTAATAAGACACTTATGTTTGTAGTTCTACTAACTGAACAAGTTCTTTGAATCTTTTGTTGGATGTTCACTTTCCTGTTTAGTATTTTATTATTCATTCATAGTGACCTATCTCTTATTCTTTCCTCCTTAGTTTTTTTACCTCTTATATCTTTGCCTGCCATTGGCAATCCTCTTTACCTGCTCCAGTCATGTTTGTTGTTCTAACATGAGTTGCTAATCTAGCTCTCACGAGTGAAGGTTGTACTTCTTGTATGTCCTGGTGAAGAAGGCAGTTTCTTGCCTTGAAACCAGTTGACACTGTTAATTTAATGTCATATGTTGTTGTTAATGAAGGTATTTTAGTTTTGCTATATTAACACCAGTATGAACTGTACATATTTATTTGCATGCTAACTGTAAATAGTGAAATAAGTAAATTTAAAATATGTACATTCATTCTGTTTCTCAAATTATATCAACTAAGTTTTACACAATGTTTAAGGCCTGGCCACTCAAATGGCTACTGAAAACCCTTGGGTCAATCGAGTGGTCTGGGTCTTCAACAATGTTTAATGCAATTAGACAATTTCTAACATAGTCATAGAAAATACTTTTAATACTATGTCAAAATTGACAATATGGTCTTTTGGATAATATATGGTGACCTTACCTACCGGACGATCTCTCAAAATTATTACTGACTTACAGATATTAAATAATCTTTAAAAACAGATTGATAAATTTTAAATTTTAAAATTTGTTATTTTTTTCTTAAATTTATGTTTAAATTTTATTACTGAAGATTATATTGAACATTTATAAAATAAAATTAAAAAAAAAACTACATTAAAATTAAATGTTTTTCAATTTTACATTTATTATAACTTTATTGTGAAATTTAAAGAAACTAATTGATATTTTTTTTACCATATACTCCAATTCTTTATATGTAACAGTTTTAAATATTTTTATCTGTGTACATTGTTTTATTGAATTTTCAATTAAGATATATTGTTTTAGACATCAGCTAAAAGCCAAACTCTGTATTGAAAACGACAACTCAAGGGATTTGTCTGCAATTGCTATTGATGTTTCTACCCTTGGTAAAATCAGAGACATAAAAGAAATTGTAAAATCAATTGATGAACTGAAAACATCGGATATTACATCTGTAAGTTTTAAAGTTACTAACAGTATAATTTGTTTCATATGTATATATAAGTATATATAGGGTGTCCAGTGCTATCGGTGCCCAATGGCTATTTTCTCAATCGTTAGTCACAGAGATATACTTCCAATTACAAAAATGTTTTAAATTTTAAAATCTATTATCTTAGAAACAGTTTAAATCAATAAATACATTTCTGAAAGAAATGCAAAATATAAATTTTTATACGGTCCCCTGGTCCTACCAATTATATTTAGGAAAATCATCCTCATACAATTTCATGGAAAATAAAAAAAAGTCTTCCTTTTACGACCAAAATTCACAGTTCACCGAGTTATGAAGCATTAAACTTTGACTTAAGTCACTTTTCCATGCATAAAATGTCCCATTTCAGGCAACCAACCAATCAAGGACCGTATTGACCATTTCTCAGCACAAGCAGTGCTCCAACTTTAAACAGCTATAAGTCAGTCAATTTTGGTCGTAAACGGAAGATTTCTTTTTTATTTCGCATAAAATTGTATGAGGATGATTTTCCGAAATATAATTGGTAAGACCGGGGGACTGTCTAAAAATTTATATTTCGTATTTCTTTCAGAAATGCATTTATTGATTTAAACTGTTTCTAAGATAATAGATTTTAAAATTTAAAACATTTTTGCAATTGGAAGTGCATCTCTGTGACTAACGGTTGAGGAAACAGCCATTGGGCAGGCCATAGTACTGGACACTCTGTATATTAATGTTAGGTATTACAATTAATCTATTATTTCTTTGGATTATCATAAACTATTTTTATTATTGAAATCATTTTACTTATAAGCTGCATTTGCTCTATAAATAAATGTATTTTTCATCTAGTTCTTGTTATTAAGTTTTCTAAACTATCCATACTAACTAAGTATTATTATTACATTTAATTTTCTTTAGTTTTTATGAATATTTTAATTATATATATATGTGTGTGTGTGTTTTAAACAATTTCCTTAATCAATAAGTAAACAGCACTTTGTGCTACATATAAGGAAGACTTAAGCAACATATTTAAGCACAAATAAAATAATAATGCAGCATACAGCTCTTTCAAGGAAATACTAGATCTCTTTCATCATTGCTAGCTTACCAACAAAGACAAACCCCAAAAGCCAGAAATGGAAGAAACAGAGGGAAGATATATACCCAATTTCGTAGATTAAGATTCCACTCCAATCTTGTACGATAGTTCACTGCTTCAGATTGGCCGTGCAGATATGCGGTTTTTTTTTAATGATCTTATTGCATTGCATTAGAAAAAATCTGATGTGGGCAGCACATGACTTTCCCTGCAGACTTAGATACACATTCTCTTATTTTAATTAAATTTAATTCACTATTAATTCAATTTTCGTTCTCATTTGGTAACTGGACTCATTTTCAAAGGTGGCGTAGAGAAAAAAAAACAAAAATATCTCGAGAACGGCTAGTCCTAGTGTAATGGGGTTGGTCTTATACTTTTCTTCGTTAAAAATTACATATAAAACAACCATTTAATGGATATATTTCAGCATACATAGTTTTTTATTTTAGATTTTGTCGATTTTTGCGGGCCATTTTGCAAAAAAGGGCAGGTTATTTTTTTCCGAATCTTACCAAAATCTAATCAGCACCAGGGTGTTCCACAAGTGACTTACCTACCAAATTTTGTTTAATTCGGTCCTTTAGTTTTTCAGCTAGAGTGGATACAAGCTTTTGCGGGCCATTTCGCAAAAAAAGGCGGGTTATTTTATCCCGAATCATACCCAAAACTAATCAGCACCAGATCCGCCCACAAGTGATATACCTACCAAATTTTATGAAATTCGGTCAATTAGTTTTTTAGTTAGAGTGGATACAAAATCTGCACAGACAGACACACAGACACACACACAGACGTCACGCTAAAAATAGTTTTTTCGTATTCTAGAGGTCTCGAAACGTTTAGATCCGTTGAAAACTCGAGTTGCGATTTTTGGCATGATTCCAATACTTTCCCTATACATTACCATGTATTGCAGGGAAAGTAATAAAAATTATCTGGTTGACCAAATTTGTCTAAGGGGGTCATATAAAAATTTAAAAAGTGTAACTTTTTGAAAATTAATGGGAGGACTATTTCATTGACATAGTCTTATTTCCTACCCTACTTTCAACATTTTTGCAATTTACATTGCCCACTTATCTCCAGGTAAGGATTTAAAGCGTGTTTCAATCTTTTTGGGACACCCTGTAGATAGAATATATTTTATTAAAAATTAATGTATGAAACTGTTGCACACATTTAAATAAAATATCAACATGTATGAAAAAAATGCTTCAATGCATTAAATTTTATTTGTTTTAATACACAGCAGTATAGAGTCAATATTTCAAACCGATTTTCACTGGTTAGTGCCTTACAGGCAACATGGGGCAGGTGTTTGATGAATTTTTTTTTTCAAAATAAGGTCCTTAAAAATAAAATTTAGAAGTCTTTGAAAAGTCTTTAATTTTTATTCTGTGAAACGGTTGGGAATCCTGGGACCTGAAGAAAATTTCATGACTTAAATCAATAATAGTAAAAATCTGATAAAAGATAAAGTTTCATATAAGTTTTTAAGGAGAAAAATGGAGCATTTGAAGAAAATATTTGGGTCATATATTTAGCAAATATTTGAATTTGGATCAATATGCATATTGCACTATCTACAAAATGGCAGAAAAAGTGTATTATCTAAACTAATGTTTCTTAAACTGATCTACAGAACCTTGGAGTTTTGCAATACATGTAAGCAAACTTAATCAGATTGACTATTGAAAACTTTTGGAAAAATATAATTACTTGCATTAGAGTTCCTTAATTTCAAAATGTTTATGAAGAATGCTCAATTAAACATTTTATAATTTTCTCATCTCCCCTCTACTTCTGAGATGTTTTAATACTTGGAATCATGTTCTCCCACTTCTGATAGCAGCATTGGGGCTCTGGTTTTGTTCTCTCTAGAATTTAGCATGTTTTCTTGGTCAGTGCTGATTCTCAACAAAATAAGTTTTACCATGCAGTTGCAACAAATTCAAAATTGTGGTTGAACTGCATAAAGCTGTAAGGTCATGTTCATAGTCACAAGACCTACCTGTGAGACCAGTTTGCTTTTGTTTGTTCAAATTTAGTAAGAAAATTTGCTATCTGTTACAATTTTATAAACATCTGCTAATTAATAATCTGCAGTGGAAGCATGATTCTTTGGCATAATTTACTATAAGCAAAATCATGCTCCAAGTGCAGCAATCAATAGTAGTAAACCAATTTTGCTATGAATAAATATTAATTGTACTAGTTGAAGATTTATTATGCAGAGGTTGCTTTGGATTTTTTATTACTTTCGCCAAGCTATTTGCCAAATGAAATTTTCTTTTGCCAAATTGAGTTTTTATTCACCAAATTTTATTTTGACTTTTCATTTGAAATATTTAATTTGATTTATAAATTCTCACATTCCAAAGATCATTGTTTTGAAAACGGCAAATAGTATAGTGGCATACATTACAATTAGTATACCATGATTTTTTATTTTAATATTGGCAGAGTTCGTAATCGCCAAGATTTTCAATTTTCACCGAATCTTTCTTTCAATTGCCAAATTGAATTCTCTTTCACAAAATGTGATGATGACAATTGGCAGTGCGATCCCTGGTTATGTGCTACAATTTTGCAAACGTCTGGTGATTTAAGTATTGTTGATTTTTAGCATAATTTACTATAAATGCTTTGTTTAATATTTTTTATTAATTTAATTTCTTTACATTTATAGTAAATAAATTATGACATTTCAGGTTGCTGCAAGGGTTATGAAAACAAAACCTGCTATGGCTTCTATAGGACGTTTGCATTCTACTCCCTACCTTGATGAATTGATATAAATAAAACATAAGTGTTCTAAAAGAATCATTAAAAGACTTTAATTTTTAAATATTGTCATATCTTTTAGATGTTTTGACTTGAAAAGTTGAAAATTTATTTGAACAGCAGAGCTCTTGTAACTGTAGCACCAAGTAGAGCATGGAAATATCGACTTGTGTAATAAATGATTACCAATACAAACTGAAAATGTTCTTTCTGTCATAAAAATTTAATTTCGACTTAAGTTGCATTTAACTTTTCAGCATGTGTTGGCTTCAAATCGTTAATACCACAAATAAGTATAAGACAATTATGAAAATGTCACAAATATTTTACAAAAATCATTCATTTTTCAAATGAATTAGCTAGCAACCCAACTTTAAAATGGTATCATTTTTATATGCAAGGAAAATTTAAAAATTGTTAGTTATTATGCATTCATTTAAAAATGTGTTCATTAAACTTTAGTTTTTAAAGAAAATTAGTATAATTGACTTTTTACCTCTTTTTATGGATATCTACTCATCCAAAAAAGTTATCTAAACATGAAACCGAAACTTATATATGTGAATGCATGATATATATATATATCTTTATACACATTATATATATATATATATATATATATATATATATATATATATATATATATATATCAAAGATATATATATATATATATCTTTATACACATTATTAATATATATATAGTTCTGTTCATGATGTGCCAGAAGTATCACTGTCCAGAATACAGTATTCAGAGGGGATGGCCTTTGAAGACAGGCCACTTTAAAACCAATTTATTCCAGTAGACCATTTTCTGAGTGCTAGAAATATGAACAACGATCGATGCACTAGGCATATGTCAGGATAATAACTGCAGTTCAAAATGTAAAATTCTAATTTTCTGCATCTTAGAGATGTCATTTTAATTTTCTAAATGTATGATTGTTTCACCATTTTAACCATTCTGTGAAAAATTTACTTAAATAGGAGTAAACTTTTAAAGATGGCATTTAAAATTTGAATTTTACTTCTCTCTTTGAAGAAGTTTTTCTTATCGAATTATAATTGGATAATGAAGTACTTTGCAGCTTATTTTTTTTTTTCAGATTTCTGCTTTAAAATATCTTTTTAAACTTAATTTTCAATGCACATCTTAGCTTTTGATAAAACTGTCGATTGAATTCATAGTGTGCCTCATCAATCTATTGTGCTTCTTTCACTAAATTTAATATCTCAACTTCTAATTTTGCTATAGCTTAGTTTTAAAGATTGCACATATTAGCTTGAGCTAATGAAAGGCCAGTTACCTCAATTACATTCCCCTATACATTTTTAGGACATATTAACCCTTTCGGGACGTCGTCATTCCGAAACTACCGCCCAAAGGACGAAGCGCTTCGTTTCCGAAATGTGCCCAAAAGACGGCTATTTTTTTGCGCTAAGCCTAAATCTCGAAAAAAATCACCCGTTCAACACAGCATTCTACTTTTTTCAGGAAGAAAGGAAATACTTATTTTCTATTTGATGTATATTTTTTATACAAATTTTCTTTTATCAAAATATTAAAAATTTTAGTGTATATATGTTTTAGGTACAGATGGATAATTCTTTGGCATGTCCTTCCGATTTTTTAAAACTACCACATACATGCGTATTCTTAGACAACAAATACTTTGCAAGTACAGGAGAGGTAAAAAATTTATCCAAATACAAAGTATATCCTTTTCCTAAAAGTTCACTTAGAAATATTTTCACAATGCGTTCTCCATACCCACCATCAGAGCTTGATAATCCCGTGTCCTTTCCAGTATACACAAGGAAATTCCATTCATTCCAATTCTGACGATTTATATATTTTTATTCCATATCTGGACCTTTTCGATGGGATATATTAACGAAATCCCAGCCATCCTTTCCATGAGAACATAAATAACCTAATCATTTCATTGCCGCACATTCCTTTACCCCCTCCCCCACCAACTCAAAAAAAAAAAACTCTCTCATATTCCTCTAATTCAACAACGAAATCAATAAAAGACAAAATCAGAACGAGACCCGGAACTCAATTATAAAATTGTTGATGCTACGAGAAGTGCTCTGTTTACTTTACAGAACCATGTGTTTCACTGCTCCAAATGGAGAAATAATTCATTGGATTCTCCTTGTGCCAAGGTCAAACATCTACAAAATACATTTAAGTTGCTTCCACGGGCATTTAACGCCATCTGGTAGACAAATACATTCAAATTAAAACGTTCCACGTAGAAACACCAATACGTGCCAGTCGTCCTTTAGGGTAAAATTTCCTCCGGCCCGTGGGCGTGCCGTTCATCCTTGAATGCAAGTTCGCAGCTGGCACCTGGGCGTGCCGTTCGTCGCAAAAGGGTTAAGCCAACACCCTGTGCAAAGTGTGTAGGTACTTGCATAAGGACTTGGCACAAGAACATTGTGTTTTCAAAAAGGTTGTAGTTTATTTGAAAGGTAAGTTATCTGCTAATGTCAATCACATCAAAAGCTATGGTAATTAAAAGTTCCAATTAGTTCTAAACATTTGACTATGAATGTTTTGGTAAAATTATTAGGAAGAATGCATCCGCAAAGAATGAAATTCTGGAGACAGTTAATTACAGTGGTACACTTCATGACTGCCTACTTAATACTGAATCACTCTAATTTATTTAGAAAGCATCTGAAAGCTCTAAAATCTTCATATCTAGCTGTGGTTCAGGAGTATCTGATAAAATCGTTGATTGAAGACAAGCACAGAATTTGTATTGTATGATACACACACAAGCAGTAAAATAGAATCCCTCCAGTAATGTGAATTAATTAGGACAATGTTATTTTAGTTCTGCTTGACCCTTACTGTCTGAAATGTAGCAGATCAAGTGACTTAATGTAAGAAGTGTATACTCGTCGGATAGCCTTTACCTTATAGTTAAGTTAGGTCTCAAGTTTTCTCTCAGCATATAAAACCCTTTTACAGAATCACAATGCCTTGTGTTCACTTTATCAATTTTATAATATGAATTTTGATCTCGCCTATTACTAGAGATGAGAATTTTCCGGAAATTTTCAAAATTATTCTCTATATTGCATTTCAGCTGGAATAATATGTTCAATCACTTTTAAAAGTATTAATTCTTATATTACAGCTATAGTCAAACATATATTATTATATAACAAGGCTAAAAAAAGGTTTACATCTAGTTTATATGTATAAAAAATTCTATGCATGAAAATTTCTTATATCTGTATACTGCAGTTAGCAACTACCATTTATTATTTTCCTTAAATATGCTTGCTTTTGAAAACTTATAAAAAAAAATTCTATTTCATCTATAATGCTTTTTTATTTTCAAAATTCAAATTTTAAGGCATTGCACAAAAGGAATAGCATGAGAAATAATTAAAAATTGTAAACCTCATCAAAATTATAAATAATTTACTGTTTATTATAAGAAATAGATTATAAAATATAATATTCTAAAAAAAAATTAAAAACTGTATGAAAAATGCATTAAATATTATATTGCATTTCTTTCAATACCTACTGATAATTTAAATCAAAACATTCTACCATCTTAAAAAACAACAAAAAAAAACCTAGTTTATTATATGTATAAAAATAAATTATTAAATATATAAACATATTATACAGCAAAAATAAATTTAAAAAGTGCTTGTAACTAAGAACTTTTAAAAATAAATTATTTTATTTAATATTAAAAATTGCTTCCAAAATACTTGCTTGTAATTGAACAAGTGAGTACCATGTAGAAGACCCAGACCGTCCGACTCATCCAAAGGACACGAGCAACCATTTGGACGGCCGGGAAGTGAGTACCATGTGAAAGAAGAGGCAATTTGCAAGAAGAAAGCATGTATTTAGTGCTATTAAAGCATTTTCCCTTGGCAGAAATTGCTAAACCATTCCATTTTTTTTTTTATTTTTATAAATTTTGGAGAACTTAATACTGAAAGAATAGGTTCCTTAAAACTTTGCTTTTTTTTTAGAATGAGTAAAATGTCACTTGTACCTTTTTGGTTGTCATCCATTCTTTTTATATAAAATAAAGTGCACACACACACACATTTGCCCCCACCCTCCTTCATTTTCCTTTTCAAAATTAGAAAACTCTATTAAAAACTTCTTGTAAAACTACTTGCTTTTCAGAGAAACAGTTTGCACAGAGTATTACATTCTATTTTCAAATTAATTTAAATAAAAAGAAAATTTTATGGGAAAACAGAAAATTTTTAAACCCACATCTCTACTTATTACAATGAAACCTTGACAATGGCACATAAAAAATAAATTATCCGATTCAACTTGTTGAGCAGTCATCAATACAGTGTGCTTCAAAAAAATTGCATGATTAAAAATATTGCATGATGACTCAAGATCATTGTATTAAGTTAAATATAACTGAAGAGGTTATACAGTGCATAGTTAAGTAGCTGAAATCTTGAAACGGTTTGTTTTACAGTCAAGAGTTTCAAAATGGTACAATAAACAGAGGAACTTCCATAGCTTATGTTATGTTATAATTGAAAATTATGATACATATAAATCTTGCATAATAAAAGATGTTTGTCTGTGTGTGTATCTCAGGTGCAGTGAAAAACCGTAGCTTTAGTGGTTGCCGTAAAGGTACTTAAGCTTCCCGTACAATACATCTCGGTGAAATTAAAAAAAAATTCATACTAGTTTGAAAGTAATGAACATTTAAAGCCAAAAATTTGCGATTTCGTCAAATCAAATCTTTTCATCCATTGCCCCAGCAAGCAATATTTGAGATCATTAATTAAATGGCAGACATTTTATCATGATGAGAAAACAGCTGTTTGCAAACTAAGTGAATTTAATTTATCAGTTTTCTAACTTTACGAATTTAAAAGATTTCTTTCTACTTTTTTTAAATTTAGTATTATATTATTATTATGAGATGAGTATCATGTTAAAATTTGACTTAAGTTGAATGAAAATTCACTGAAATAGCAAAAATATTTTTATTTTTACTTCAGAAGTAAAGGAACTTTTTTCTGTCCTCAAGTATTTTCATTTATTTGTGTTGTGAGAATGATTTAGTTTAAACTAGGTGATTTAAAAATTGAGTCATGTTATCTGCATTATTTAAGTAGTGAGTGCTTATTTAGGACCCGGGCAGTGCCAGGTAATTTATTCTAGCGTAATATAGCAAAAGCCCTTATTTTTGTCTATCACACTTGATCATAAATTTTATATATTACCAATTTGGATACTTTAAGAGAAATGTCACAAAGTCAACGATTATTCATTTATCTCTAAAAATTGAGTTTAATTTCTTTGATAGTTCCTGTTGTTTTGCGTGAATTATTTATTTTATATTCTGGATTCAAAATGTAATTAGTTTCACTGTTCAAGGAACAGGTACATATCATTGTGGAGGGGGGGGGGGGGGGTCTTAGGAGTAAAATAAAAATTATTGCATTTGTTAGAGAGCATATAGTAATTGTGTTTTATTAAGGGGGTTGTAACAAGATAAGATAACCATCAAAATAGCATTAAAATTAACTTCCATGTTTAAAAATTAGATTACAGAGATTGAACGTAATAGCTAAATACAGTAGGTTCTTATTATATTGTGCTTGAAGGAAAATGTGTGTGTGTATATATATATATATATATATATATATATATATATATATATATATGCTTATATTACACCTCTTTCAAATCAAATTAAATTTATAAATTTTCCTAAACTTCTTCACTTTGTTATTTTCAATAATTATATTTTTCAAGGAAATAAATTATACTTACAAGTCTCAGGAGTTCCACAGGGTGGCTGCAGTAGCAGTATGCTAGCTAATTTATACCTTTATCATTATGAAAAGTCATTTACTTCAATAGATTATACTTTTTACAGATATGTTGATGATCTGATTTGCTTAGTACATACAGAAAATTATCTCATAGATATAGATTACTATCCAGACAATTTGGAATTAATTCCTAATGAAGCTACTATTAGTAAAAATGTTAATTTTTTGGATTTAAATCTTTTTATTGATCCTTCTAATAGAATTGTTACAAATTTATATGATAAAAAAGACTTTTATAATTTTAATATTAATAAAATCTTACCTTTTAATTCCTGTAACTCGATTCAATTGTTTAGAAATATTATACTCAATCAGCTTTTTAGAATTTATAGATTATCTGATAAAAAATTTCATGCTATGCATATCAATAATCTCAAAATTACTAGTAATTTATATAAATATCCCTCTTATTTAGTAAGTAGTATTGTTAAAAAATTTAAAATAGCTGGATTTTTATAATTATTTTCATAGTATCATATAATTCTATTCATAGTATCTTATATTATTAGCCAGACATCTCCATTCTCTTTTTTTTTTTTTTTTTACATTCACTTCCCACTTCAGCATTACTATTATTTGCCCCTCTTTTTAGTAGCTCTTTTTGTATATTAATACATTTTCTTAACATTTCGCTTCACAGTTTTTCAATTCTTATGAATGGCAACAGTAAATGTTTTTTTATTTTTTCTTTACGAATGGCAACACTGGTCTCTTCTATCAGTGTACCCTGTATTGAATCGATTGTACATACGCTGTGTTTTTTCCAGGTATTCATTTTTTCTTTTTTATTCCTTCTTTATGTATGTCGTCCAAGTAGAAATAGTTTATAGATTTAATCTATCTATTTCTTCAGAAACATACATTTTTGTGTTTGCTTCTACAAAAAACTTGGACATGATTAGATTTTTGTAGAGGTTAACAATTCATGATTTAGGCTTAGAGCCTCATCCACGTGTAAGGCGTTTGTGCTTGATTTCGTTTGTTATACTTATTTCGATTCCATACCTTTATATTTTTCATTGACTTGTTGATTCGATATTTATTTTATTTATTTTTTTTCCATTTGCTTGAGGATTAGTTGATTTTTACTTTTGTTTTGTAAGCCTGTTAGATAGTTGAATTTAGCTTAAGTTTTTCTTTTTTTTGTTTCCATACCTTTTAATTTGGTTGATTTTCTGTAACTTGATAGCTTGTGTTTTGTATTTTTTATCCATTTGATTGATGATTTGCTGTATTATATTTTATTCTGTGGGTGTTTTTAAAAAAGTTAGGTTTATCGTATTACATCTTCTTACTTTTCGTTCATCGGATTTTCAAACTTCTATTATATATATATATATATATATATATTAAAATAATAAAAACAAAAGTGCAGGATTGCAAATCAGTAAACACAGCATCAAACTATGGGCAATATAATAACATGAATTTAATAGCAGAAAGTAAAAAGTAACGAGGAAGGGCTGGAAAAGTAGAGCACAGAAAGGCCAGGACAAGGAAAATAAATCAATAAATAGTATATATCTGCCAGAAACGTCTTCAGGGGCACATTCTAGACAGATATACTAAAATCCGTTGTTTCTATGATTGCATAAAATTTTAACCACATGTTTTCTGTGCTCAACTACGGAATAAATGAGATTAACAGAAAAATGACAAAGAGGACAAAATTCAACTTAAAAACATAAAATACCACATAATCATGAAAAATATAGTGCACAAACATACAAAAAAAAAGGGCAACTCACAAGTCTGAAGGCCACCAGCGTGAATAATCTTTATGGGAGTCCACCACATGATCCAGCTTGAATGCTTACCACATGAAAAACCGTGATGGAATGGACCAGACCAGAGAGAGTGGAAGTAGTTGTGCATATTTTTGGTGAGACAAACCCAAGAGTTCAGAAACTAACTGAGAAGTGACCACTACGATCGAAAACATTTAAAGTATGGATAACACTGTTTTTTGGAGCCGTAGCCTGTTTTTGTTTTATTTACTTTTTAGATTTCCGCCTTAACATTTTTATTAGTGTTTTTAACTTTTTTCTTTACCCGCTGAGGCGTTTTGTTTTAATTTTGCACACTTTTTGTGTAACCGAAATTGTTTATGTAATATTTGCACATTTTTATTTTTGCCCACCAGGGCGGTATTTATACATATATATATATATATATATATATAAATTGAAATTTTTAATCGAAAACTATGCATAAACTACAGTAAGTACAAAAAAACCCATCTTTAGCATATCTGTTACAAATAAGTAACTATAGACCAAGACTAAGGATAGAAATAGAAGGTAACTTATCACTATAATGGAAAGGGGGTGAGGGGAAGATGAGTATACAAAAATCATAATTAAAAAAGTATATATATATATATATATATATATATATATATATATATATAAATATATATGAAATAAAAAAGCAAACACGGAAAAAATGAGAAAAGGCAATAATAAATAGCTCAAGATTAAAGATCAAGACTTGGAGAACAATCAACTGAAACTACACAAAAAAAAGTGGTTAGTTCGAAATTGCATTCTCATCAGGACAGCCATACAATTCGAATTAAAATCGATAGAATAGCCAGTTTCTGACAATGGCGATAGTATTTACCTATGGACACCATTGGAACTGGCTAGTGGAAGAACAAATAATAAAAACCAAGTGGATTATAAACCAGAAATATAAAAAACAAACTAATTACTGCCGTATCCGAAACAAGCATTTGTTTGGGCTAATTTAGGTTGGATACTCAGACCTAAAGAATCTAATCTGAATTAACCTCCAACTTAAGCCTAGTGCTGTTCATTTTTTTTTTCAGCATGGTGGTCATGTCATTAATTACTTGGTATTAGTTATGAGCATGAGGTCAATGCATCTGCAAAAATGTGTATCAACTCTTGTTCAAAACCTGCCAGATTTATATGAAACTAGCAGCTCGGGATTTACCATACAAAATTGCGATAAAAATTACACCTGAACATATAGGGCCGTGAATCTTATACATTGTTTTGTCACTGTTCAATCAAAAAAAATGTTCAGCAAAATATAATCAATAGTTTTTTTTAGTAACAATTAAAATAATAATTATATCCTTTATATGAAGAAATCACGTGATCTTTCTTGTGATTTCTTAATACTTTTCGTTGTTGAGTAAGCCTGTGAGAAATAAACCATGGTGATAGTTTCCATTTAAATTCATATCTCAAACCTGCGATTTTCAAAAGTGACTAATACATTCAATAAACTCCCACAAAACTCTGAGATTTAATTGATTTTCACATTTTAAACCAACTATTTCCAATCTTTTTTGTTGGGAATCATGGAGTTAGAGAGTAGAACTCCTAGGTAAAAGTTTCGTTTTCCATCAATATCTCGACAACCTCTGGTCTTAGAAACTCGAAACTTGGACCAAATTTATGGAGGGCTATTTCAAAGCTACCCACCAAATTTCATTAAATTCGGTTCAGCCGTTCTCCTGTGATGATAAGACAAACGAAAAAGTGTCGTTTTTCACTAATATCTCAAGAACCACTAGTTGTAGAAACTCGAATCATGGCCTATGTTTTAAGTGGGGCGATTTTAAGTCTACCTACCAAATTTCATCAAATTTGGTTCTGCTGTTTTCCCATTATGGTGGATCATACATACACACTTTTCTTCTTTATATATATAGATTTGTCAGTAAGAGAGATTATCTATTAAAATGATCCAGATTGGATTTTGATACTAATCAAAATAATAAAAATGAACAAAAAATAAAATAAAAAATACAAATTAAATAAGTAGTTGCATAGCAATTGAAAAAATCTGATGTGGGTAACACGACTTTCCTTATATAATGCAACGAATTTACTACTTTTGCAATAAAAAAAGAGATTATTCTTATATATAAGAGATTATTCTTTCCAGGATATTGAATTTTCATCAATTAGTCGTCATTTTCATCCATTTGGCAAGATTTTCATTAATTTAACAACATTTAAAAAAGTTGGTAACATTCCACCAAATTCGTCGCCAAAATCTTGCAAAGTGTTATGGACGGAAAAATAAGTTATTCTTACAGCAGATAAATGACTATTGGCATTCAAATACAAAAGTATTACTCAAAGTATCTTTTTCATGAATGGAATGAGCTAGGTCCACGAGAATGATGTCACCAAATTTATCGCATGATATTACATATGAAAAGTGCACGTTTCTCAATAAGAATTTTTTTTTTTATTTTATATGATTTTTTGATAATTTTTTTAAAAATGTGCAATATCTCGAGAACTGTTCATGCTAGCATTCTAAAATTTATGTCAATCGTTTTCTAATGAAAAATTACATAAGAAATGTCTATTTGTGTAACTTTATTAGATGTTTTGATTTTTTGATTATTTTTTTCAAAATTTCACTCGAAAATTTAGGGGGGGGGTTGAACATTCAATTGCTTATAAAAACAATAGGCTACGTACCAGTATTCATGGGTTATAATTTTTATACTAAATTTCGTTCGAATTGGTACATTCGCTCATCAGTTATCGTCTCCACAGACTCACTGACATACACACAGACATCACCTTAAAAATGTTCGATTCGTGATCAGGGATGCTTGAAATGTGCTCTCATGTCGAAAATTTGAATTCGAATTTTCGACCCTGTTGAAAAACTTTCCTTATACATTATTGTATATAAGGAAAGTAATAAGAATAAATGCATTACTTTTTTTGCACTAGGGTAACTTGTTCTCATACCTTTAACACTTTACAACATAGTTGAAAAGTGTTTATGACTTTATTCATTCTGTCTGTCCGTTCGTATGATAACTGCCGTAAAAATGACTTTATCAAAATGAAATTTTAGTATGTTGTTGAGACGGTCTGTGGGACATATGGAAATGTGAATAAAAAATATCACCCAATTAGTTTTGGATTTAACCCTAGTTGAAAAAATGAAATGCATTAAACCCTATGGGACCTAATTATTCAAATTTTTTTAAACAAAGTTAAAATTCACAAATTGCTTCAAAAATTTTTGCAAATATTCAAATTATCCCATAAAATATATAAAAATAATTTGAGCAGAATATGTGTGGTAGTTTTTAAATAAAAATTAAATTAATAATTACACCCATATAATATGAAGAGATCACGTGACCAACTTCAAAATAAAATATGGCATTCATCTTTTTACCCAGTGTCAAAATCGTGATTTTTAAATATCTTTTAAATTTATATTTAGTGTTGCATCCGTCGTAAAACCGCTTTATTTTTGCATATTTTTTGTGCATCTATATTCTGTGCCAATGCAATTACATTAATTTTGAGTTTAAATGATCATCAAACTTTGATAATTTCTAGAACAAAGTCTAATTTTAATGGATGCAGAATGTAAACAAGTAATTTAAGATGAGTTGTATAAGAATTGCTGAATTTTTTTCATGCAAAATTATTTAAATCTGGAGTCTGGAATTTAAGTGATATGAATGAAATATTCATTGCTTTTACATAGAGAGCCAGACATTTATATTTCGATGGCATGATTTGAATAAAGTTCATTTTTTTCGATGAAATTTTAAGTTTTCAAATATAATAAATTATTGTAGTACCCTGATAATTTAAAATATATCAGCACCGAATGTATCACGTTTTAGAGATGTTTAAATAAAATTGCATTTCAGTTGGAAAGTGTTTCATAATCAATGCTTTCTGCATAATTGATCTTTCTTGTCATAGCAATATCTTTAGACTAAACTGAATGAAACCAAATTTCATACAGAGTAAGCTGTAACATAAATGTGCTCACTGTTAGTCTTTAAAAAATCTGATGTGGACTTCCCTATATAATGCAATAACTTTACTTTTTACATAGAAAAATAATGGTGTGCAAGATCCATGGCACAATGTTGTTGGTCTTGAATTATACATTAACACTGGGTGTTTTTCGTGATGTCAACATGTAAAACTATATTTTGAAATACCACGACAATGTTTGTAACATCGAATTGTATATTTGGTGCTTTTCCAAATGACAACATATACAACTCTTTCAAAGTACTTAATTAACTTATACTTTGTAACTCTAAATGACAATTATCAATATTGATAGCATCTGAAATAAGAAATAGAGTACATATATTAAAGTATTTTAATAATTAATTCATCCATTTGGCATCATTTTCATTAACATAGTCATTTTTACAATTTTAATCATAATTTCGTTAATCTGAGGCAAAATATCGCCAAATTTATTGAGAATTACAGATAAACGTAGAGAAGAGCATTTCTTACATATAAATGACTGTTGGTGAATTGTTAAGCATCAAAATACAAAACTATTACTCAAAGTATATTTTCTGGTGAATGGAACAAGCTAGATTCACGAGAAAGATGTTAACAAATTGGTTATATAATATTACATATGAAAATGTGAGCAGCATATTTCACAGTAGTTAATACTTTTTTAATTTTGTGGTTTCTAATGAAAAATTATATAAGAAATGATTATTTATGTAACATTGATGATGTTTTCAAAATTTCATTTGAAAATTTTGGTATTTCTTGAACATGTGATTGCATTTAAAATCAGTAGGCTTCCGCTATTTACCAATTGTAATTTTTGTACCAAATTTTGTTCAAAACACTGCATTTGTTTGCGACATATCATCTCCACAGACTCGCATACATGGACATCACCTCAAAAAATGATCAATTCGAATTCAGGAATGCTTGAAATATGCTCTTCCATCGAAAACTTGAATTTTTGACCCTGTCACAATACTTTCCCTATACATTATACTATGTATATAGGGAAAGTAAAAGTAGCTAGCATCTTCTAAGCAATATAGTTTTTATGTTAAACAATTTTAATAATTAGAAACTAATATTTTATTATATGATACCGATGGTTTGAGTTTCAATCAATAGATTCTTAAAATTGAAAATCCAAATTGCAATAATGTTCGTATGTCAATAATATGTTTCACTTTCCGTTACTTAATTTTGAAAGGTGGATCTTGTAACTATGACAACTATCTAATTATTGTTTGTAAAGATGACATATGTGCATATAAATAAATAAAGCCATACCACACTGCTGTAGGCATTGAATTAACTTTACTAAATTGAAATGTGGCACTTTTGGTGACTTATTAGTTTAAATAGAATATAGCTTATTCATATTCATATGCAAAATCTTCACCAAAATGTAATGGACATTTAATTAATATCCCATGAAATAAATAACTATTGGCACATTCTTTGCCATTAAAATACAAAGCTATTACTGAAAGTATCTTCTCTTGTGAATGGAATGAACTAGATCCAAGAAAATAAAGTTAACAGATTTGTTGCATAATGTTACAGTTGGAAAGTGAACACATTTCATATTTTATTTTTTTAACTTTATACAATTTATTAATATACACTTTTGAAAAACATGCATTATCTCGAGAATAGTTCAATGGTATTCTAAAGTTTGTTATTTACTTTCTGATAAAAAAATATGTATGCAATGTTGTTTTTTTCAAACATTCAATCGAAAATTTGGAGGTCTTATGAACATTCACTCACATTTAAATTCAATAAGCTCCAGTATTCCTAGATTGTAGTAATCATACCATTTTTTTTTTCAAAACACTATTTATGAGGTACCGTTTCCACAGACTCATAGACACAAATGCATACATGCACACAGACATCACCTCAAAAATGTTCAATTTGAGTTCAGAGATGATTAAAATGTGCTCAATATGATATGATGTGTTTTGAAAGCAACATAAAACATATTAGTTTCATAATCTTGAATTTCAGCTTCTAATTATGCTGACTAAGGCCTTATTTTAAAGATGCCTTTTAGCTTGAGCTAATAAAGGCCTAGATTGCATGCATCCTGAATACTTATTTAGATCATATTACACTCACACAGCAAGATATTTATTTTTCATTCTACCTGAGCATTGTAAAAGCATTGTTTGGTTTTTAAGAATTCATTGTATATTCTGATGCAATTTTAATTGGAGATTTAAATTTCAAATCCTGGGTAAAGTCAGGTACATTTTCTAGTGTTAAATAAATTTACAAAAACTTTTATTTTATATGTAATTTTTTATTTAAAAACAAATGCTATTATTTAGAATTATTATTATACATGGTTAACATGCATCAATCTCAAGATATTGCATGTGTTTGATTTAAAATGTTAAAAAGTTGAATTTTAAAATTCTTACTACAGATCCTATACTTACTACTTCTACCTCATTAATGCAAACATGCTTAATACTAATTACTTTTAAAGTAAACTGCTTTTAATTACCCAACAATTTTCAAATTAACAATGGATGATAATGGATAATGCGAACTACTTTTAACAAAAACACACACACACAAATTTTGTTACTCTTGATGTTTGTGTTAACGAGGTTCGTGTATTAACAAATCATCAGGTGTTTCCCATGTACTTTTAACCAAGCATTGATTAAAACTAGTGCTTATGAATTATTCCAAGCCATTTTTGATATTTTATTTTTCCCACTAGCACAAGAGCACTCAAAAGCATTAACTGTTAGAATAAAATTTGATGTTAATATTTCAATTGACAATTGCAGGAAGCCTATTGATTTTCAGCATGATTAAATCATAATATTCTAAATTTTGTCATTGTTTTCTCGTAAAAACCAAAATTTGTTGTGTAAAAGTCATTGGATACATCAGAGTTTTAATTTCCTCACAATACATAGCATGTGTGAAGGAAAAATCTTGTGATAGGGTCAAAAATTTAACTCTCGGATTTGATGGATTTACACATTCTAAGCATTGCTGATTTTGAATACTCTATTTTTATGTTTGCATTTGTGGGCATTTCTTGAACAAATTAAGCAACTTTCAATCAATTTAGTACAATTTTATTTCTTGAAAATCGAAAAAACATTATAAAAATAATTATGTCAAAAATGTTATGGACATAACTATTTTATATGGAATCTAGAAGCAAATAACATTATCATTCTATAATATTTATAGGATGCCCTTCTCGAAATATCGCACATTTCTTTTTACCTCAAATAGAAAAATTCTAAATAAATATGATCATTACATATGTGCCAACTGTACTGAATTTGGCAGGAGACTCCCGATTTTTGAGTGTTTCTCCCGATTTCCAGCTTTTGAAGACACATCTCCTGATTTCTTGCTTTTGTAGACACATCTCCCGATTTTAACGATTTTTTGAAAAAATCACTATGTTTAGGGATAATATTCCAAAAATTTTCCCTATAAAAGGGATTCCCTATAAAAGGCTAAGTGGGAAATTTTTCTCTATTTGATTAAAAGTACGTCCATAAGATTACAGACGCAGACGTGAAAAACTCTCTGGATTTTGGCCGGAGACTCGATTTTTTAATTACTTCTCCGGCTTTTTTTGTTTGAAATTTATCAATTAACCAGACATGGTATAATTCCTCGGAAACGCCGATTTTCCAGCACTGATTTCTACCATTCCCTGGATCGTAGCAAATCCATAATAAAATGTAGGGTAATGCCAATCAAATTAACATAGATTTATGGCTGCGTGTAATGTAAATTAAGATCTCGATCGCTTATTTTATGAAAGTAATAAATATACTTCTTCAAAGGTTGTCTAATTCAGCATAAATCGCTAAAATGTTATTTTGTTCATTAATTTTGCATAAACACTGCGATTGCGCAATTCAGTTTGTTCTTATGAATCGCAGAGAGTGCAATTGTATCTTTTTCCCATCTATCTCAATCTTCTACATATTGTATTTTTGATTGACTAAACTAGCTTATTTTCATATTCTGATTAATTATTATTGTTAATTTCTTAATTATTTTTGCATAAACAGTGTGATTGTGCAATTCAGTTACATCGCGTGAATTGTCGAGAGTACGTTAGTATCTTTTTCCATCCATCTTCATCATTTAAATGTTGCATATTAGATCGACTAAATTAGTTTATTTTCATATTATGGCTAAATATTAAGGTTAATTTTTTAATTATATTTGCATAATACAGATTTTTCTATTTTGAAAAATGGGTAGTATGAACTCTGTGAAGGGATATTTTCCAAAAAGTGGTATTAAAGCAATGATTTAGGCAAATAAAAGTAATGCGGAGTGTGAATGTATTTTTAGCCACCTATGAAAAATTAAAACTAAGTTTCGCACCTCAATTTCTGATAATAATCTAGATAACTTGATCGTTATGAAATGTAATTTAAATGGTAAATGCTATGAGCAGCAACTAGATAGTACATTTTTATTAAAAGCCAAATCTGCAACTTTTATAAAAAATAAAATGTAGCTGTCATAAAACTAGTCTTCTTTATTTCTTGTGTATATGTGTATTTATAAATATGTATATAATTCAAATTTAGGGGGATGGGGTGAGATGGAGATGAGAAAAATCCCTATTTTTCCCTAAATGTATGTTATTTTTATACTGCAACGTTTGTTATGACATTGAAACGCACGCTTTAAGAAATCTATTGAATTTTCTTCGGTGAGGGTTGGCAGGTATGTCATTATTATCAAATGATTGAATGATTCCACTTTTAACTAGGACATCACAAAACTTCTCAAAGCAAGGATTTTATAATCTTTCTGATAGAAGTATATCCTTTGAAACCAGATGCTCACTCGCAGTGTTGGGCATTAATCAATTAAAATCAATTAAAAATAACTTCCTAAAGTAGTTGCAATTCATTTTAATTCTAATTGAATTTAATTATCAATTGGTATTAATTCAATTCTTTTTAATTGTTAATTATTAATTGTCCCAAATATGACAATTGAAAATCTTAAGTCAAATCCTTGTTCTAGTGCATGGAAGAAAAGGTGTACATACGGCAACAGTAACGGCCAAGGCCAACTATCATATGTGACATGACATGTTTCTTATTCGTTCATTCCTTTTAATACTGTACTAGTACAATATATCCTGGAATCATGGGTGTATTTGCAGGATAGGATAATTTTGAATTCAAAGAACCAATAATCATAAAGATTAATTTAAAGCACCAATAAGCATAAACATTAATTTAAAGCAATAATAAGCATAAACAGGAACAATATGCAATTAATAACTCCAGATATTTTGCAAAGTGACAAAACAACTGTCTGGTATCATAAAACAACAAATAAATGCTCAATTCACAAAACAGATGATTATGTTCTTAAAACACTGATGTATTTCAGTCTTTTAACACATCTACTCAGTCAAACTAAGCAATAACCAACAGTATCCTCTAAGTAAAGATCTAAAAAAATCAATGCAACTCTTGAAATTCTAAATCAAGACTGCCAAATTTGTCACCAAGTTCACCAAATCTATTAAGCAACCTTGACTCTGCTTTTTTCTAGACCCATGGAAAAAATGTTTTCCCATGCAACCATGCTAAATCTTCATAATCATATAACCTTTCTAACCAAATGTTTGAAAAGCAGGTTGTATTAAATGAAAATCTAACTAAAAATTGGTAAAAAAAAATCTACCTAAACATATGTTGATTCTTATGTTCCTTTTAAATACACATTTCTTCCAAAGTTAAATTATTTCATTAATTGTTAATTATAGAATTCAATTGCAATTACAACTAACAATTAACAGTTTCAATTGTCAAAAACAATTAACATTAAACATTTTAATTATCAACCACAACTAATAATTAAAAGTAATTGTCAATTTTTAATTATTAATTCAATTAAATTTTACCCAAAACAGCTCAGTGGTTGTTCCATTGCCTGCCTCATGCTGACGAGAGGCTATGATCGCGAAATAAACCATGGTCCATGGGTGATTAAAATGATCAGCTGAGTATTTTTTATTTTTATGAAATACTGTTTTAGGATAGAAGTCACTTCACTGTAACCAGAAAAGAAAGTCTGTTGCATTTCAAAGGCATATGATTATGCGATGAAAAGTAAAATTCAGTTTTTACTGAAAATTTAAGAACTAAAATTTTAGGAGCTGAAAGTCACTCAGGTTTGGTGTATTAAATTATTATAAACAAATTCATTTTTCAATATCTGAGCATGTAAATATCAACTACCATATTCATCACTTAAAATCATAATTTTATGTTCATTATATTCATGCTATGAACAGATATTTTTAATTGCAAATAAGTTAACAAGAATCTATCACACAATATTATTTTTCACATAGTAAAATATAAATTTATATATAGTACTATAACTATGAATGATTGATAGAAATTTGTGAAATAAAGTTTTCAATAATTAACTGAAAGTCTTTATAACACTATCACAATGTACAGCATTTATAGGTGATGCAGTTTTCTGGAGGTGTTACACAGCGTTGTTTCATATCCCTTGAAGCACCTGACGCCGAAGGCATCTTTATCTTCGGTTTCCTCTCTGCCTTCAAAGTCAGAAATTCCTGAAAATTTATTTCTAGGTTTCCTTTCTAAATCTTGTTTAAGATGAAAAACAAATTGAAACCAAATGTTCCTTGAATAATTAATCAAGATTTAAAGCTTATTCATGTCCAAAATAAATTGTGCGCATTTTTTTTAAAAGTTGTCTTGCGGTAAAAGTCTTACAGTAGTTTCGTACAGTACACAAATGAGATACAAAATAAAAAAAAGAAAATTTGGCACTATAACAGCAAGTATAGCTTTCATGATCAAATGTACAAATTATTATTGCCACAAAGTTTTGCAGGCAAGAGAATTCTAATCCTTATCCAACCTAGATTTAATAGTTTTGGGGCACATTGGATCCATAATTAATTCTTCAAGATTAAATCTTTGGAAGGCTTTACCAATAGACTGAACCAATATGTAATAACCTTTTCTTTCTGTGCTGCCATCTATGTGAACCTTTTTCACACCAGACAGATTTTCTAAAATTCTACACACTTTATCAACATTACCTGTAAGAATTTCTTCAAATTCTTCTGTAACTGGAATTCTTATAGGATCACCTTCTTCATTAGAATCACATTCAGCATTTGTAGAACCTAAAGTTCTTAGGCCTAAGTATTTTTGATCTTGAGTGATGGCCACAGCAGCATATGTTTTTAAAGCTAAAGAATTCAAATTCATATCCCGAAATCCTTGACAATACACACCTGTATGAAGTTTAGCTCCACAAGATCCTAGATTTGGAACTTCAGAAGCATAGTATTTGTAACATTCCAATATCAATTTCATTGGTGAACAAGAAGTAGCACAGTCGCAACGAACTTTGCTGTAGTAAGAACAACATTGCATTTTAGAAACCCTAAACTTCTTTACAATTCTTTGTAAACAATACTCACAAACAATATCTTCAGCAGATGTTGTTAAAATAAAAGAAGAAGATTCCATCCATTTTTTTAATATATACCTCAGAATTATGACACACTTGCATGATTTTTCCTTTTCTTGTTCAAGGGATACTTCGCCAAGGTATACTGAATCCAACTTGGAATTGAATTTATCTATGAAAAAACTTTCTGACTCCATTGTATTTTCCCCACATTTTTTCTTTAGAATTTCACATACAACATCACTAACAACCCACGGAAAGCTTAGAATGGATGCTTCAGGATCTGAGTATGTAACCATATACCAAGCTGATGCCATCTGCATTTTTGTATTCTTTTTTTCTTCAGATGATGATGTAGAACTATTTTCCAATTCACAATCCTTAAGAAATTTGTAACGATAACGTTTCAGAGTATCAATAAGGTATTTTTTGCATAATGAAACAGCATTCTCAGTATCATATTTATTCGAATTATATTCACTAACTTTGCTCACATATCCAGTAAGAGCTTCGGCCTCATTTCGCATACCATATTTTCTTAAAATATTCTCAACACGTTCAGAATACTGCTGTCTTCGGGTTTTCGCAATTTTCTCATATTTTTCCCAACCAAAAATTTCAAGTTTCAAATCTCTTACGACAAATAATTCATGATCTATATTACTCACACTCGCTTCCAAATTACGGATCACCCTATAAAGCAATCCTAATGACTTAACTGATTTATAGCTATTATTTCTTGAACCTTTTTCCATGAAGTCAGGATAACATTTAGCTCTTTCATTTGGGCGTAAAGTACAAGTTGTACCAGATTTTGCAAAGTCAAGAGCTTGAGGATATTTTTTAGCTATAGCCTGACATTCTTTAGAAAATATGCCATCTTCATTATAATCTGCCCATGCCAAATATGCATTAGCCATGGGTCCAATGTTATCATCTTGAATATATCTACATAGAAAATCTACCATGTCTTTAACCTAACAAAAAAAAATTATATATTTAGAGCTGAATCTTACATAAATTATTTTATAAAATTGATATCTAAAATAGTAAAGTAGTATTATATGATTCAGTACTTTCAAAACCGAAGCAATTAAGGAGTTAACATGGGAAAGGTGATAAGTGACATAAAAATTTAATTTTACAGGAGAAACAAAAAACGTTCTATAATAACACTGTGTTGCTAAATTTATTATAACAAGTGCTTGAAAATAAAAATATCCCCAATTTTATTTCCATTTTAGGTAATAAAGTTATTTATTATAATAAAGTTAGCAACACTGTGTTCTTTCAACAGTTTTTTGCTTCTGCAGCATTTGTCACTTACCATCTTTCCTGTGTCAATGCCTCAAATTGTTGAGCCTGCAAGCAGGTGGAACTTATAACTGGACTTTTGTATTTGCTGAATGTTTGTTTTTCCAGCTCCATAAATCTCTGATCAGTTTAAGGTGAAACTTACTATAAATGGGGCTTGAAGTAAGTTTTAAAAACTGGCAGCTGATACTAGAGATGAGTTTTGGCTCAATTTAGAGAGCCCGAGCCTGAACATGCTCAACGTAAAATAGAGCCCGAATCCATCTGGCCCGAAATATATTTTTAACTTTCTCACTTTATTGTTATTAATTTTTCAAAAATGTCCATTCATGGAAATGGGTGATTAAGTTTAGATATCAAGCACAAAAAATGCATAAACAATTACTTTGAATGCTGAAGCTTAGGAATAATGTAAATTAAAGCTAGAAAAAATAATCTCATAAAAACCATATAATGACATTAAAATAATAACTTACCAATATGGTTATTTTTAGTAGCAAAATTAATATTGGCCTTTACATCTCTCCGCTCAATATTTTGGCAGATATAGTGTAAATGAGATTTAAATATTTATGACAAAATATGAAACATTTTAATTTTTAACCCATTCTTTTGATACATTGCCATTCCTTGATTATTCTATATATATCAGATATTCCTATTTATCAATATGTTTATTGGAGAGGTCAATAATAAACAACAATGTCACATTTTACCGCACAACACTTCCTAGCATAGAATGATTTAAGATAGAACCCATTTACCAAGTGTTTGACTTCAAATAAAATTTCAGGCATCTGTTAGCAGTAACTGTATAGTAATAAAATAAAATGTGATAATCTTTTAAGTTGTTATTAGCATTTTCTAATCACTAACTATTTAAAAAATATGTCTATTAAATAAGAAAAATAGACTCGAGTTTAGAGCTCGAGTCCGAATTGCACTTAGTATCATAGAGCCCGATTCGGGCTCGGGCTTAGCACGTCTCATCTTTAGTTGATACTGATGTGAGCTTTTGTAAGCTGATGGAAAAGACTATTCAGCTTATGGCAATCCTAACCATCAAAAATAATTTCTAAATTTTAGTTGCAAATTTTTTGCTAAACTTAAAAAAAAAATGAATAAGTAATGTAATGGAAAAAAAAACTTGTTTCACTTATCTTGCAAGCTATCATTATTATCAAAATTGCGAATGCATGAGGTAATTAGATAAAATTGCTTTTGTTTAAAAATTATGTGGTTAAAAGCAATGTTTACAATTACATGCACAAAACCACAACTTGCATATACTCGCAATTGTTGTATCAATTAGTACTTTTTTAATTAAATTGACTCACTATTTAAAAACTGTAAGTTATATGTGATTCGCAAAATCCATTCCTGTTAAGCTTCCTCCCCCTCCCCCTTCTCATGAGTTTTCGATGTCTCACTATTATACACCACAGGCATACAGCCTATGTTAAAAAGTAAAAACCTGTACCTATGTTTAAAAAGTGCATGTGTTTAAAAATGTTGTATACCTATGTTTAAAAATGCAATAATTACAGTATAATAATTTTAATAACTAAATATATAATATGTTAAAACTGTTCATCAATTCAAAAATTTATATTTTTTGCAATGTTGGTTTCAGTATAAATGTGTGGTATATATGAACAAGACATCAGCTTTATTTTTATCATTGTTCAAAATTACAAATGTTAAAAATAATGAAAAATGTCTCGCAAATTTAAAAATTTGACTCACGTTTGAGTTATAAAAGTCAATCTGACTCATAATTTTATAAGCTAAAAGCAAGCTCTGACAAAACCATTTCTGAACTAAAGATGATTGCTAACTGCTATCAGAAAGAGAAATTATGAGTATATTTGGATTATAAACAAATATTCGCAACAAAGCATGCCTTCAGAACAATTGATTGTAACGGTAGATTTAAGTGCACAGAATTCACCATGACTTATTTCGAGTCCTTATGCAAAGGCATCAGGGTTGGCTACTAAGTAAAAATTACACAGTTACCTGTAATGATTATTTTTCATGTACAGGGATATTGACTAACATATAAAGGTTTAGAGTATTTGAGCATATAAAATGCTGAATGGAAGTAAGTCCCTAACGGATAAGGGTTTAGAGCATTTTTCAGAGCAAATAAAATGCTGAATAGGAGCAAGCCCCTAACAGATATAAGGGTTTAGAGCATTTTTCTGAGCCAGAAAAAATGCTGCATGGGAGCAGGTCCCAAAGATTGGAAGCAGCTCATTGGAAAAAATTTTAAAATCACATTTATTTTCCAATCCCAAACTCAATAATTTTTCTTTACCATAAAATACTATACAAATTATATAAAAAAATTATATACTAAACAAAGATTTTAAACAAAAACAAATTACACACTCTATATGTAATTACTCTACTTATTTAAACACTATAAAATTTAATATAAACACTAAAGTAATATTCCAGATTTAACAAAAAAGCTAACTTCTCTTTAATTTAATATAACTATCAAAACTTAAAATGCTGATTGCAAATTTGAAAATGATTCAGATCACAGAAATTCAAACATAATTATCTCAAAACAATTTTTTGTGATTCCTAACCTAGGAGCAAGGATAGGAGTAAAATTCTGAAGAAGTGTTTGAGAGCAGTTCAGAACAATGAGATCAGAATTAACATCACTGCATGTAACAGATGTTGGTACTTGTTACTTTTCGAAAAGCAATAACGCTCCCTCTGCTTGGTGCAAAATCCAAATTTGGCAACCCTCTTGACTATGCCAAATTTCGAATTTACGTCGACATGGGTTCAGCCACTAGCAGGTGACTAACTCCTTAGCAAGCTAAGGTAGCCAATTCTATCTACTATGTGCCTACAGGTGGTGTTAAAATTGGTAACCCGATTGCTCTGTTTACAAACTTGAATAGCGGAAGGGAAAGTGTAGCTTGATTAGCCATCTTGAAAAAACTTCAATTTCTACTGTAAATTGGATTAAGTATATACACACTATTTCTATGATTTGAAAATCACAGAAATACTTTGTGGAGGGGCATAAAGATATGAATTGGAGCACAAAACATAACATCCATCATTGGTCTTAAAAGAAAACATATATATATGTAATACTATTTAAAACTTTGCTTAGACATATGGCATTAAAAGGTAGTTATGCTTAACCTGGGTGTAATAGAAACATAATGGTTACAAAATTCATGGATTTTCTTGCTAGTTACATAGTGTTTTACATTCATGGTACGTTTTACAATTGTGATCAAAGTTTGCATCCAAAGCAAATTTCATGTTTACACATTTAGGGTGGGGGATTTCCAGTCTGTCAAGTATTTACTGGGAAAAGGTGCATTTAAGATTATCATAAAGTCCTGTTAAGCAGGTAAATAATTATTTAAATTAAAGTTTTAAAGTTTATTTTCACATTTTAAAAGCTTGAATAACATTGTTTGATCAGAGAAATTTACTAGACACTTTTAAAGAAAGTATAGTATTAATTTGAAATTCTTATTAATTTATTTATCTTTTAATTAAGAGCTTAGAAATTAAAGTAGAATTAAAATTACTAAGTTTTCCAAACAGGAATAAGTTTAATTACTTTAATTGAAGAACATATTAAGTCTACTTCCCTTAAATATTCAAGAATTCATATCCGCCACAGAAACCAACGCAATAATTTTGAGCAGAGGGGCCAGTGAACCATTATGTAAAATCATTGATAGAGATAACATGCACCTAGCAGATTTTTTGAAGTGAACCTTGACACAGTTTTCTATTAATTTAGTTTCTAGGTTTACTGGACTATTGACTTAGTATATTTTATTTATTATCTGGCAACTGGAATAAAAAATAGATCTACCATTCATGATTAAAATTATTTTACCAGAATAGAACATTTTGTATCTCAAACGACATTAGAATAGATAATTTGTTAATTAGTAACAAACAGTAAGCATAAACTTCTTTTTCAGATAAATATCATGTATTTATTTCACATTGATATTATATGAAAAAAATTTCTGAATTAGCATTTTGGCTAAAGAAAATCTGAAAATGCTAAAATAATTTCTGAGATTTTAGCAAAATGCTAAACATTTTTATTTGTTAGTTTAAGCCCTGTTGGGTGTGCATCCTTAGCCTCTGAGTACTGTGAAATGCAATCTTAGCAGATGATTTATTGTACCTATAGAGACATTTATATGGGGCTAATAATTAACTGCACTTAATATACTGTACCTTATATCATTTTAAAGGTTTAAAATATATAAAAATACAAATTCGAAGCAGACAATCAAATTAAAATTGGCATTTCTCTTATGAGGGAAACTGCAGCTTCTACTGAGGAAGAATCTACAGTGAATATTATTGCATATGTTAGGTATGTTTGAGAAAACTATAAAATACAATTAAGATTCGGAATTTTAGTCAAAATTCATTGTCTTAAAAGTGAGTTTTAATTCTTGTCTGTATCAAAAGATTGTGAAAATTGTGGAAGAAATACATCAATTTCATTTATTTAAATTATGTAAAAGTATATAAAAATTCATAAATAAATATTTCTTTTAACTTTTTATAAGTTACACCTTGAAAGAATTTAATATTGCACAGGTGCAAGCTGATGAAATAAGATTGCGGATTAGGCAATATTTTGATGACATTTCAAAAATTTAGATACCATGATTTACTAAGTTTTAAAGCAGTCAGGAACCAAGCCAGAAAAGGTGTCTCTCTAGTGCCAAATTTTATTAAAAGAATTATATATATATAAATAAAATAATTAAATACATAAATAGAACTATAATATAGAAAAAATATAGTTTCCCCAAATTTTGAGATTTTGATAAAAAAAAAAAATATGTTTTAAGACTTCCTGAATATGCTTCAACCCAATCAACTTTATACTTTGTCGACAATCTTTAAGTTATTGAAGTATGAACACAATAACTAACTCTATGTCAAATAAACAAATCGTCATCAAATTTTACATTTAGATAGATTATAAAAACTACAACCAAAAATAATTTTTATACTATGCACAATAAGATTAAATACTGTTCTAGACTTATGAGCTTCATAACAATGAATTCAACAATGTAACTTTTTTAACTGGTCCATAAAAAATTACTTAAAATTACATAATTCAAAAGATATTAGAACTAATTCATTCTTTAGAATTTAGTTTTTAATAGTTTCAGTGGGAAATTTGATATATTTGTTAAATCTGTTCAAAACTTGAATAAATGCATCAATAAATTTTAAATTAAATATTGTTTAACTTACTTTTTATGTATCTCTACATAACAAAGTGGATTTTAGTAAGTACTGATTTGAAGATTAAAGCTACTATTCTGTAGAAAAAGTCATATTATGAGCTCGACTTATTCGACCTTAATCTTACCAACAGACACAAAATGTTCTTTTCATAAAAGGACTACAAAATATATCTCGCACATGACAAATATCTAGTTATACCACTATTCTAAAATCAATGAAATTAATATAAAAATTCAAAAAGCATCTTACAATTAAATAATGATTTTTTGTAAATAAATGAGCTTTTTACCCCAATATCTCTGTCTAAGACAAATTCTTCATTCGGTGGATAATCCATTGGGGCAGAGTTCTCTTGTGGAAACACCAAATTCCGGTCCCAAATCAGGACATATTCATCTCCATCCAGATCAGAACCTTAAAAATTGAATAAAGTATAATTTTATATGTTTAAAAATTGAATAAAGTATAATTTTATATCTTTTAAAATTAAGTATACATATATTGTATCTTCCTCATTAAAGAGAAGTATTGTTTTCACATCAAAAACATTCTTTTGCTTATTTGAAAATTTAAACCTTTTAAGGCATTGTAGTAAGTGTTAAAAGTGCCATTTCTAAGTGTTGTAAGAAAAGGCAGCTTACGAAAGTCTCATAAAGTGTCCTAGGGGTACACAAAAGGTTTAAAAAGAGATACGTAGCATAATTGTCAACTTTATATTTTCACTCAGAGAAACAATTATTTAAAATTGTAAAAATGAATATAAGAGACTAACACTACCATAGAATTTTATGGATCCGCCCTATTTAGGAAAGTGTCCTTTCGCACTTTTTGCTTCCATTTGAAATTCTGAAAAATTCTGTGAAACTGCCCTACACCCCTAAACATCAGAAAAAATCATAAGGGTAAAAAAAAAAATTATATATAAATAAATTAATAAAAAATGCCACCATTGAATAAAATAAATTTATTATAAAAATATTATTATTTTATCTTATAGTTGCCCTAAGGTATCTTTTGTATACTTTGTTTCTTAAAGCAGAAAATTCCAAGTAAGCCTTTCCCCCCCTACTTACTCCACAGTTTTCTGTCGCATTTCAGGGAGTGGATTGACAGAATTATATGTCTTTCTTTTAGCAGAAAATTCGCAGTAGGCATCCTGCTCCCCCCCCAGCACACACACACATTTTCTAATATTTCTGTTGCATTTGAGGGAGCATAAAGACAAAATTTTATGATATGCAGGAGATTTTCAATATTCTAGTATTTAATAAATAACAAACAAATAAGTTATTATACAATTTAACTCAAGTCATTTTTTACTTTCCATAATGTATATTGATTTGCAGAGCGTGTATTGTGACTCATTGAAAATTCAACATGAATCTTTTGATGTATTTAAAAAATATTAATAAAAAATTGTGATACCAATAAACAACTACTTTATTAAAGAAACATTATCTTTCAATCTTAGAATGATATAATAAAATGTATTTGTTGCTTCAGTTTAATAATAAAAAATAAAATAACTATTTTAATTATTTTCAAAATAATTGTTTATATTCATAAATTTCTACTGCACAACTTTCAAATCAACTGATAAATTCTTGTGTGTGCGTACTATTTTAGAATTCACTTCCAATAAATATTCCATATTGAATTAAAATCAGGATTCCACAAAATAAAATGACCAATCTTCACTGAAGTCATACCAAGAAATAAACTATAATTGAATCTCATTAACCTAAACAGCTATGGAGATGTCGAAAATATGTTGTTGTTGCCAATCCCATTTGTGCAGAAAATGCCAGAACAACTCAGACCAATAGAGATAGATCAAGACCAATAGCCAAGGTAAAGGGAGATAGATTGCAGCTTCTGTTGGTCTCAAAACACCAGGAACCATGGTAGAAGTCTGACTTGGCCTCATGCCACCCAACTTAAACCGGAACATAGTGGAGGTGACAGCCATAGGGATCCCACATCCTTCCCCAAATCCATCACCTTTCAAATGGACCTAGAAATTTATCATGCCCATACTCCTCACAGGCACAGGGATAATTTTTGAGCATTTAGGATCGAACCCAGGACATACAATCCGTGTCTTTTTCACTGGGCTATCTCTGCCCTTGAAAATTTGTTCATGTTAAAAGTAGTTACATACTAGTTGTACACCATATTAGTTGCATAATAATAACAAAAGAAAATACATTGATTTTAGGTCCATAAATACTTTACTGATACTGTACACACAATAATTTCATAAACATTTTGTAAAAATTATTAAACATTAACAATTAGTATTACAGAGTATGTTAGTTAGAAAGACCTAAATAAAAATCATTACCAGAAGCTATTTCTATATCTGATCAGAACAGTGCATCTAAAAGTCTATTCAGTTTATTCACATGTTGTACAGACACCACTGCCTGTTGCTTTATATGTAAAATGACTCAGTTTATAATGCAGTGCAAACTGGCATCAATAATAATACATTTTCATTCAAAATGCTTCCCACATCATTGTTTGCAACAACATTTAATGAGTTTTGTTTACCAAGTTTGGTGACAATTTCAAGATCTTAGAAAGTTTATAAAATTTTGTATAAAACACAAAAATAATGATGTCTTTGTGTTTCAGTGTTTCATGTTATTTTACACAAAATTAAAGCTTTACGAATTTTCAAGATCATTAGAGATCTTAGTGACATAATTTATATTTGGAATCATGACTTATGTTTGTAACAAAAATGGGTACCATTGAATAATGTGTACAAGAGAAAATATTTTCATTTGCACTAAGAAAAGTGGAATTCTTATTTGTGTACATTATCGCTTCGTAGAAAATAGTATTTCGTGTTAAATGTCTACATGTGATAAAAAAGCAAAAGGAATTGTAATTTATATAACAATTTAATGGGAAATGCATACACATTTATAATAAAAAGTAATATATGTTAAGTGCATTCATGAAATGAAATGAAGGCGGGTGGCTCAAAGAGAGCCCAGCACATCGACCAGAGGTCTATTGCACTACTCCAAAAAACTGTGCAGATCACTACAAAAAGAGATCAGTAGCCGATGCAAAGATAAGCAGGCACTTGACAGGAATGTCATTCAGCTCCCAGGGATCAATCACATGCTGGCCTATGTGTTCGAATCTGTGATCAGAGTAAACCTCACATTCACAGAGAATGTGAACAGCAGTTTCTTCGCTATAGTTGCAGCCCCTACAGAGCGAATCTTTAAGTGACACCTATAATATTTAGGTGTCTTTTAAGGGTGAAGTGCCCAGTAAGGAGCCCAACAGCCCTTCTAATGCCAGTTCTACTGAGCTTGAATAACTCCTTCTAACGTGTACTAGGGCAGTTGAAGTTAAGAATTTTGCCTGCCTTTGACCCCTTGTATTGCGCCAGTTCTCGCACTGAAGCTTTCTGAAGATGTCATAAACAATTCTTCTGGTAAGTTCATTGGGAATACCTAAAGCCGGCTCAGGACCAACAAAGGGAGTACAAGAACCTTTCCTGGCCAATTCATCAGCCAACTCATTTCCTGGAATGCCCGAATGACCAGGCACCCAGTAAAAGATGACACTTATTGCTAGCAATTTCACAACGTGCATTATAGCACTCCCAGACAAGAGAATACGTCATAGTGGACTTCCCAAGGGCCATAAGAGCAGCATGACTATCTGAACAGATAAGTATTTGGTTGTTCTTGTACTTTCTGTCATAGCAAATTCTACAACACATAAGAATGGCAAAAACATCAGCCTGAAAGACAGTAGTGTAACTGCCAAGAGGATAGGACAGTTTTATGCCATCATCCAGACAGCACACACCAGCACCAGTACTGGTGCCTAGCTTCGAGCCATCCGTATACCGAACAATACAATTCTGTTTATTGTAGGTAGGAGTCCTCTTCCAGTCATCCTTAGAAGGGACCTGAATTTCATAAGACTTGTCAAAGGTATATTTGACATGAATATCATCAGATGGCGTATGGAAATAAGGATGATTAATAACATTACTGTTTAGACCACTCTAAGATAAATACCTTGAGTAATCTTTCCAGTGTTTCAGATATTTAAGCCTGTTCATGCATATAAGAGTCTCAGCTTCAATGTGTATGTAAAACGGATGCAATCCAAACAAAAGTTCAAGAGTTGCAGTAGGAGTGGTTTTCATGCATCCTGAGATTGCAATACACACCATCCTCTGAAGCTTAATTAGTTCTAATTCAGCAGTTTCACATCTAACTCTAGACCACCAAATAATGGTGCCGTAGGAGATGATAGGACAGATAACCATTGAGTAAATCCAATGGATAGCCTTGGGATTCAAACCCCAGATTTTCCCAATAGCATTTCTGCAAGACCAGAAGATTCTTCTAGCTTTAGTTTTGCAGTAATCCAAGTGTCTCTTCCAGTTGAGTCCCTTGTCAAAATAAATTCCTAGGAATTTAACCTCCTTGGAGCTTCTGTCCAAAGAAGCAAATGTCTCAAGATTAAGAATACATTTTCCAGTAAACGCAACCATAACAGTCTTCTGTGGGTTAACAGAAAGACCTGTATTATTACACCATGTCTCAACTTTCCTAAGAGCAGTGGACATCATGTCAGAGATAATATTGTCAAATTTGCCCCTGGCAATGATAGTGACATCGTCTGTGTATCCAACACAGGATACACCAGAAACATTGATACTCTCCAAAAGAGAGTCAACAACTAAACACCAAAGAATTGGTGAAAGCACACCTTGCGGACAGCCCGCTAGAGCATGCACCATCATAAGTGCATTCATACTAACCACCGTAGTATCTTTAAAAAAAAAAAACAATCAATTTCCAATTAATTTTATACCATCAATAATTTTACTTATATAATTACTTGTATTTGAATGTAGCCTGAGATAAACAAATCCTTCAAAATTTGGGGCTCAGAGCTGTGGCTCTGAAGGCTCATGTGTTAATCAGGGCCTGGCAGCCCTACTTCTTATCTGAAGATTAAAGCATTCAAATATGGGGTGAGGGGACAATTAACAGGAGTTTTGCACCTTTTTTTTCTTAATAAAATACTATTTCTTTTCCAGTTTGTAGATGTGAAGCCTAAATTTTTCTATGTTATTGCTGAAATTTGTTGTTCACATTTTTATTTTTCGTACTCTAATTAATGGTAAATTGTATAGAATAATTAAGAAAATGTTTACTTATATGTGTGACTTTCAAAATTTAAACTTGCATTCACAAAACCATAGGACTTGGATTTGTTTATATTATATTCAGTGGAATGTTACCTTTCTCATAGATATTTGATATATAAAAACTGAAAAATTTTGAGTTTAGGTATTGAAGCATTTATTCACTTAGAGAATATATGCACTAAAATATAATAAAATTAAGATCTAACAATATTAGTTGTTTAGTTTAAACAGGGAAAAGCTATTAATACTTTTTAATGTTATACATCATTTAAAGCTCCATTACTTGTATTTTAGGGTAAAACTACTGGAAGCTTTCTATGTAGAAAACAACCCAACTCTGATTATAACTATAATGCACATGCTGGGTTTGAAATTAGAGGTCCTTAGTCGTATTTTGCACCTATAAATTATGTTTAGACAACCAAGATTTTAAACCAAGTCATCATTTTTTACGTCATCTTTTTAACCTCTTTATTTTTGCATATATAGAGCAAATTCCGACTGATTAATTGTTTATTTTTTCTTCTTTACAATCTAACCAACACACGTTATAGATTGCATGCACTCGAATAGTAAGTTATATGCAGGCGACTAATATAAAACCATTTATTTTATAAGCTACATAATGTAAACATAATAATTTTGAAATTGCACCCAAGTAAAACATTTTGGCAGAGGAAAAATGGTTAGGTGCCATTGACAGCTGAATTTCTGCTCCAAAATTCTAGCAACGTGCACATGAATGCAAATAAATAAATATTATATACCAGCCATTTCATCAGGATGTGGCCTGTTCCCTTGTGCTGGAAAAACAATACAATCTTTAATATGTTGCAATGCAGGCACATTTACAGCTGTCAACTTTCGAACATCTCCAGGGTGCATACATGGGTTTTTAGTCACTACAACAATACCTAAGAATATAAAGAAATTAAAATAAAACAACATGGCACAAGAAATAGAACAATTAGAGAAATAGCACAATTCTCATACTGGTAAGTTCAGAACTCTGCAGTAGAGCTGAGTTCTGGCTCAATTATGAGAGTTTGAGCCTAATATCTGATCTATAGAATGTAAAATTTGAACCTGCCTGAGCAAGAAACATATGACGTTTTACATAACTATTCTCTCTCATGAATAGAATAAACTAGATCTGTAAGAATGATGTTAACAAATTTATTGCATAATATTACATATGAAAAGTGAACATATGAAATAGTTAATAATAGTTAATTTTATGCAATTTTTTGATAAATTTATTTGAAAAATGTGCAATATCTCAAGAAAGAATCATGCTATCGTTCTAAATTTCTGTCAATGGTTTTCTACTAAAAAATTACATAAGAAATGATTATTTGCATTACCTTATTGAATATTTTGATTTTTTGATGATTTTTTTAAAATTTCATTCGAAAATTTAGGGATCTTCTGAACATTTAAAAACAATAGGCTTCCAGTATTTACTGGTTGTAGATCCGGACCGTCTGACTCACCCAAGGGCTAGAGCAGCTGTTTGGACGGCCAAGTATATACTGGTTGTTGTTGTTGAGACCCAGACCGTCCGACCTACCAGAAAGGTTTTGAAGACCCAGACCGTCCGCCTCATCCTGAGGACTTGAGCATCTATTTGGACGGCAGGGTACCAGAAAGGTGTAAGGTAACTGTTTGAATGCTGGGAAGTTCCACCCAATTTAGACCAGAATCCAGTGGGGGAGGCATCCACAAAGACTGTACCCTCCTTCCCCTACCACCAACCTCTCGGAAGGACATATGGATCCACATGTTTAACGTGATTGTACTCCACGTGAACACGGAAGCAGTTTTGGTAGTGGCAGGAATCAAACCTGGGCCTACCGAGTGCAATTCCTGCATGCTAACTACTGGGCTATCGCACCCATGAGTATTTACTGGTTGTAATTTTTGTACCAAATTTCATTTGAATTACTCCACTTGATCGTGAGATATTGTCTCTACATACTCACTGACACATACACAAATATATATACCCCCTCAAGGACCAGCAATGTGTATATGCTACAGAGAGCACTCTCCTTCCTCAGCCCACTGATGCGTCCATGATAATATGAGACGGCCACTGTGGCCCATTGATACATATAAGCAACAGGCTACTGAAACGTTTTGATCAAAATTTTTAAATAGCACAATAACACTGGTGGAGTCAAGTCCCTCGAATGCAATAACACCCGTACATTTCTGTGAAAATGGTAGATATATTTTAAAGCAAAGTTTATTTAATACAATTTTTTCACCACATTAGGCTTAGTATCCAAAACTGCCTGAAAATTGTGCATAAGAAAAACATCCCATAATATCTTTTTTTTATATTTTCTCACTCAGAATTTAATTACAGAACATATCCATAGTTGCATGTCAATATTTTTTTTGTATTACCCAGGCCATTCAGATCACCCAGAGGGTATAGAGTAGGGATCACAAGGGACGGCCAGGAAAGTATGTCAATATTGTATACCTTGGCATTTCATTGCAAATATTTGTAATTTAATGCTAATACTGAGCAAATAGTAAGTATACATTGATCGTCACTATTGGCTAGATATTGACATAATGATATTGCACCAATATATTGAAAATATTTCAATATATTGGTGCACTGTTGTATTAAAAAAAAAAGTCAATTTAACACAAATATTTGGGTAGACAATATTAAATTGGTAGACAATATTAAATTAATATTGTGTATATATTGGCATGCCAATATTGGCTATAAATGGGCAGGCAATACTGCCCTAATATTAGAAAGCAATATTGGTGCAATACTGTCAAAATATCCATTTTTATATTGACCCAATATTGGCATGCTATTAGAGATATGGATACATAAACGTATAATATGCATTAAAGAAAAATTAACTTTGGTAAGATAAATTTATACTACACGGGTTGAATCTGCTTGCTAGATAAGCTAAGAAAATTAGTCAGAAAATGCAAAAAAGAAAAAACAGTATTAGGCGTTGCTATCTATATATTTTTTAAAAAGCTAAATATACAGGGATTAAACTCTTGCCGACTGAACATGAATGTGACATGGGGAAATTAAATTGGAAGCCTTTAAATCTCTGATTGAGCTACACTCGACTACTGTCAGTTAAGAAAAATGTAATGTTCAAGTTCAGCTCAAGCATAGATTAACTAGAAAGTGCTAAGAATAATTCATTTTTCAATTTAAGACTGAAATTAAATTCTGGTGATTGAATATTGTCTGTGAAGAACAGATATCAAGCAAATTAAAAATCGAGACCAACACATAATACATAGAAAATTTCACATTAAATTAAAATTTTAGATAGTAGAACAATATGTGAAAAAAAATACCTTCTAATATCTTTGTTTTTGACTTAATATTGCCAACTTCTTTAGAATACTGGGCGAATATTTCCCCGTATTTTAAACTATTTGTCTCATCAACAACTCCCATCATGTTCCTTCCATAATTATGAGGGATTGCTATCCTTGCTTTACACTTCAGATTATCTGAAAGTGAAAATTAAAATACATTGTATTGCATTTATAATTACAATTGTTTTCAGAGGTGCCTACAAAAAGATCACCTTAAATATATTTTCATTTTCCTGTAACACATAGTACATAACTGTCAAATCTTCCGAATTTTCCATGAGACTTCTGAATTTTTACACTTTCTCTCAATTTTCTAAAAAATACAAAAATCTCCCAAATTTTTGACTATTTTGACCGAAATCCCTTATGTAGGGAAATTTAGTGAAAATAACTTTAGAATTTGTAAAAAATTATTACAAGTGAAGTATTTTTGAAGAAAGGAAAGTCTGCAACTTCTTAAATTTTAAAATATTAAAGTTTCATATAAATACCAAATATGTCACAATTACTACTAGGGTATTCATCATTTTGTTAATTTTTAATTTACTTTCTATACTAATTTTTATTTAATTGGGTTATATTTGAGTTTACCCCTATACCTACTACCATATTTTAGAGAAAAGTAAAAATCCCTGCTCCAAAAATAAAAATAATTTTCTTTCCTTCAACTTTTAAATAATTTTAAACACACTATAGGGATTTTGGTGTGATGTAAAAAAAAAATAAAACCCTCCCTAATTTCTATTTCCTAAGGTTGAAGTTATGGGCCAGACAAATAACTCCAGAAGTATTAGGATTATCATATATGTTTTAATGCAGGTGTGCAAGTGTATAGGAAACCCCTATAAAGCTATATGATGAGCTAACTTTCATAAGGATGACCTCCCCCCCCCCTCTTTTTAGCAGAGTATGGAGACTACCTCCCTTTCTGTTAGAGATAGAAGGAAGTCAAATTACAAACATATAGAGCATTGCAAAATTAGTACACTAAGCATTTTTACCCACTGCAAAAGATGGAAAATAATCATTTTAAAAGATACAACTTCATTAGTCTGTAAAATTAGAGACATTGGAAAAAAATGTGGAAACATTTTATTACATGTATACAAATATGCATCATTGCTGAATGACAAAGGTGAGCAATTTGTATTTTGTGTCTAATAAAGTCACATTTATTATACTGCATTGTCTAAATGTTCACTTATTCTGAGAGGAAAGTTAGATTGTATACACTGGTTTTTAGGTTTCCTTTCTATTTTTTGCAGAGGACAAAAATGTGTTTTACTAATTTTGCAATGCTCTATAACTTTATAGACTTTTCCCCTATAAATAACAAGAAACGGGTTAATCCCCAGTATCTCACTAAGCGGGGGTAGCTCCCTCCTAAAGTTGTCTCATCATGGAGCGCCATTTGGTTTTTCTATACATATTTATAATACGAGGCATGTTTTTTATGTAAGTACCGTTTTGCGATTCCGCCGCCGCAGCGCTACGGTCGGCGTTCCGCGCTGGTTACCTACATCTCTTGTCTACGCACTGACGCCATTACAGTCTGATTCTTCATTGTATACGTTGTTTACTGAGTGTTTAAGATGCCTCCGACAATCGTGAGTCCCGCCGATTGTGAAGTACGGGCTGTTATACGATTTCTTAGTGCTAAAGGCGTAAAACCGATCGATATTCATCGTGAGATCTGTGAAGTTTACGGACAAAACATTATGAGTGATGGAATGGTAAGGAAATGGGTGAGAGCATATAAAGATGGCCGCACAAATGTGCATGATGAAGAACGGAGTGGGCGTCCTTCGGTCTTTAATGAAGATTTGGTGCAGAAAGTGGAAGAAAAGGTGAGAGAAAACAGACGCTTTACAATTTCATCAATGTGCGACTGGTTTCCTCAATATTCTCGTAGTGTTTTGTATCGCATTGTGACCGAGAACTTGAATTACCGGAAATTGTGTTCACGTTGGGTTCCAAAAATGTTGACGGATTTGCACAAAACCCAACGTTTAGGCAGTGCATTGACTTTCCTTGAGCGGTACCACAATAAAGGTGAAGATTTTTTAGACCAAATTGTTACTGGTGACGAAACATGGGTGGCCTACGTCACACCAGAATCAAAACAACAATCCATGGAATGGCGACATTCATCATCACCCAAAAGAGTGAAGTTTAAGCAAACAATTTCTGCCCGGAAAATCATGTGCACAGTTTTTTGGGACAAAAAAGGAGTATTGCTAGTGGAGTTTCTGCCTTGTAATGAGACAATCAATGCAGCGTCTTATTGTGAGACATTGAACAATCTGCGTCGTGCAATCCAGAACAAAAGACGTGGCAAGTTGAGTAAGGGTATCGTTTTGCTGCATGACAATGCCCGTCCACATGTGGCTAATCGGACCAAAGATCTCATCAAATCTTTTAAATGGGAAACTCTAGATCATCCTCCATACAGCCCTGATCTGGCGCCCAGCGACTACCATTTGTTCCTGCACTTGAAGAAACACCTGGGTGGTCAGCGTCTTCAAGACGATAACGAAGTCAAAACAGTTGTGATACAGTGGTTAACAAGTCAGGCGGCAGAATTTTATGAGGAGGGTATTCAAAAACTGGTGCCACGTTATGACAAGTGCCTCAATATTCAAGGAAATTATGTAGAAAAGTAGATTAAGGTACAGGCTTTCATGTAGAAATAAAATTATTGCGATATCTTTGCACGTCTTTTTTTAATTCCAAAACGGTACTTACTTAAAAAACATGCCTCGTATTAGGGCATTACATTAGGGCACACATAATATTAGGGCACACATTTATCATATTAGGGCATTTCTATCTTTTCGGGTGCAAATTAATTCTTACTTTTGATGGGTGCTAGAGTACAATATCGACTTGTTACTTTTAGATGAGGGGGGGGGGGGGCATGGTGGAATGGGAATGCCTTCTTGCAATTTTTATTCTTATTTTGATTTTTGAGAGAGAGGACAGCCTTCGCAAAGGAAGGGGGTGGAACTCCATATTTTAAATCTGGATTTTTATATATCTTAGTGACACTCGCTCCCATCTTGATGCAATGTTCATGTTGTATTTTCTACTCAGCAACTGACCCACTCAATCTGCTAACTGGAGTGTGGGTCTGGAGTGAGGGTCAACTCAACTATCTTATATCAGAATCCCTTTTTAAGCAGCTTGTGATTTGTTTTCAACTTGCAAATTTTACAAGAAAAAATTTGAAAATCTGTATTGTTGTTCCAAATGATCACAATGTAGCACGTTACCCTTCATTTTAAAGGACATGAAATTTTTTTTGATTGATACCAAGTTTGATATACCCCACTACGGGTAAAGGGGAGCTAATAACATCATGAACACAAAAATTACATTAAAGCCATTTTTTACTATAATGATTGAATAACTGTTAAGTTGTACTGTTAATCATTGAGCCATGAATAAATCCTTTTATGCATATTTCTGTCAAATTTTGTTCTATGTTGCTATGTTACAAAAAATATGAAATTTCAAAGTTTTTGCTGAAATTTAAAAAAAATTCTATCTAGTTCTAAATATTTGATGATAAAGTTGGATATAAAGTTTCGTGAAAATCCATTAATATTTGTGGCAGTTATAGAGTACCCGAGAAACTGAACACAGGCAGACTAATGGACATCACTCTAAAAATTGTCAAAATGTGTTCAGGAGGTTTCTGGCATATACTGTGGCATCAAAATCTTGAAATTGAAATTTTCATGAAAACAATACTATATTCTCCATACTATATTCTATAGTGTGAGAAAGTAAAATTACATACTCATGTAAGTTTTTGAATGGAAATTTTGTTTAATAAGATTCAATTTTGCACCACTCCTGAAATCTGTGTTTTTGCAGTTTCTTTTGATCAGGCTAAAGTAGTTTGTTCTATAAATTTTATAACATTTTCACAGCCAATTTTACATATTAGAGACCCTGGTATATAAATTTTTTTCCTTTTAGAGATCTTAAAATGAATAAGGAGCAATTACCAACTGGAATATCTTTTTAGAGGGCCCGTATAAAAAAATAAATTTTGTACTTTTGACTAAAACTTACCATATGACCAAAATTGCTGTAGTGTGAAAGTCTATCTTTGTAGAAGGTATGGCTTGGCAGTAACAGGGCTGCAGACTCTGGGATTGGTCAAACCAAAAATATTGTTTATTTAAATGTGTCAAAAACATGAACAGTATTCATGTTATTCAGATTTCCAAAGCCTTAAATCCTGTTTTGTTTTGATTTCAAATGTAGCTAATGATGTGGAAACGTGAGTGGCCATTTCAAAATCTCAAAAAATTTAATAGATTTTTTAATATTGTAAAAAGTTATAAAACACTCCTGCAGGTAATGACCATTCATGTAATTACACCTACAGAAATCCCCACTTGGTCCAGAACCTTGCAGAGGTTTCTTTCAATGCAACTATTGAATGAATTTGGTAATAGCAGCTTTGAAAATTTGAAAACTTGAATACATTTTTTAATATTAGTAAAAACCTCTAAAAACAAGAGGTATGCAAAAATAAATCTCTTCCTACAAAAAGTCAGGATTTTGATTTTTTTGTTTCAACGGGAGACAGATAAATTTCCAAAAGTCTTTAAAAGCTAAATTTTTCACAGTCTTTTTTTATACAGGTTTTGGAAATTAAATAAAACACAGTATTTCAAATATTTTTTAGTATTATCTTTTTAAGCATTTTAAAACTGTCATCAAAGAAAGACTTTTTCAGGTACGGTCGTCAAAATTTGACATCATGAACCCTCATTCCATAATTATAGAAAACATTGGCTCTTTTCTTTGTCACTTTATTTGTTAATTTTTTACAATTAAAATAAGAATTCAATAACTTTCAATGTCCAGTAACACATTAGGCATATGATGTACAAAAAAAACGTTCTCAGATTTTTCTCCCTGACCATGGCTCGTTCCGACTAATAGAAAGGGGTAGAAGAATTTTTAAATATGATCTTTGAGTGATTTCTGTTGAAGGGGGTACAAATTTCTATTATGGGTGAAAATTTCATATTAGGGCATTTCTATCTTTTTGAGTGCAGATTAGTCCTTACTTTTGATGGGTGCTGGGGTACAATATCGACTTGTTACTTGTTAGATGAGGGGGTGGTGGCCATGGTGGAAGGGGAAGAATTCCTTTTTGCAATTTTTACTCTTATTTTGATTTTTGAGAGAGAGGACAGCCTTGGCAAAGGAAGGGGGTAGAACTCTATATTTTAAATCTAGATTTTTATATATCTTAGTGACACAGGGTTGCCACTCTCCAGAGAATATGAAATTCCCTGACTTTTCCAGGTTTTCCAGATAAATTCCAGGTTTATAAAAAACAGCGCGATAAACTATTCAGTTAATCTAGGCTTACACATATACCTTTTCTCTGTGTTTTAACATAGAGAATATAATATTATAATTGGGAATATATTAATTGGAGTGTAAATATTAAAATATTTACACTTCAATTAAAAATTTGTTACAAATTGGGACAAATAAATAATATTTGACATACATATACAAATAAAAAAAATCAATTGCTTTGGTAAATTAGACAAATCATGTACACTTGTTATAATAAATGTGGTAAAATAAATTAACACCAAAAATGTTAATATACAAGTTATGTGATAGTGAGTGAATATAGTATGTAGAAAAAATATTATTTTTGGAGATTTCTTATTTTGTCTTCAATTAGTGCAGCCTCTTTTTGAGCATCCACCATTATTTTGCTTTTCTTCCATTCTAAACTTTTCAGTTCTAAAGCAACACATTTTCGACTGTCTTCCAATTGTTTTTTATTACTTTCTGCTTCTTTCTTTCTTTGCATAGTATCAATGTACCTGGAATGTGCACATTTTACTGACTGAATCATGGCCTTTGTTATATCAATTGCTTCAACTCCCCCAGCATTGTTTATTGCTCCATAAACTTGTCTTAATGCTTTTAAGGCTTTCTTCTGTTTGGTTATCAATAATGCATTCTGCATTAATGCAAAATCCCCTTTCAAGAAATGAATTACCATGTGATAAAATGGAAGGCAATTTTATAAAAAAGGTCAAATCATTAGAAACTTGTTTTAGATGCAGTATACTAATCCAATGATCATCAAGCCTAGTATCACTTCTTTTGTAAGATTTCATCATGTTTACTACTGAAGACTCATTGAATAATTTTTGGAACTCTTGATGAATGTTGTCAGCTTTTAATCCAGATATCCATATTTTAGAAACCAATATTTCTAGACATGCTGACAAACGCTCAATCGCCAAATCAGTTTGAAGAAAAACTGCAGGATTAAGAAACGATATTGCTTTAGTCAATGGAAATCGTACAGGTGAACGCTCAAAAAGTTTATGCACAAATCTTTGATATGCTTTAAGACATGAATTGTCGCATTTTCAAAATGTCTATATTGTTTTTATTCTTTATCTTTCTCAATTCATCTTTTAAAGGAAAACTAAGTGTCACTTCAGAGGCTGGGATCAAGTTATCTTTTTCAAGAACATCAATTTTGTAAAGACATGAAGCATTTTTGTCTAAAACACAAGGCTTTACAAATCTCTGCAAAATTGACTGTGCTATAGTTGTCACAGATTCATAAAGAAATGGTGCAAGTGGTTCATCAAATTTCATGACAATAAATTATAAAACAAAAAATATATAAAGGTTTTATCCCATGAAAATTACTTTACAATGAAAACAAATATTTATGTTTGGTAAAACACAGGTTTTCACTAAAGAAAGTAATAAATATTGATCTTTAATATATATATATATATATATATATATATATATATATATATATATATATATATAGAATTATATTCCTGCTAAAATGGTTTCCTTTTTATTTGCCTAAATTATTGCTTTAATACCACTTTTTGGGAAATATCCCTTCAGAGAGTGAGTTCATGCTACCCATTTTTCAAAATAGAAAAATTTGTATTATGCAAATATAAATAAAAAACTAACCTTAATAATTAGCCATAATAAGAAAATAAACTAGTTTAGTCGATCTAATATGCAACATTTAAATGATGGAGATGGATGGAAAAAGATACTAACGTACTCTCGGCAATTCAAGCGATGTAACTGAATTGCGCAATCGCACTGTTTATGCGAAAATAATTAAGAAATTAACCATAATAATTAATCAGAATATAAAAATAAGCTAGTTAAGTTAATCAAAAATGCAATATTTAGAAGATTGAGATGGATGGGAAAAGATACTAACAACGTACTCTCGGCAATTCACGCGAAGCAACTGAATTGCGCAATCGCTCTGTTTATGCGAAAATAATTAAGAAATCAACCATAATAATTAATCTGAATATGAAAATAAGCTAGTTTAGTCAATCAAAAATGCAATATTTAGAAGATTGAAACGGATGGAAAAAGATATCATTGTACTCTCGCCGATTCATGAGAACAAACTGAATTGCGCAATCGCAGTGTTTATGAGAAAGAACAAAATAACATGTTAGCGATTTATGCTGAATTAGACAACCTTTGAAGAAATATATTTATTACTTTCATAAAATAAGCGACCGAGATTTTTTTTATCGAGATTTACATTACACGCGGCCGTAAATCTCCGTTAATTTGATTGGCTTTACCCTGCATTTTATTATGGATTTACTACGATCCCGGGAATGGTAGAAATCAGTGCTAAAAAAGTGGAAAATCGGTGTTTCCGAGGAATTATAGTATGTCTGGTTAATTGATAAATTTCAAACAAAAAAAGCCAGAGAATTTCGTTAGTAATCCAGAGGCCGGAGAAGTAATGAAAAATCCGGAGTCTCCGGCCCCGGAGAGTTGGCACGTCTACAATACTCTGAAGCTAGCAAAATGCACGGTACTACGCAGCGCCGTCAAAAGTTGGATGGTTGGTTTATTGGGATGAAATACGCGTTACGCGTAGCCTAGACGGCGGCGGGCGGTCAGAAATGTTTGCGTTCGTCAAGCTAATAACTGGTTTTTCCGATCCTTGATCTTTCGAACAATCGTTCTTAGTATACATAGTGAATTTTATTTGCATTATTTAAATTTTAAAAAAAATTCCAGGTTTCCCGCGAAATTCCCTGACTTTTCCCGGTTTTCCCTGACTGTTTTCAAATTCCCTGACATTTCCCGGTTTCCAGGTTGAGTGGCAACCCTGTGACACTCGCTTCCATCTTGATGCAATGTTCATGTTGTATTTTCTACTCTGGAATGGACCCACTCAACCTGCTCACACTGAACTTTAACCTTCTTTTGTTGTTTTATGACTTCTGAAATGCTGTGTAGGTGTAGAACTTGCTAAAAAACTGATTGCTATATAAACTAAAATTACATAAAATTAAAAAATAGTAAGAATCGTCCATCCAATGTTGGCAACAAATTTTAACAATAAATTTGGCAAAATATCGCCAACTTGGCAACTTTTTGAAAATGGTGCCAAATTGACATAAATATTATGAAATGGAGAATTATTAAAAACATTTAGTGTATACACTACAGTAAAATCTCGTTAAACCGTCACCTTGCGGGACCAAGAAAAACTGATGGATTAAACAGAATGATGGATAAAGCGGAGTTAAGTATAGGGACCGTAAAATCTTAAAAATTATAGATATGTATGTACAAAAGAAGCATTTTAAATTCTAATTTAAAATGCTTCTTTTGTACATACATATCCATAATTTGTACATTTTAAATTCTAATTTAAAACAAAATAATTATCTTTGTACGTGTATAATATAATTCACACAATATTTAAATAATGTATGCAATACTATCATCATTTTGTACATTTATTATACGTAAAACAACTCACTTCTTAATTTCCTACTGTTTTTGCATACACATATGGTCAATACCATAATACATAGTACATATTTCATTTAAAATAATCATCTATATGACTCTGTACTCCACAGGCGTTCAAAAATGTTACAGTTTTTTCTACTTCATTGAGTTTTTTAAAGTCGATATCACTTATTCAGTTAACTGAAACAAAATATCGTCGTAAAGTATTTATGGCTTCGAAGGCATCATTTTTAGTTACGTGGGTTATTTCGATTGTTTCTTCATTTTCGTCATTGCTGGCATCACTATCTCCTTCCTCTACATTTGCATACAATACTTCTGACACAATATCGGCGATTGATATTGAAGCTGACGTTTCAAGATCATTATCAACAGTAGCATAAGTTTCTCCCCTAGGAGTTCCATATCCACACACATTTAAATCGTCTATAAGATTTTCTAAATGTGCATTGTCATCTTCGTTTGGTGCGCTGTTGAAAATTTCATTTGAACTAGACCCAGCTATGGATCCAGTATTGTCGTGCCGTGTTTTATTTTGCAGCTAAATCTGCGTATTCTTCCAAATTTTACGTTTTTTCTTTAAAATTTTGTAAGTTGTTGTTTTTATTAAATTTTCCCTTTTATTTTCAAAATTCTTAATTGTTTTCGATTTTTTGTTATTTAGGTTTCATTTTCCCATCATTTGGCATTTAAATCATGTGTTTTATCTCTTTATAGGCGGTGGCCATCAAAATTCATCCTTTTCTGGCAAACCTAATTTTCAAATATCGCTTGAAAGACCGCCATTTTTGTGGCATGTCTTCCCTTTGTTCTAGGGCCGCCATCTTGATTTTTTAAGTAATTTTTTTTATGCCTCACGTAGTTGTTATTTTGCGCACGTGGGCACTTCCGCGCGCAGGGAAGCGGTTTCCTGTTGGTGAGATAGTAGAAAAGGAAACGATACACTCATGCATATAACCTGTCAGGATGCACAGGATAGACCTTCTGGTTATAAAAATTGATATGAGGTACCACTTGTAGTTGAACAACTTCGCTGGAAATTAAGCAGGGTTTCAGTGATAACAACGTCAAATGGTAGTTGTAAAAATACAACTAACTGTAGAGGTGTTGAAAAGAACAGTTCGAATTTGGTTCAAATCACTTTTATTAAGAAGCGAATCCATTGCATTTGCTTACAATATATTTATGGCAATGTAAAACAAAGCAAAGCATACTTACTATATACATAAAACATGAGCTCTCAAGCTCATTCGTAAGGTTTCAGAAAAAGTTCCACACTTAGACACATTCCTGGTTTAAGCAATCTTTACACGAGTAAGTAGAATAAAACTTTTCAAACTTACGTAACTACGTGCATTTCCCAATGCCACCTATAGCTGGTCACACTCTACGGCAAAAACTTTAAACTTCATGGATTAACACTGCATAAAGTCCACAACACGGAACTACATGGTCTCCTTAACTGAGAACCACAAAATCTTTAAGGTCCACTATTACTTAGATTAAACATCCGCGTCAACCGATAAACATTATCATAACATTCAACTACATCGAACAAGACTCTATGTAGATCCGTCTTAACATTGATCGATCAGCAATCTGCATCTAGTGATCGTCTCCTGCGATCGTCTGTGCGTCTGCATCGTAAGTCGATCTGCTTAAACCAAAAATGTGACCAGCATTTATACCCAACGATGGGTGCGTTCCAGAACACAACCATTGCCGGCAATGCCCTCTGGATATGCAAAACCGGATGCGTGAGCTGCGAGAAGGTGATTTGCATGATAAGCCCAGTTTTGTCCACATCTCGATTCGTTCACGAGAACAGAAAAATCATTTAGAGTAATGACGTCACGCTCTCGCGAAATGAGAATCGCGATGTAAACAAAACCAAGTTTCCAACATTTCCTAGCGTCCCAGTTTTGCGCTGCAGTTGGTGCTTTGGTGATGTTTTTTGCCCTTAGTACGGCAGTGAGCATGGCGTATGTTTTTACGCACCTTGGCACGAAAATGCTCATGCTCGGTGACTCCCTGAAAAGGGGCTGACAGCATTTTGGAGCGAAGAGGGACTCTCGAAAGAATTATGGGAGGAGGAGGACGGATGCGCGAGGGCTCCCGTGCTCGGAGCCTGGCCCGCCACCAAGAAATGGTGCCTTGCAACGGAAGGCTACGGCTCCCTCTTAAGCGGGAATTTCTGTCTTTTTTAAAATCAGAGTTCTTGGTGAGCAGGGGGTTCATTGGGTGGAGGAATTCCATCATCTAGAAAGGTTTGCAACCCCTGGATCCAGGTGACTCCCTTTTCAATTCAAGTTTTGAACTCTTTTATTTCCCAGGTCGACGGGCCCTTGGACACCATTTTTTCTCATGGAATTTTCGTTCTCTTTTCCTTTACAACTTAAGTTAATGGCAGTATATACAGCAGAAGATTATGTTGTTGTTGATTGAGACCCAGACCGTCCGACCTACCAGAAAGGTGTAAGGTAACTGTATGGACGGCCGGGAAGTGCCACCCAATTTAGACCGGAACCCAGTGGGGGAGGCATCCACAGGGACCGTACCCTCCTTCCCCTACCACCAACCTCTCGGAAGGACTTACGGACCCACATGTTTAACGTGATCGTACTCCGCATGAACACGGCGGCATTTGTGGCAGCGTGCAAATCTAGCGCGCAAACCACGGGGATACCGCACCCGAGATGGCCAACAGCATGCGGCGTTCCGAGGTGGTCACCCACCAAGTACTAACCGCGCCCGATGCTGCTTCACTTCGGTGATCTAACGAGAACCGGTGTTTTCAGCACGGTACGGCCGTTGGCCCAGAAGATTATGTTGTGATTCAGGGAATCCAATTTGGATCTCCCTGCAACTGTGGGGTAAATTGTAACGGGGTGGTAAAATTCTAATGCTGAATAAATAATTTTTCTTTTAAAGTTTAATCTGCCTCTGTGATCATTTCTGTTGGAAACTTGGTTCTGTTTTCGTCGCGATTCTCGTTATCGCGAGTACATGTTTACATTTTTAGAATGGTTTTACCGTTCTCGTGAACGACTCGTGACGGGAACAGAACATGCCATTCATGCAAATCGCCTTCTCGCCGCGCGCGCATCCTGTTTTGCATATAGTGTGTCAGATATTGACGAAATTTAAAAAATTTGAAGATAGCAAAGCACGCACCGTCAGAGTCAATAAGTGTTGGCTGGGTCATGAAAATACACAAGTCCAGTTTTAAAGAAAAACTTCGTTCACTTTATTTGGTGAAAGACACAACTAGGCATATTACACGTACCTGGTAATTTTCCATGCCGTAAAATATCAAAATATACTATGTACAAAAAGGTTTGCAGTTGTAAATGACTAGACAGAGATTCCTTGAAGCATTTGGTAGTAAGTTACTATACTACCTCTATCACTTGCGTATATTTCAGCCACCATCGAAGGTATCACACTTGGCAAAGCGAAACCAAAGGATAGAACATCAGGAAAATATTTAAAGCGGCTTCCGAACGTTTGTAAGTAAATTTAATGTTCAATACATGCTGGTCCAAACTGACCACATCTGCATCCGTTTCGACTATTAACCGTCGTCAAACGATATTCCGCAGTGCTTCTGTCAAAAACATTTCTGTCTGCCTGCATCAGACCATCAGAGTCTATCTCGTCTGTCGTCTGACTTCTTCAGACGTCTGGTCTGATCTGATTGCTTCAAGAAACCTCTGCCCTATATATCCGAGAATGGACAGTTCCGGAAACGCCCCCGGATATGCAAATCAGATGCGTACGCATTGAGAACTGATTTGCATGAAACCTCATGTTGAAAAACGTCACGGTTCACGCCGGTGAACGGGAAGAGTCGTTCGTATTAAATTTGCATAAACGCCCGTTCACGGGAACGTGAATCGCGATGTATTGATTATTTCCAACAATTTTTAAGCTTTTTGAATTATAGTGTTTATACTCAAATTTAAAGTAAACTTAAATTCTATGCTTATACAAAAACTTAATCTTTTAAAGTTGACTTGTTTAATATGATAATGTGCTTATACTTAAATTTTGGATACTTATAATTAAATTTAAACTAAAATTTAAATTTTTGAATGCTGATACTTAAGCATTGAAGTTGTGTTGTATATAAATTTCTACTTGATGTGAAATATTGTTGTTACAATATTGTCGACAATACTTAACTATTTTTTCAGATGCTATAAGTACTTATGCATTTTATTTTAAATTTAATAATGATATAATACTTTAAATTTTTCCTTCATTATATGTTTGATAGGATACTGGGGGCCTTGGTGTTTATTGATATACCTTGGTTTCTCAGAGTAAGTTTTCTTTTGCATATGCATTGAGACTTATGGATTTGCATGAGGGGGCCGATTGTTGGAAATAATCAATACATCGCGATTCACGTTCCCGTGAACGGGCGTTTATGCAAATTTAATATGAACGACTCTTCCCGTTCACCCGCGTGAACCGTGACGTTTTTCAACATGAGGTTTCATGCAAATCAGTTCTCAATGCGTACGCATCTGATTTGCATATCCGGGGGCGTTTCCGGAACTGTCCATTCTCGGATATATAGGGCAGAGGTTTCTTGAAGCAATCAGATCAGACCAGACGTCTGAAGAAGTCAGACGACAGACGAGATAGACACTGATGGTCTGATGCAGGCAGACAGAAATGTTTTTGACAGAAGCACTGCGGAATATCGTTTGACGACGGTTAATAGTCGAAACGGATGCAGATGTGGTCAGTTTGGACCAGCATGTATTGAACGTTAAATTTACTTACAAACGTTCGGAAGCCGCTTTAAATATTTTCCTGATGTTCTATCCTTTGGTTTCCCTTTGCCAAGTGTGATACCTTCGACGGTGGCTGAAATACACGCAAGTGATAGAGGTAGTATAGTAACTTACTACTAAATGCTTCAAGGAATCTCTGTCTAGTCATTTACAACTGCAAACCTTTTTGTACATAGTATATTTTGATGTTTTACGGCATGGAAAATTACCAGGTACGTGTAATATGCCTAGTTGTGTTTTTCACCAAATAAAGTGAATGAAGTTTTCTTTTAAAACTGGACTTGTGTACTTTCATGACCCAGCCAACACTTATTGACTCTGACGGTGCGTGCTTTGCTATCTTCAAATTTTTTAAATTTTGTCAATATCTGACAGACGGTTATGGGCCAGTTTAACGCCCAATAGAGTCATAAGTGCAAGTATCCTTAAAGAAATCGTTCCAGTGTTCAGATGGGGGCCGCACATGGCACCATTTTGAAGCTCGTGTGAACAACGAAACGCAACAGTGTAAACGTAAACATTGTACAAAAGAACTTTTACTTCTGCTTCTTCAAAACTACGAGTGGCCATGGAGGCAAGTAGAACGGAGTTGCTGATGCGGGACAACTACGTCACCTGGCGTACCGACATCTCATTCGTCCTCAAGGAGAAGGATGTTTCGGGCACGTAGATGGAAGTGCTAAGCCTATCGAAGAAGACGCGACCGCGAGTCGACGCGACTACGATGATTTTTATCGGAGGAAAGACCGAGCGTTCGCCATAATTTATCAAAGTTTATCCTCGGAATACAAGGAGTTGATAAACGTCACCGACGAACCTAGTCAAGTATGGAATACCTTGAAAGAACATTTTCAAGCGCCTTCCAGAGCCAACCTGGTTAGATTACTAGATGAGTTCTTCGACGTTCGGCCGGAGCAAGATGAGCCTGTTGACATTTTTTGCTCAAGACTGCGGAAGGCCGTGACGAGGCTTAAAGACGCGAAACACCCCATTGAAGACCTGTATGTTGCATTCCAAGCAATAAGATATCTTCCGGAAGAATTCCGAGGTATCGTTCAACTTATATACCGATGGAATGACTCGGACTTCAAGCTCAGCAAAATACAAGCAGAGCTAGCAGCGGAGGAGAGCCGGCTTAGGCAGCAAGCGAGCGACTTTTCCAAAACTGTGAGTTTAAATTCTGCATATCTTACTTCTAAGAAATGTGTAAATAGTGTAAAAGTGTCTAAATTTAAATTTCCAAATGTATCTCATAAAGTGTCTAATGTAAATACTTCTAGTAATATTGTAAATAGTTCTAAAAGTAAAAATAAGTGTTTTAAGTGTAACAAACTAGGTCATACTAAATTTAATTGTCCTAGAAATAATGGATCTAGTATTGTGGAATTTCTTGGGTCTCCACAGATTGAGGCTAATACTGTAATCGATCCTAGCGATAGACTCAGCTGGGTAGTAGACACTGCTGCTACGCGACATTTCTGTAATAACATTAAGTTATTTTCAAAATTTAATGAGTGCAAAGGCACTTCAATGTCGCTAGCAGTAGGGGATGTCGAAAGTCCAGTTGAGGCTATCGGGACGGTGGAAATGTATGTCCAATTTAAGGATAAGCAAAGTATTATCAAATTGGAAAATGTTATGTATTCTCCTAAACTTAGGAGAAATTTATTAGCTGCATCTGTTCTTGAGGAACAAAATTTTAGTTTTAATGGAGCTAATGGGGTTCTATGGTTTTTTACACCTAAAGGGGAGAAATTCTTTTATGCATAAAGAAAGGATGGGTTGTATTTTTTAAAACCTAAGTATAGTACCCAGGAACAACATAACTTAGAAACCCGTCAATCTAAAGATAGGGATCGAGATGGAGACAAGAAACACAAAAAGGATAAGAAATCCAAGGATAGGGATCCTAGTGCTTCCAGAAAAACACCTAAAGTTAGAATAGCACCTAATCTTAAAGAAACTAAATTTAAATCTGACAAAACAAAAACTAAGCAGAATAAAAATGTGAATAGTTCAATATCTAAGCCTAGCAGTTCAGTAACTGAACTTAATAGTACAAACTGTCTTTGGCATAAACGATATTGCCACATAAACGCTGAATATCTCCTCCAAACCAGCAAAGTTTCTGCTGTAAAAGGACTTCCTAGGCTTAAATACAAAAAGTTAAATTGTAAATCGTGTAAATTGGCTAAGTCTAGGAGAGTATCGTATAAACCCACCGGTAGGATAAGGTCCACTAAACCATTGCAATTGTTACACATGGATGTGTGTGGTCCCTTACCCACAGCATCATATGGTGGGAATAAGTATATCTTAACTATAACAGATGATTATAGTAGAAAAGTTTTTGTTTACCTCATGAGACAGAAGTCAGAAGTATTTTCACATTTTAAAGAGTTTCAGGCCAGAGAAGAAAGGCAGTTAGGTACTAAAATTCTATGTATCCGGACGGATAATGGAATGGAATTCTGCCATGATAAGTTCAAAAATTACCTGAAGGATATCGGTATTAAGGCTGAGAGGACTAACACATATACCCCACAGCAAAATGGAGTATCAGAGCGATTTAATTTAACCGCATTTGACAGTGTTAGAGCCATGTTGAACGACAGTAAATTGCATGACAGATTCTGGGCGGAAGCAATATTGTGTTTTGCATACACTAAAAATCGAATATGTCACAAATTTAAGACAAAAACTCCACATGAACTCTACAGTGGTAGAAAACCTTCAGTCAAACATCTTAGAACCTTTGGTTGTAGAGCATATGTAGGCAAACCCAGTCAGCTCAGAAAAAAGTTAGACATGAAAGCTACAGAAGGGGTGATGGTAGGCTATGCTACTAAAACTAAAGGCTATAGGATATTTTTGTCAGGGGAAAAACGAACAATTGAGACCTGCAATGTGAGGTTTGATGAGGGTGATGTAGTGGAAGGTATCCTGGACCCAATTTGTCCCAGAAATATCTCCTTAGGGATATCAAGAGATAACCTTTCAGAATACTCCGACGGGGAATATCCGAGAGAGCAGTCTGATGGGGGGGCAGGAGAGAGTGAAGACACTGGTGACGATCCGTCTGAATCCAGTGAGGAAACGGACTCTCCTGCTGACTCCAGTATGACTCCTTGCTCGGATATTGCTTGGCAGCGAAAGACGGTTCCAAGACCCGATGGGAGTAGAACCAATGTGTATTATTATGCTCAAGGAGATAATAAAAGGCTGAGGTCGCACAATGATGTTAAGAAATATTGTGAGAAAAGGAATATACAGTTTGATCAGCAACTGTTTAATTTTCGGGAAAATAAAGGTCTTAAAAGGGTCAGAGGCAGACCAGAAGCAAGCAATATTGAAATAAATATACCAAAAGGGTACAACGCTGCTATTAAATCTTCCCAGTCCGAAAAATGGTGTAAAGCTATGGATGAAGAAATGGCCGTAATGCAAGAGAGGGGTGTCTGGGAACTAGTTCCTGCATCCACCTCACAAAAGCATATAGGCAATAGATGGGTCTACACTATTAAGAAAGACGAGAATGGGAAAATCAAGAGATTTAAAGCTCGTTTGGTAGCCCAGGGGTATGGTCAGAAGAAGGGAGAATCATACGATGAAGTTTTTAGCCCTGTTGTTAACTTCAACTTAATTAGAGCATTCTTTTCAATTTTCGTATGCATGCTTGGCTGGATGCATTTCCAATTAGATATCAAATCTGCCTATCTCTATGCTAAATTGAGTCAAAACGTATATATGAAACAGCCTCAAGGTTATGTCAATCAGGAACAGCCTGATTATGTTTGTTTGTTGAAGAAAGCCATTTACGGTCTTCATCAAAGTGGAAGAGAATGGTTTAATGAACTTGACACCAAATTAAAAGAATTAAATTTTTTAAAACTTCAATGGTGTAATTGTGCATATATTTACAATAGCAAAGTTCTTATGCTAGTCTATGTGGATGACATAATTCTCTTCTCAAAGTATCAAAGGGACATAGACCACATTGTTTCGTTACTTAGCATAGAATTTGATATCAAAGTATTAGGAAAAATTAGAAAACTGTTAGGCGTGGAATTTAAAGAGTGTGACAATAAATTTTTTATACATCAAAGTCAGTATATAGATAAAGTATGTCAAATGTTTCAACAGTATAAATATCCAGTTACTTCACTTCCCATTTCTAAAGGGAATATTCTAAGTAAAATAGATTGTCCAAAGACAAGTGAAGAAATAAAACAAATGCAAAGTTTTCCTTACAGGAGCTTAATTGGGTGTTTGGCTTTCATATCTAGTAGAACAAGACCTGATATTTGTTACGGCATCAATATATTATCTCAATTTTAAGAAAACCCTGGAATTAAGCATTGGGATGCATTGTTAAGACTTTTAGGATATGTTGAAAAGACTAAAAACTATATGTTGAATTTATCTAACATTCAGGAGTTAAAATTGAATTGTTATTCAGATTCTGACTTTGCTGCAAACCGAGATGACCGTGTTTCACTTGGAGGCATGATACTCTTTATTGATAATGTACCTATTTCTTGGCGTACCTTTAAACATAAGTGTGTCAGCTTGTCAACCATGGAAGCTGAGTATGTATCACTAACAGAAGCCGCTAAGGAAATGGTATGGGTACAAAACATAATTGAAGAATGTCATTTACTTGGGTTAAATTTTAATAAAAGTAACAGTGTTATTTTTAGCGACAACCAAGCAGCCATTAATTTTTCTAACTCTCCAATTGAAAACAATAGAACTAAGCATATTGATGTTAGATATCATTTCCTAAGAAATTTAATAGTCAATGAATCTTTTAATGTTAAATTTGTAAATAGTAAAGATAACTTAGAAGATCACTTTACTAAACCAATGACTAAGGAAATAATACTTAAATTTTGTAATAACATTTTTAAAAACTAAATCAAAACTTTTTGAGATTAAATGTTTAGTCTAAAGAAAATTTTAAATACTAAATTGAATTTACAACTTGGGAATTTTTTTAAAAGATGTCATATATATACATTATTGTTTATCTTAAACCTCATTGATATAAGATAGTATATCTTGAGTATAAATTTTTGTGATATTGAATCTTTTTCACTTTACACCTTTGTATATACATCCATTTTCCATGACCCGCATGATGCTAAATAGTAGCTTATGTGTATAAAATTTTGTATTTTTCAACTTAGTAAAAAGTATGTGTTGAAAGTTTTGATAAAGGACTTTTATTATCTAATTACTTCAATCATGTATTTTTAAATATTTGGTATATCAATGCAGTCTAATAGTATTAATTATGTATACTTATATTGTGTTAATAGACTAAATTTTTTAAGCTTTTTGAATTATAGTGTTTATACTCAAATTTAAAGTAAACTTAAATTCTATGCTTATACAAAATCTTAATCTTTTAAAGTTGACTTGTTTAATATGATAATGTGCTTATACTTAAATTTTGGATACTTATAATTAAATTTAAACTAAAATTTAAATTTTTGAATGCTGATACTTAAGCATTGAAGTTGTGTTGTATATAAATTTCTACTTAATGTGAAATGTTGTTGTTACAATATTGTCGACAATACTTAACTATTTTTCAGATGCTATAAGTACTTATGCATTTTATTTTAAATTTAATAATGATATAATACTTAAAATTTTCCTTCATTATATGTTTGATAGGATACTGGGGGCCTTGGTGTTTATTGATATACCTTGGTTTCTCAGAGTAAGTTTTCTTTTGCATATGCATTGAGACTTAAGGATTTGCATGAGGGGGCCGATTGTTGGAAATAATCAATACATCGCGATTCACGTTCCCGTGAACGGGCGTTTATGCAAATTTAATATGAACGACTCTTCCCGTTCACCGGCGTGAACCGTGACGTTTTTCAACATGAGGTTTCATGCAAATCAGTTCTCAATGCGTACGCATCTGATTTGCATATCCGGGGGCGTTTCCGGAACTGTCCATTCTCGGATATATAGGGCAGAGGTTTCTTGAAGCAATCAGATCAGACCAGACGTCTGAAGAAGTCAGACGACAGACGAGATAGACTCTGATGGTCTGATGCAGGCAGACAGAAATGTTTTTGACAGAAGCACTGCGGAATATCGTTTGACGACGGTTAATAGTTGAAACGGATGCAGATGTGGTCAGTTTGGACCAGCATGTATTGAACGTTAAATTTACTTACAAACGTTCGGAAGCCGCTTTAAATATTTTCCTGACGTTCTATCCTTTGGTTTCGCTTTGTCAAGTGTGATACCTTCGATGGTGGCTGAAATATACGCAAGTGATAGAGGTAGTATAGTAACTTACTACCAAATGCTTCAAGGAATCTCTGTCTAGTCATTTACAACTGCAAACCTTTTTGTACATAGTATATTTTGATGTTTTACGGCATGGAAAATTACCAGGTACGTGTAATATGCCTAGTTGTGTTTTTCACCAAATAAAGTGAACGAAGTTTTTCTTTAAAACTGGACTTGTGTATTTTCATGACCCAGCCAACACTTATTGACTCTGACGGTGTGTGCTTTGCTATCTTCAAATTTTTTAAATTTCGTCAATATCTGACATAGTGAGGGCGCTGCCGTCAACGGTTGTGTTCCGGAGCGTACCCATCACGGTGTATATATGATAGGACACATTCTCAGTTATTCAGACTTTTCAGAGACTTTTCAGACCTTGAGACCTTGTAAGACCTTTAAGGAAGGCAGACCTTGATCGGTAGAGAGTAGTCTAACTTGTAATGCCATGACGTGTGACCTGATGATGGTGGCTTCATTAACGTGCACGGCATTTGTGGTAAAGTAGCTGTTTTTAACACTTTACAACAAAGTTGAAAAGTGTTTATGACTTTGTTCATTCTGTCTGTCTGTCTGTCTGTCTGTTTGTCTGTCCGTTAGCACGATAACTGCCGTAAAAATGACTTAATCAAAATGAAATTTTAGTATGTTATTCAGACGGTCTATAGGACCTATGGGAATATAAATGAATAATATCACCCAATTAGTTTTGGATTGAACCCGGGTTGAAAAAATGGAATACATTGAGCCCTATGGCACCTAATTTTTCAAGCATTTTTTAAGCGGATTTAAAATTCACAAATTGCTTCGAAAATTTTAGGCAATATTCAAATTGTTCCATAAAATATATAAAAAAAAATTCAGCGAAATATATTCAGTAGTTTTTTAAATAAAAATTAAAATAATAATAACACCTCTTATATGAAGCGATCACGTGTCCATGATATGACACGATCACATGACCCACTTCAAAATGATATATGGCATCCATCTTGTGTCAAAATCGTGATTTTTAAAGTTCTTTTTAATTCATATTGAGTGTTGTATCCGTCCTAAAACTACTTTATTTTTGCCTAAATTCTGTGCATCTACATACTAAAACAACGCAATGACAATATATTTCAGTTTAAATGCTCATCCAAATATGATTATTTCTACTATTAAGCCTATTTTTCACCTATGTAAAATGTAAACAGCAAAATATATAGAATGAGTTGTATTAGAATCGCTGTAATTCTTTAACCCAAAATAATTTAGTCCATGGAGTCTGCTTAGCTGATATGAATGAAATATTCATTGATATTAGAAAGAGAAGGACGATATTTTTCGCTGAAGTTTTACGCATAGAAATTACTTACTTGTAGCTCAATGGTCTTAATTTTTAAATAAAATAAATTATTATAGTATTTTGATGAATGACATGAATGGGGGAATTAATTATGAATGAAATGTTGCTTTTATAGAGAGAGCCAGGCGTGTTATTTTTTTATGACGTCATTTGAATGAATTTCAGTTGTTTTCGATGAAGTTTTCAAATATAATAAATTATCGTAGTATTATGATAATTCTAAAATTATTACCGAGAAATGTATCACATTTTAGAGATATTTAAACCAGGCAATTTATACTTTAATGCCGTCATTTGAATGAAGTTAATTTTTTTCGATGAAGGTTTAAGTTTTCAAATATAATAAATTAATGTAGTATTGTGATAAGTTTTAAAATATTATCGAGGAATGTATTGCATTTTAGACATGCTTAAATAAAATTGCATTGAAGTTGGAAAGTGTTTCATAATCAATGCTTTAAGCATGATTGATCTTTCTTGTTCTACTTACCGATGTTATAGTAACTGAGAGTGTGTGCCTAGTCATAAACTGTTTACAAACCTTTTTCATGAGCTTGCTAGCTCATTGTATATAGTTTTGCTTTGCAACGAATGTTACAGTGATTTTGTAACCTTATATTGTGCAATGGATCTCACAAGAATAAAATTGTGTTTGTGTTTAACGAACTTGCTTTCTTGAGAAAACACTTCACTACTGCATATCATCTTCTACTAAAATTTCTACCAGCACTTCAGATATGGATATGGCCAAACACTGCTAAATCTGCTAAATGACTTTCTAGTCGTCAACTAACATTCTAGCAATTTCCTTGTCCAGATCTCCAACGACCATATTTTCTTACCTGGGGGGAGTGTATAAATTGTTGGATTTAAATTTATGTATGTGGATTCACAATGCAAATTTCCTGTGTAAAATTAAAGTTCAAAATGTTGTACTAACCACTACAAAAATATTAATTCTAAAATAAAATAAAGTTAAGAAGATTTATTCAGGGTTGTAATGTTGAAAGTATTTTAATATAATTAGTTTAAAAATGTAAAGATTTAAAAGTAAGATTTAATTTAAAGGTTAAGATGTAATGTAATTTCTTTGTGAGCCAAAATGGCGTCACTTAATGTTTAAATGTTAGGGTTTTCTTCTTTGTGCCAAAAGAGCAGAAATAATTTGCTTTGCTGCAGATAGACAAATTTAATCCTATTTAAACTCTTAAATTATTAATATTTCAAACCTAATACATGTACTCTTAGTACTATAATTTTAAGTGAGCATTAATTTAAAGGTAATTGAATTAAAAAGTAAATTGCTATTCATATATATATTTGTTAATGATTTTTATCTTAAGGACTTTTAATCTTAATGACTTTTTATTCAATAAGAACTCTGACTTAATTTTGTGTTTACTTTAAAAGAAATTGAAGCTGAGCAATCAAATTAATAAGTAAATATTCATAAATTTTGTTCTCTAGTAAATTGCTCAGATTAATAATGTCATTCTAGCTTGAAAAGGTGAGAATAAACTCTTAAAACTTTAATTTAAATAATTGTTTACCTGCATAACAGGACCTTATAATAGTTTAAATGCACCTTTTCTGAATATACTTGGTCAGACTGGAATTTTCCACCTTCCAAACGTACAAATTGCTTTAAAAGCTATTAAAGATTGTAATCACGAAGTCATCATACATCTGTGAACAATCCATGTAAAGAGAACATTACAATCTATGTATTGCTTTATATATTACACCCAGGAAAAGGAGAATTATTTGTTTTATGTTATAACTGTATGTTATGAAATATTATTAGTAGTGTATACCTTAACAAATCATAAACATCATTTTTTCATTCACGAAACTTATATTTTTACGCCTTTTAGGAAGGTTTTTATAATTTTGGCATAATTCCTTTTTATAAATTGCCACGTGTTTCAAAATGGCTGCCCTGACGCTACAAATTTTGAGCGTCCCGGCATCGCAAACAAGCGCATTAAGTTACTGATCGCTTTAACACATGTTGCGTATGGTAAATACTTTTGGCGCGCTTCGCTTTGGGAGAGGAAATTTTTAGGCCTAGCGTGTGGACTCTTCGTCGGACGCTCGCGGACTCTTGGCGCGTTAGATTTGGATTGGCGCCGCCAAAAAGGGGGTTGCCGGTTCGGAACTTCGTGCCAAGCATGAGAGCGCTCCTGACTTTGGTGGATATGGCAGGACGTGACGGTTGTATTATTTTTGATAATTTTTGTTCATGAGGAAATCCCCCTAAAATGGAGCTAAAGTGGGTTCTGAGCGTAAGCTCACACACTGCCCTTTCGAAATGAAAGCGGTGTATTTTTTCTGAGTGAAAAGCTCGTGCCGTAACCTCTCTGAGAAGAAGAATTTGGCTTTTCTCTCTCTCTCTGGAGATGAGAACTAACTTTCCTTAGATGGCTGCACTAAACCCGTGCTCTGATTTTCTGGGTCCAATCTAATCAACGTTTTGATAAGCCACGTTTACGCATCTAAGCCCGCGCCCTGTTTATGCTGCCGGGGAATGCTCCAAATCCTCCTATCGAGATGAATAAATCCACCAATAGCGGTTGCCTGTCTATGATGCTGACAGTGATCCGACACCGTACCGGGTTCCAGCTTCCTGCGGGCCTGCACCTGTAGCCCGTGACGTCCTGACTACCAGCTCTCCTGAATAGTTCAAGATCTTCCATGCTGCTAAGGGCTGAGCCAGCTGACATCTGTCTACTTTCAGATAAGTGCTATAAACACCTTCGCGCATAAAAATGGTTACTGGACTCATCCTTGCGTTTCACCGCCCACGAAGTCGCCTGGACAGTTCACGTCTCACCTCTTAAAGGGGAGATGAATTTTTAATTAGTCCATTTGTTTTGAGTTGCAACTTTTGTTGTATGTCTCACCCCTTAAAGGGAGAAATCTTAATTTAAAATTTAGAAATTTCATGGCAGGAGAAATCCCTAGTAATGTTTAGTTTGCTGCCTCAAAGGCTGTTTTAATTAGTTTTTATTTTTATTACACACCTTTTTGTATACGAATGCCTTCCTTTATTCTTTTTTTACATATCTTATGGCTATCAAACTTTGTTCTCCAATATTTTGTAATCTGGGTGTAATCGCCTGTACCTTTTTTCCAATTTTTAAAGTTATGTTTAATAAACATTTATTTTTCTATTTCAAAATTATCTCTTTATTTGTGAAGTAATTTTAATGACTTAATTTTTAGTTTTTCAGCTTACGATCATGGCCTAATTAAATTGAACATTAAATAGTTATTCCATTAATTTTCACAATATGCTGGTGTCAAAAAAGGCACAGCAGTAAGCTTATAGCAATTTGCAATGGTGGTTGAAGTCACAGTATTCCAGCTTCTATGAATGTAGAATATGGCATCTAGAACAGAAATTTCAAGCGCCTTTTTTTTATCTATTGCTGAAATTAAATCCTTTATCATCAGTCGCCGGAAATGACACTTAAAACTTTGGATAATGCCTTGATCCATAGGTTGCAATACTGGCGTTACATTTGGTGGAAGAAAAACAAGTTCAATTGCTTTTAATTTTCCCATAGAGCTATGTGCTGTGCAGTTGTCAATTACAAAAGCGACTTTTCTTTTTTGTCGAAAAAATTGATCATCAAATTGTCTGATGATCTTTTCCCATATTAAAGTGGTCATCCATGACTTTTTGTTTGCTTCATATGAAACTGGTAATGATTTTACATTTTTGAAACACCTTGGCTTCTTTGACCGTCCTATGACAAATGGTTTTAATTTCTCGCTACCATCCATATTAGCTCCCAATGGAACAGTCACCCGCTCTTTGCTTTTTTTTCCACCAGTGCATTTTTCATTTGCAAATGCAAAAGTTTTCTCAGGCAGAAGCCAGTAGAACAAACCACACTCGTCTAAATTAAAAATATCAGATTCCACATATTTTTTTAATAAGTCGATTAGTGTAGAATTTTTCCATGCATCGGTGATGGTAAAATCAACAGATGCAACTTCTCCACACACTTTTTGGAAAGATAGACTATCTTGCTTTAAAACGTTCCAGTCACCCATTGCTTATTTGAAATTTGTTTCCTCCTAATTCTTAAGCAATTTGAAGTGAAGAAAAGCAAAATGCCTGAAATAGGAATATTTTAAGATCGCGACTGCTTAAACCAGCACAACAAGGCAGCTTCAACTGAAGTAAAAACGGATATTCGCATCCATTTCTGCTTATCATTCGTTACCTGTGAAAATGTTGTTGCATGATTTGAAGACAAGATGTCGTTCAGAGTTATCCGTGGTATGCCACGCTATTTAGCAAATGCAGATTTAGATTTTTTAAAACTGAAAATCTTCAATCAGTTTCCTCTTTTCTGCTATGGTTAATGTTTTTTTTTTTCAGACATTTTTCACAAAAAGTGAAATTACTCTAACTAGCAAAAAAGACTATGTACGTAGATGCAGCATTAACTGTGTCAAAAATGAACATGTAACTTATAAATACGGTAAGAGAATGTAGCATCATGTAAAATGAAACTAACAAATCTACTTAAATGATTTGGAAGATACAGTGAACCGATAACGTTATCAGAATAAAGTGAATCGGCTTCTGTTTACTCATCATATTTTTGAAATGTGACCACCTATTTGGAATGTGTCCACCTGTGGCCAAAGAAATGCATTCAACCCCGGAACTAAAATTAGAGGTGAGGGAACACAAAAAAAAAGAGATAACTAACCGATAATGGGTAGAGAAGCCTATCAAATCTCGAAACGGGGGCCCCCCCCCATTGTTAAACTCCAAAATGCCTTTAAAAACGGGTAAAATAGGTTTAGCTTAAAGTAAAAAGTCTTAAAAATAACTAAAAATGGCTTAAAATGTAGAAAAATAGCTCAAAATAGTTTTAAAAAAGGCAGTCTCCTGGTGGCGAAAGTGACGGTTTATCCGGGGTTGCTCAAAAATCGGCGATGAATAAACCGGAGTTCGATAACATTGGTTTTAACGCATATTGATCGGGACTATGAAAAGGTGATGGTTTATCCGGAGTGACAGATTATCCGGTTGACGGTTTAACGAGGGACTACTGTATATTGTTTAGCAGATACCAGCAATATTTCTAATTGTCAAGCTAGATATGCTCAAAATATAAGTTGATTTTTTGTACTTCGAAATAGTTTTACATGCTGTCAAGCAGAGAAACGCCCAAATGAACAATTCAATATTAAAAATTTTGTATCATGTACATCTTGTATCTTGTACATCATTTGTATCTTGTACATTGTAATTTTGTATCTTGTACATCATTATTTAGTTGCAAAAAAAATGAAATTATGTAGAGAAAGTCATATGCTGCTCACATTAGATTTTTTTTCATTTGAACAACATGTATTATTTAGGAATTCTATAACTAAAAAATACATGATTTCATGAAATTAAAACAAGCATGTATATGAGAACCAACATGTTGTACCTACAAAATATTTTTCAGCATCTTTAAGGTCATATTTTTTCCCCAATTCAAAGGGGATAACACCTTTGGGGGGGGGGGGGGGGGGGGACAATAACACCTTTCTCGAATTTGAATATTAACCAGATCTCGAATATTTGAATATTTCGAATATTCCGAATAGCTATTTCAAATAATTCAGTTAATAAATAATATTTATATTTATAAAATATTATTTCTGATTCAAAGTTCATGTTAATAACTTTCGAAAAGAAAGTTTTAGATAGTAGGTAACATAGCAAAAAGGAGCATACATTAATTTACTGAAAAACTATGTGCCACTATTTGTGAACACAATCGAACAATTAAGTAGAGTCATGGGCTTTCAAAAATAAGTAGTCAATTTTTTTTTTTTTTTATGGTTATAAATAAAAAGGAAAATCGAATGCAAATATTAGGTTGAAATATTGCCAGTGGTGAAGCCTGAAGGGAATATGAGGAGACAGTGGCTACTTAAACAAGCAGCTACTAAGCAACCTCACTTTAATTATACATTTAAGGAAATATTTTATACACTTATTAAGTTTGATGTATGAATAGAAAAGGAATAACTTGTTAACAAGTTGTTTTTATAGACACCATCTCCCCAGATTTCTTTCATATTTCGCTACTGAATATTGCATACATCTTTATATTTTGGTGGACTATAAAACAACCAAATTTCGAAAATGTTGCAGGGATCAGGTTGAGGGCTGTTGATAATGAATTACCTATAAGAACACTTTCTATGAAAATATCTTAATAAGGAATCACTATGATCTTGACCATAAACCAGCAATATTTAAAAAGAAGTTCAAATATTGCATACATAACTTACCTATCATTGATTTATAAACTGCTAGAAGTAGAGAGCGAAAAAATAGCTCTTGAGATACATATATTCCACTAGCACTCAACCTTTTGAAGGGAAAATCCAAAGACGTGTTGTGTTCCAGCATTTTACGAGCTTTCTTTTCAAAAATAAGTGAATCAGTGAGATTGAACACCATTTTCTTCTGTAAATCCATAAATGATTTCTGATCAACTCCTAAATTTTCCAGAATCGTAATCAGGGGTCGGTTAAGAAATACAGATCCTACAAAGATATGAAGAAATTAGGTATAAACACTGATAAATTTCACATTTACAGAATTCTTAAATTTGCAGTCAATAAGGGAGGTATATTAAAACATTTCAACCCAACTCCACATTTTGACAAGGATAGGAAGTTCAAATACTTTCCAAATATAAAAAGGAAATACAAATTATAAATTTTGTATTTAATATGTTACCACTTATGATGCTTTCAAAAGTATATTGTATTTTCTTAAATTTGTATAATTATTTATTAATTCAATTTGTTCTCTTAATAAGTATTTTTAAGCAAATTGAAGAAAATGCTGTAAACATTCTGACATAAATTCCTTACTTGATTATATTTTAAAAAAGAAATATGTGTGAGAAAGAAAATTTTTCTTTTATGATCTACACTATTAAAACCAACCATGTTTGTAAAAAGTATGCTGCACATATGTCCCATGATTTAAAATGCAAATTCTCGGCATAGGCACTTTAATATGCAAATTCTCGGCATAGGCACTTTTTTTTATTAAATGTGAGGAATGATCTGAGCATAAGCCTAAAACTTTAAAAAAAAAATTTTAAAAATGAATAGACTTTTTAATTATTTACACAAAACTGTCCAAAAAGCCATAAATTTTACATTTGTCTCAATACAATTATTAACACACTAATTCTTGGAATAGAAAGTCACTGCTGTTTTTAAATGGCAGGTCTCTAGACATTTAAAAACAAAATATTCAAAAAATATTTAAGAAAATTTTTAATAATATACAAAATATCACAGCAAAATTTTGACTTATTGTGCCATTTTTCTTGTTGCCAAATATTTCAATTTTAAAAAAATTGCAGATGATTTTCAAACCACTAATCTCCAAAACAGGGTATGTAAGTTGATTTGTGATGATATGTCAAGAAAATTTAATACAATCTGTTGCAAAAAATGTATGTGTCCATAAAAAATTGAGCTACAGTAATGAAACTCAGCATGTAAATGTCATTTCAAGAGTTATGCAAATGATCAAACTATCAACGCTAATAATGTTATAGGGCTCATGCTACACGCATGAGAATGATGATACAGCATTTAAAAAGATTGATAATATCTCACTCACGAGCAATTGGAACTGGATTTTCTGCTTTGATACTGCAAGTTATGTACATACATGCATTTGAAATGTACTTGATGCCACTACGAACAATTATCAGCTTAAAGAAAGATAGCATCATAGGCCTAAGGGAAGTTGCTCGGTCCAACAGACATATCAATCGCCATCTTGGTCAGAGCTATATGGTAGTTGCTCGGTGTTGGCAACAGTGAATCAGAGAAGGCACATGTAACTATCACAGAAACTCAGAACGCTCTAGAAAGACAACTGCTTGAGAGGATCATGCAGTCAGGAGGGGAGCCACATCCACAACAATGGCATCGCGATCAGCCATTTGAATGCATTTGCCACCTTCCATGCATCATGTATCGAGGGATGCTATTTGATAAGGATGTGGTTTTTCCGGAAAATTTTGAAATGGAAATTTTTTTGGAAATTTTTGAAATTAGTCTCTATATTACATTTTAGCTGGAATAATATGTTTAATGACTTTTAAAAGTATTTATTCTTATATTACAAGCTACAGTCAAACATATATTATATAACAAGGCTAAAAAAAGGTTTAAATCTAGAAATATATAAAAAATTCTATGCATGAAAATTTCTTATATAGGTATACTGCAATTAGCAACTACAATTTATTTCTTCCTTAAATACGCTTGATTTTGAAAACTTTAAAATTTTTTTTATTACATTTATAATAATGTTCGTTTATCTTCAAAATTCCAAGTATTGCAGAAAAGGAATGAGAAGGCATGTAAAAGACATGAGAAATAATTTAAAATTGTTAAGAAACCTTATCAGAATCATAAATAATTTACTGTTTATTATAGGTATAAAAAGTAGATTTAAAAAAAAAAAAAAAAAAAAAAAACTTAATTATAATTGAAAAATGCGTTAAATATTATATTACATTTCTTTCAATACCTACTAATTCCAAGGGAAACATTCTACCATCTTAAAAAATAAATTACTAGTTTATTATATATATAAAAACTCCACTAGCTGATGCCTGCGCCTTGACGGGGTGGTGGAGCTTGTGTGTTCCGATGATCCTAAGAGCTATGCCGGCGGTAGCTTCGGCTACTGGTAGGGTCTCCCTTGCCGGACAGGTCGAAGGTGAGGTTCCGGACTAAATGAGGCATCCTGGTCCTCCAGGTTGGGGGTTGGAAGTGAGGCACCTAGTCTCACTCTGTAAAATCCTCAGGGATCCATTTCTTTTGTGGATATGGGTGTTGCTATCCCGAGGTACCCTAGCAAACTTTTTCTTCTAGCTGCAGACTGCATCAATGCCAAGCCCCTAGTAAACTTCACCTCTGCCTTATGGGCCTTAGTACCACTCTTCGGCCTCTGCTGTAAGGTATACCGTTTGGGCTCAGGAATGGGACCAGGTGGTTGTGTGGTGAAAAGGGCAAAGCGGCATGCATCTGTAGTATTGCTTTCAAGAAACGTTTGTAGTAAACGGTTCCAGAGGTCGAGTCCCTTGGTTGCGTTGGTTGGATGGTGGGGAGCGTTTCATATCGAGAAATCCCCCTTGGATCCTTGTTGATCCCTGGGCCCTGTGTACCTGGTGCATGTTATGGCCCGCTCCTTATCATCTAGCTTTGCGAATGACTCCGGCGGTTACACTTTTCACGTCAGAAAAGTGTGGGGAGACAAGGCCTAGCAGGGGCTTCGATCGAACTGGGAGTAATCCGTGGTTTTTTCTCTCTCTTATGGTTACAGCATGGAGAAATCAGATTGGACTCTTTCGAGTTTTCCTGGTTCTCCGTGCTGCAGCAGCGTAAATGAAAAGGTGATGAAAGGATTGGGTTCATCTTCGGATGTCTCCCAATCAGCCATTGAAACAACCCCTCTGGGGTTGGATCTTGGCAAAAAGGAGGAAGCCTGCAGTCCGGCTGTGGAAGGAAGTGGAGTCGCGAACCTCGGTGACCGACACACTGAAACCATGGCTGTGACGCAGGGTATACTCACCAAAGCACAGAGGTGCAGGAGGAGGCGCATGCCTAGGCAGTTGGACCAGAGGCTTGCAAAAGCTGGCACTGTCACAGAGAAAGTTGGAGGCACCAAACGACTTAGGTCGGTAGGAGCCACACCTTCTCCAAGAGATCTAGTCGTCAAGAAGAGATCGAGGCCGGACATCCAACCTGGAACATACGCTCAAGCGGTCCAGGTTATTAAGATGGCTATCGTCAAGAAGTCCTTCCCTTCTAGTAAGCTGAGCAAGGAAGAGGTTGATATCATCCAGTTGGTGACTCTCGATAAAATAGATGGGATCCCCACTGGTGAGCAACTTCCGAAGATCCATTTCTTCAGCTCAAACGCTTGGTTCTTCATTGCAATGATGCAAATACTGCGGAATGGGTCAAGAGAACCTTCCATAATGACAGTCAGGTTTTGGGAGAGGCACTTATGGTCTTGAGTGCTAATGACCTTCCCAAACCTGTCAAGGTGGCATTCAAAACCAGAGACGTGTACACCAAGGAGCAGAGTGTTTTGCTGAAACGGCTGAACCGTTTCAACCCGGAGCTGAAGTCTGAGGAGTGGCGTGTTCTGCAAAATTTTGTGGAACCCCACTCTGTAAGATGGATCTTCGAGGTGGATTCGGAGGCTGCGGATGCGATTCGCAAAGCTGACCTTGGTGCATTCACCGGTTTGGACCATGGAGTCTTTAAGATTTTTCGTGATCCAAACGAAAAGACTTTAGACTTTAGAAGGAAGACGGAGATGGAGGAACAGCCAGCAGACCGGGCGACCTCATCTCAGGTAAGTATTGGTAGTCTTGAGACTATGATACCTAAACTTAATGAATTGCTTCTGGTTCCGATGTTACACTTCATGCTAACCCTCCGATTTCGGATGATGAGTTGGAAAAACGCATGAAGGATTTTGACAATGATATCATGCTTGATGCTGATCATTGTCATGATACTAGGTGAATTTCTTTCTCCTAGGTTTTCTGTGCCCTTTTCTTGTTTTTGCTTATGGGCTGTCTTGAGGTTGTGCAAATTAATCTGCATCATAGTCGATCTGCCTCTGCTATTCTTAGCAAAAGGCTTTTCAATGGTAGAGCTGATATTGCTCTTATCCAAGAACCCTGGACCTGTAATGGAAAGATTTTGGGTCTAGGGATCAAAGGATTCAATGTCTTTTATGACACATCTTGTACCAGACCCAGAGTCTGTATTGCTGTCAGCAACAAGCTCAATGCTGTTCATCTGGTTAAATTCCTTGATGGTGACAATGTTGCCATCAGTGTGAAACTTAAAACTGATGAACATATGATGGAATACATCTTTGTTTCAGCCTATCTTCCTTATGAAGATAAGAAAACTTTTTCTAAGGTCATTATTAATCTTACTGAATACTGTAATAGTAAAAAATGATCATTGGTTGCGATGCAAATGCCCATAACACTGTTTGGGGCAGTAGTAATTGTAACCGTAGGGGTGATGATCTTTTAGACCAGATCCGTCTCCATAAGCTTTATTTACTTAATAAGGGTAATACTCCTACCTTAGTGACTGTAAAATGTCGCGAGGTTATTGATATTAGCCTGTGTAATAGTTCTGCTTTTGAGTCGGTAATTAATTGGAAGATTTCAGATGATATATCCTTGTCTGACCATCAATTAATTTCTTTTTCTGTTAAAGGTCCTGTAAAATCTTTAGAGGACAAGGGTAGGAACCCTAAGAAGACTAATTGGGGTTCCTACAAAGAAGATCTCAGGGCCAATCTGGCTAATCACATTGGTGAGTATTCCTCTATTGAAAACTTGGATCTGGCTGTTGACTCTGTGCAACAGGCCATCATCCGTACGTTTCATAGTAACTGCAGAACCACCATTGCTGACTCCCCAAGGATTGTTCCTTGGTGGTCTAGTGAGCTCAGCCGGTTGCGTGGGAAATGCAGGAAGCTCTTTAATAGAGCCAAGAAGAATGGTGATTGGCAGACTTATAAATCTGCCCTCACCTCCTATAATAAAGCAGTTAGGGATGGCAAGAGAAATTCTTGGAGAACATACTGCGAAGGTATTAATGATGCCCCTGCCGTTGCAAAACTTGTTAAGTTGATGGCTAGAGACAGAAATTGTAAACTTAACACTGTCAAGAAGTCCAATGGTGACTTTACTGTTACTGGTGAAGAGACCCTGACTGAGCTGTTCAGAGTTCACTTTCCGGTTTCTCATCCTGTTGTTCAGTGTGACAGTGGTATTGCTTGCTCCACGTCCTTGTCTGATGACAATAGCTGGAGTATTGCTAGGAGCATTGTTACTCTTGATAGGGTTAAATGAGCAATTAATTCCCATAAACCCTATAAAACTCCGGGAACTGATGGCATCATTCCAATTCTTCTCCAGGAGGGAATAGTGATGCTTGCTCCCATTCTCTGCAATATCTACAGAGCCTGTATTGCCCTTGGTCATATACCAAATGCGTGGAGGCATACTAAGGTAATCTTCATTCCGAAAATTGGAAAGGACAATTATTATGAGGCCAAATCTTTTAGGCCTATCAGCCTTACGTCTTTTCTTTTAAAGACTATTGAAAAGCTTATTGATAGGTATTTAAGGGAAGTGATTCTGGCCTCTAAGCCCTTGTCTAGTTCTCAACATGCCTATCAACTGGGAAAATCTACGGACACTGCTCTTTACAGTCTCTCCTTTATTTTAGAGAGAAATCTCAATGCCAAGGAAATTGCTCTTGCTACCTTTCTTGACATTGAAGGTGCCTTTGATAAAATACCCATCGACACCATTCTTGTTGCTCTAAACAGAAGAGGTGTTGATACCACGATATCTTATTGGATCAAGAACTTGTTATCTAACAGGTATATCTGTGCATCTTTACTTGGTGAAAGTATGACTGTGCATGCACTTTCGGGCTGTCCACAAGGAGGTGTGCTCTCACCAATTCTCTGGTGTCTTGTTGTGGACTCTCTTTTGGAAAGCATTAATATCTCTGGTGTCTCTTGCATTGGATATGCTGACGATGTTGTCATCATTGCCAGGGGCAAATTTGGCAACACTGTCTCTGACATGATGTCTACTGCTCTTAGGAGGGTTGAGACATGGTGTAAAAATGCAGGCCTTACGGTTAATCCGCAGAAGACTGCTTTAGTTGCGTTTACAAGGAAACGCATACTTAATCTTGGGAATATTTGCTTTGTTGGACAGAAGCTTATTTGCTCCAAGGAGGTTAAATTCTTGGGAATTTATTTTGACAAGGAACTTAATTGGAAGAGACACTTGGACTACTGCACAACTAAAGGCAGAAGAATCTTCTGGTCTTGTAGGAATGCTATTGGGAAAACCTGGGGCCTTAATCCCAGAGCTATCCATTGGATTTACTCGATGATAGTCTGTCCTATCATTTCTTATGGATCCATTGTTTGGTGGTCCAGAATTAGAAGTGAAACTGCTAAACTTGATTTAGTTAAGCTTCAAAGGATGGTGTGCATTGCAATCTCCGGATGCATGAAAACCACTCCTATTGCAACTCTTGAACTTTTACTTGGCTTGCATCCGCTCTATATGCGTATTGAAGCAGAAGCACTTATCTGCATGAACAGACTCAAATATCTGAAACACTGGAAAGATTACTCAAGGTATCTATCTTGGGGCGAACTTAACAGTAATGTTGCTAGGCATCCTTATTTCTGTATGCCACCTGATGGCATACATGTCAAATTTACGTTTGATAAGCCTTATGAAATTCTTGTCCCCTCGTGGGATGATTGGAAGAGGACTCCAACCTACAATAAACATAAATGTTTTGTATGGTACACAGATGGCTCGAAGATTGGCACAAGTACTGGTGCTGGTGTCTGTTGCCCTGATGATGGCACTGAGCTATCTTATCCGCTTGGCAATTTTGCTACTGTCTTTCAGGCTGAAGTATTTGCCATTCTCATGTGTTGTAGAATTTGCTATGACAGAAAGTATGAGAATAGCCAGATTTTCATTTGTTCTGATAGCCAGGCTGCTCTTATGGCTCTGGGGAAGTTCACTGTGACGTCTTCCCTTGTCTGGGAATGCTATAATGCTCTCTGTAAAATTGCTAGTAACAATAGTGTCATTCTGTACTGGGTGCCTGGTCATTCGGGCATTCCTGGCAACGAATTGGCAGACAAACTTGCTCTAGTACTCCTTTTGTGGGTCCTGAGCCGGCCTTGGGTATTCCCAATGACCTTGTCAGAAGAATTGTCTATGACATCTTCAGGAAGCTTCAATGTAAGAACTGGCATGACACTAAGGGTCAAAGGCAAGTGAAAATCCTCAACTGTAATTGCCCTAGTACACGTCAAAAGGAACTTTTCAGGCTCAGTAGAACTGGCATCAGAAGAGCTGTTGGGCTCCTTACTGGGCACTGCACTCTCAAGAGACATCTTAATATTATGGGTGTCTCCAAGGATTCGCTTTGCAGAGGCTGCAATTACAGCGAAGAAACTGCAGCTCACATTCTATGTGATTGTGAGGCCTACTCTGCTCACAGATTCGAACACATTGGTCGTCATGTGATTGAACCATGGGAGCTGAACGACATTCCTGTCAAGTGCCTGCTTATTTTCGCATCGGCTACTGGTCTCTTTTCTTAGGGATCTTCATTTTCTTTTTGGGGTAGTACAATAGACCTCTGGTCGATGTGCTGGGCTCTTCTGGAGCCACCCACCTTCATATCATTCATTCATTCATTCATATATATAAAAATAAATTATTAAATATAAATATGAGACAAAAATAAATTTAAAAAATGCTTGTAATTAAACACTTTTAAAAATAAATTATTTTATATAATATTAAAAATTGTTTAAAAAATACCTGCTTGCAATTGAGTATCACGAGAAAGAAGAGACAATTTGCAAGATGAGTTAAGCATATATGTAGTGCTATTAAAGCATTTTCCCTCAGCAGAACTTGCGAAAACATTTCATTTTCTTAATATTTTTATAATTTGGAGAACTTAATACTGACAGAATAAGCTTCCTTAAATAGGCTTTCTGTTTTTTTCTGAAAATGAGTAAAATGTCACTTGTACCCTTTTGGTTGTCATGTAATCTCTTTAAAATAAAGTGCATTATACACACATTTGCACCCTACCCTCTATCATTTTCCGTTTGAAAATTAGAAACCTTGATTAAAAAATTCTTATAGACCTATTTGATGTTCAGAATAAATTCTATAAAACCTATTTGATGTTCAGAAATATAGTTTGAAAAGAGTATTACATTTTATTTTCAAATTAATTAAAAAGAAAAAAAAAAGGAGTAGAAAATTTTCTGGAAAAACATAGTGGAAAATTATTCCATTTCTAGAAAATTTTTCCGACCCACATCTCTACTATTCAGAGACAACGGGCAGAAGATGGGATTAGGTGTCAATGTCTATTAAGATGCCTAATACTGAACCCCAAACATAGGCAGGGTCTTTTGGATTGGTAACAAGCTTGGTCAGTCTAGACAGTGTCCAATTGAAGGCATGTTATCTTTAGCGATGAATCCCACTTCTTTCTCTGTGCTGATGACCATCGCATATGTGCGTGGAGGAGGACTGACCAGAGTTCTGATCTTACATTTGTTGTTGAGTGTCACATGTGTTGTGGCAGTCTGGAGAGCCATCCTGTGGAACAGCCGATCTCCTCTAGTTGTGCTGCTAGCCAATCTGATGGCTCTTTTGTACGTCCATGATATTCTGTAGGTAATTGTTCTGCCTATGCTGCCAAGTCACCCAGGTTACATTTACTAACAAGACAATGCTCAACCACATACTGCATGATGTTTTCAACAATGTCTTTGAGGATTTAATACCCTCCCATGGCCATGCAGGTAACCAGACCTATCACCAATAGAACACGTCTGATACATGCTGGGACAGCAATTGCAGCCTTCTGAGAATACCACTGAATTAGTTGACCAGTTGCAACATTTGTGGCAGAATCTTCAGCAGAGGGACATAAACAACTTAAGTGACTCTATGCTGCACCAAATATTGTCATATATAGCTGCCAGGGAAGGATTTAAAACTTACTAAAGTGCCATCTCTTTTTGACACCATATCTTAATAAAACATTTTTTTGCTTTCAAATTCTAAACATTCACATATCGTTTCAAACAATATATATATGCAGAGTTTCGTGACTGTAGCTCAATTTCTTATGGGTGCATATATTTTTTTGCAACAGAGTGTAATTTCTTTTTGTATTTTTTTAATATAAGAAAAGTTTTATATTAAAAGAAAAAAATAAGAAAATTTCTTAAAGGAAAACAAATATTAACTTGTAATTTTAAATTACACATTCATGAAAATAATAATATGATGATACACTTAAAAAGAACATCGGTTTAGAACAGAAAACATGCTTGTGTTATTCTAATATGGAGCCCCCGTATTAGAACCAAAAATAGAAAATAATCTTGCATTTGTATTTACCATAGGGGTATGCAAGTAGGTCTTAGGGGTACATGATCAAAAAAGTTTGGAAACCAGTGGTCGAAACAGTCTGAAATATTGTCTAGCAAGCTGAGGTGATTAAAAATTTAAATGGGTTTTAAAATACAAAATTCTAATTTTAGGAATTTTATAGCTAATCATTTCAAACTGGATATGTAATCAAATTTGCTTAAAGTAAGACATCTCCGTAAAATCCAGCAAATTGGGCAAAATGAACAGTTTTAGAATTTTAATGATTTTCTTTTCCTTTTTAACAGGCAAATTGTAATTGTATAAAGTGGGGTTATTGCTAATTGAATAAAGTTTCGATTTTAGTTGTGCCTATCATGAGAGTGACAGGTTTCAATTTTTACCTTTTTAGAGCATATGTTGCCTATGAAGCCACGTAGCGGTCGAAGCACTCAATGCGTGGGTACATTTTCAATTTATTTGTTTAATAAAAGTGATTACTAATGAAATGACTGAGATAAAATAGTGACCATTAGCTGCAGCCACCTTGGGAAGGGCATGGGCATCCGTACAGGAGAGCAAGAGAGGCACTTATCCCCTCCTGGACATTCAAGATCACAAAAGCAAGCATCAAGCTAGTTGATATTGCACATCTTTTCCTTGAGTTCCCACCCTGGGAAAAGTTTTATGAGCCTCCATGCCTAGGATTACGTGACCTACATGCTAGCTTCTTTTTCAGTTAGTACATAGGTTGCATATTTTTAGACCATTTGTTTAAAAAAAAAAGATATTGCTAAATAGTGGCCACTAGTTCTGGGCACCATAGTTAGTCTAATTTAAGCTGCTTAGATCCATAAAAATTGTTACAGCATTTGAAAATGAGTTTTTCTTTTATTTGTAGCATAGGCATTAAAACCCAACTATTATAACACACAAAGTATTCATCTTATTGTCATTTACTAGATACATATAATATAAATAGCCTTCTGTAAAGTTTCATTGACAAAGTTTTGTTGACTTTGCCATTAATTTTTCAAAAATTATAATATATTTCATATGTTTTTAGGAGACTTAAGTATTTTGCATTTTTTTTCCCTATAGAAATTATGCACATTGTATTTTTCATGAATGCTGATTTCAAAGGTTTTTATTATTTTTATACTTCATTTGTATTTTCCCTTCCCAGCCTTGCATTTTGAATTTAATAAGAATTTTTAAATCCCTAATATCAACAAATCAACAAACTTAAAAAATGAAAACTTACGTGGAGCACTAATTTTCACTATTTCTAAGGCACATGAAGAATCACATTGGAACTTTTCCATACTAGGGCGTATTGCAATTTTACGCCCAATTAAAGACGTTGATTCAGTCAGCATACCTTTACAGCCTTTGAAGCGAATCTGAAATGCTGATGGGTCATACAGATACTTTTTACTAATATGCACTAAATCACTCTTTTTTTCAAATTCATTTCGAACCTAGGTGAAAATGCCATACAATAGAATTTAAATAAAAATACACATAAAGAATAATTTAAATTTCTAAGTAGAAATGTCATATAAAGGAATTCAAATAAAGAAAGTACAAAAAGAATAATTCAAATTCCTAGGTAAAAATACCTAATAAAAAAATTTAAATAAAAAATTTACAAAAAGATTAACTTGAATTTTCAAAACTTTTCCCCCACCATCATTTAAAAATTTAACAGTTTGCTAAATGAGAAAAAAATATATAGGGGCAAAATTATAAGTGGGGCACCTTGGGACACTTTCAGTTATTCGTTTTTATAAATATTTTTAGTGCCTTCAATGGTTAAAAAAATATCAATTATCAACTTTTCTGAGACAAATGTTGGATTATATATATTTTGATTGAGTTATGAATGCAAAAGAGAAATTAAAATTCCTGAAGGTGCTGACCAAATCCAGATTTAGACATTTAGTGACTCTAGATAGTGATTGCAGCCATAGGATCCTCTGAAAACCTTGTTACCTACATATGACAGGATTGGTAACTTTAATTTGTTAGTACAGAATACTCACAGAACCCGTCAATAGGGGATGTTTCCAATGTTGCGATCATGCTCCCTTTATAACATCCATGAACCGGAGCCAGGTTTTATAAGTATGAACTTAGCCACTGTAGCCTCAGCTCAATTTTAAGAAATTTGATGCCAGCAGCATGATAGAATTGAATTTGTTAGGTTTCGATTCCATAGAGGTTCTCAAAATTATGGGCTGAGATAGCATGTGTCTGGGGATATTAGAAGAGCAAGAGCAACACCTTCAATCTATAATAATTGTGAGACAAACCGAACTAAATACTATGAAATATTGTTTGAAAAAGTTGAATGGAGACACACACTTAAAAGATAGAGTAGTAAGTTACCAACAGATACTGGGCATTAAAAGACATTAGAGTACTTATGAAAAGGTTGAGAATCTCTGTCCTGTATGCAATATTGAAAATTTTACTTTTCATAAGCTACTTGAAACATACCTTACATGAATTTAGCTTTTTAACTCCTATTTCTCTGACTGCAATTTCTAACTTTTTTTTATAGTGTCAGAATATATTTCACCCAATATTATAACTAATTTCGATCCTACAACATTAAATTTCTAACAAATGGAGCATGCTAAAACTAATTTTAAGACATTTTTGTTATAAGGGTCAGGATTTTCAATGAAATTAAGATATTCCCTAAAATATATCTTATTCTTAAAAATTAGTTGCTTAATATAAAGTATAATTTTGCAATTAAAGACTTTAGTAATCTATTTCTCTTTATACTAATTGCGAAGTGTCCATCTGTCTCTCATACCTTTTTTAGGCACTCCCCGTATAGATAGAAACTTGCAATTTGGTACATGGGTCAATTGCTGGAAAAATAGAATATTTTAAAAATGTTCAGTAGAGGGGATGCCTAACAACAAAAGTTCAAAACAAGAAATGATAGATAAGCATACTTCACAATGAGATAGAAACTTCAAATTTGGTATATGGATATATAGTTTGAAAGGCAGAAACTGTAAAATGTCAGTTTTCCAAATTTTGTTATTTTAGAGGGTAACACACATCTAAATGTTTGATTTGCCAAATAAATGACAAATGCCTCCTTTAAAATGTGATTGAGGCTTGAAATCTGGTATATGGACTAATAATTTAATAAAAAACCCAAAAAGAAAATAGTTTTTCAGAAATGTTTATTCAAGAAGGTGCTCCACACCAAAACATTCGAAAGGTGGAATGATGAAAATACATACTTTGTGATGAGACAGAGACCTTAAATTTAGTAATGTAATGGTTGTTTGAAAGGAAGACAGTGTACAACTTCATTTTTCGAATATTTATTACTTTAGGGGTGCCGCACACCAAAATGTTTAATGTGAGGAATAAATGAGCAACATCTCCTTTTAAATGAAATATTAATTTGAAATTTGATATACAGGTCAATCATACAATTCAAGAAAAATAAAGTTTACAAAAATGTCCAGTAGAGGGGGTGCTTTGCATCAAAATGTTCGAAAGATAAAATGATAGAAAAACATACTTCGCAATGAGATAGAGACTTTAAAATTTGGCTTAGGAGTAGATTATTCGAAAGGCAGAAAATTTACAATTTCACTTTTCAAATATTTGCTAAGTTAAGGGGTGCTGCACATCAAAATATTCGACTTCTGTAATAAATGAAAGGAAGTGTACAACTTCATTTTTTTAAAGTGAGATATATAAACATCTTCTTTTAAGTGAGATACAGACTTTAACCACCAGAATCAGATGAAACATGCTACGTCTTATATCTTTTGATTGCAAATCGGGAGGGGTTATGAAAGAGGAAATGCCCCTCCCCCCCAAAAAAAGGTATTCAGATAACATTCTGATACATTCATAAGTGATGACATAGAGGCAGGGCATACCAGATGAAAATAGCCGATAACTTATAATATGTAAGTCATGTGATAAAAATTGTTCAATCAGGAGATTGACAGGTGTAGTTGACTGTAAAAATTGATTATTTTTTTTAAATTCATGATTTTCAGAGTGTGCTTATTGTGAAGCCATTAATTTTCAACAGGTATTCGGCTAGTATAGTTAAAAACTGCAACACACAGAGAATGCATGAAAATGGGAATTTTTTTCAATATTAAAAATATGTTCCATTAAATCAATTTGAAATTAGGAAAAGATTAGATTTAATAAGAAAAAAAAATCATGAACATGTACTAAAAAATTATTTTTGTCATTTGACCATATAAAATGAATAAATAAGTCGTTAAAATAGTATAATTTTTTTTATCACAAAAATGAACAAATTTGTTATCTGTAGTCAATGCACAAAACATATATGTAACTGTTTAACTGGTTTTATAATGAGGTCTATTCATAAGTTCATTGTGAGTCTTGAATTATAAACATTACCATGTGTTTATCCATTTTAAAATAGTATGAATAGTTATTTTTCTGAAAAAAAGCTTTAATAGTTAATTATTTTGATAGTACTATTTAAACAAAGCACTACAAGTTAATTTTGAATGTAAGTTTGACATATCTGTTGGTTACTATATGGTTAGAAATTGTTCTTTTTTTTAATATTAACTAAAACAACATGGTTTAAACCAACCAACCCTGATTATGAGTGTGCCAAATGTGAATACTTATGGAAGTGGCATGTAAGAATAGACCACAATAAACTAATATTTAACCTTTCCTTTTTAAAAAATCAACTATAAGTTCTGCTTTCATATCTTTGTATATTTGATGTTAAATATATTACTTAATTAATCACATTAGATTGATCTGATGAGCATAAAATATAAAACTAAAAAAAAATATTTTTAAGCATATTCTTCTATTCAAATATATGCTTAAGAAATCAATTTTTCCTTTAATTTAATGAAATTAATTATTATTATTATTCTGTCATTTGTAGTGTGAAAAGCTGATCAAAAATTATATTTTAGTGATGCTGTTTATTTCAATGAGACTGCAATTTAAATTACTGATTGTCTTGCAAATATTTGTACATTCTTGAAGCAGACATAAGAAAGAATTAGGTGAATACCAGATAGAAGACATAGGAGACAGAGACACATTAGGTTGTCTTCTAATTCTCTTATGTCTGCTTCAAGGAAGTACAAAAATTTGCATTCTTACAAGCAGCAATTATAATCATTGTGTATTGATTGTCTTGCTTTTAATTTTTAATGAAAAGTTTGAAAGATAAAATAAGACAAGCTCTACAGAAAATAATTTTTACAGATAAATTACTTCTACAAATCTGATTTTTGACAAGACAGTTTCTAGTGTGACAGTTTTGTGTACAGTTAGAAATAAAACAATCACATGTCAAAAACTTGTCAATTTTGGTTAGAACTAAACTTGTTCTTAAAATTGAAACACATAACAAGTTTTCTTGCTGACATTGCAGATATCAGATATCCAATGTTGATGAGCACATAGAAAGCTTGGAACTAGCCCATAGATACATACTATTAGCAGTTAATGCAATCCTAACTTTGAGAATACTCATTATAAGTGGGTTCTGTGAGTATGAACTAGGCAGCTTGAACTGAATCTTTATTAAATTTGATGCTAACTACATGGTAGGACTGAATTTATTGGACTTGATACATCACTAAATGATATGCACTTATACAACAAAAACTTGCTTATCACTAGTGACCCACTCTGGTTGGTGGGCCTAGACCAGTGGTGATGTAACCCTCAGTTCAGGAGGTTTTATTAGGGGCCAGCGAAATTTATTTAATGATGACAGAGAGAATATGATAAAAAAAGGTGTTTATTTGAGTTAGGCTGAAACATTAGGGTTGTCAATCATTTTGTGTAATCTCTTTATAAATAGGGTCTTCTTGTCTAAAAAATATCCTTCATACTATTTCGAGCTAAATGAAACATTTTTTAATTGTAAATAACATTGGTGAATGGAAAAAAAAAAAAAAAAAAGAGAGAGAGAGAGAATATATATATATAATTTTTAACCCCTTATTTACATAATGACATGGGGTCTCTTAAATAAAATAATACTTCAGTGGCGTCATACCAACAAATATGTTGCGCACCACTGCCCTAGGTGACCATCTAGGTTTATCAATGCAGAAACCCAGCTCTGGTACTTACAGAAGAATTAAAATATCAAAATAAAGGGGGGGGGGGGAACAAGAGTAAAAATATAATTTCTTCAAATAAAGTAACATAAATGTACCATTATTTTATAGTTATAACTTATAAATATATATATATATATATATATACATAAAATTTTGTGATAAACAAAATATATACCTCACGAGCCAAATCTCGAGACATCATGCCTACACCATCACTAAAAACAAATTTCTTATCTTTTGTTTCGAGATCAATCACTTTGCAAACTTCATCATCCCTCAACTTAATTTGTACAGCTTCGTCTGATGTAGAGAAACACTGCCCCATACGAGCCATGTACTTTGCAACATTTTTAATGTCACGAAAATCACCCATCCATTCTCTAATTGATTCAACAGTGTTACCTTCATGATCCTTCGCAAACATCCACAGTCCATGTTCCCGAAGTTGACTATTAGAAGATGCAAGTACATGATATTCTCGTGGACCAATGCATATGCCATCCAGTAAAAACTTTTTCACAACTCTGAACATAAACTCATCTCTTTTATAAGTATGCTGAACAGCAAAAGTAAGTTTTGAGAAGTTATCATCTTGCACAGACACTCTGAGAAAATGTTCAGCACCATATTGACGAATTACTCTGTTATCAAAATGTTCAGTTGGTTGAAGGCAAATAATTCTTGAGGGAGAAATTATAATGCGACGAACTAAACACATTCCTTCGGGAACATCGTCAATATACTGACTAGAACCAGCATCTCTATCTCTCCGTTTGTAATGGTATGCAAACAGCATTTTCAAGGCTTTATCAAACATGAATACAATATTCTTGTTAATCATTTCACTTATATCATACAAAGTGTAGACTAAAGCATCAATATTTTTTTCAAAATAATACTGTAATTCTTTTTTTAATGTATCCCAATGATTTACAGAGGGTTCATTAACTTGTTTTAATAAAATTTGATCTCTTATTTGCAGAGATCTACTAAGGATAGTTTCCCAAGCAAATTGGCATTTAAAAGTAACATCATGGCATGTATTTTTATCTAATGGGAATGTTTCAAAATCATGAAATTTAACTTTAGGAATAACTGATTTCATATTAGCAAAACAAATTGATGTGCCTGATGGACATCTTTGAATAAGGCGTTCTATAATATCATGAGTTTTATGTTTCTTTGGAACTACTACTTTGAATATGGAACACCTACCAATTCTTTCCACTGTGCAACGTGATTTTTTGCATATACATCCAAATTCCAAGTCTCTGTCCCAATTTTGCTCTTGATATTCTTGATCACATGCTAAAATACTTTCATTAGAGGAATTTTCTCCTCTGTTCCTACCTTTCCCCTTAAATAAAAATGGAATGTGCTGTAGATGAAAAAATATTTGAACAATATCAGAATCAGGCACATAAAAAACTATCACTCTCTGTACAGAATTATACAAGAACTGGAATTTATTATGAACAGAATTTTTAAAAGTACAATTCTTTAAATGGCTGAAACAAGTGTAAACCATACATTTACGCTGGCTATGTAAAAATGTGCCCATAATTTCCTTTTCATCAGAAAGCGATGCATAATGGTAATGTTGCATAAAGTTCTGCATATCTGGAAGAGTTCCAAAAGCTATTTCCTTTATTAAAACATCCGAATGACATAATTTACCATTATTTTCAAGAAGACTCACATTAATAAGACTCAGCCACAAATTTGAAAGTTCATTTTTTTCAGGGTTACACCAATCTTGGACAATCTTACTAATTAAGGCTCCATACGAGTCTGTAGATGAATATTGAAGACTTACTTCAATCTCATAAACATCACTTGTGAAAGCATGGTCAGAACCAATGTTCTTGGGTTTTGAAATACGAACATCAGATTCTTCTTCAAAAATCTCCTTGAAGAAGCATTTTGCATTTTCTATTACAAATTCTGCATCAATTGTACATTTGTTGAATGCAATCGAAAACTTTAGCAACTTTGACATATTTATTCTTTGAAAATATCAGATAAAGATATTTATGGAAATCTGAAAGAAAGAAGATAAAACATCAGTAACAGTTTAAAGCACATAATTGATGAATTCATATATCTGCATGACAATATACAGGGTGTCCCAAAAAGATTGACACACATTTTAATTCGCCTTCCCGGCCGTCCAACTAGTTACTCTAAGTCCTCTGGACGAGTCGGACGGTCTGGGTCTTCAACACATTTTAATTCTTTACATGTTGGAGATGAGTCGGCTGTTGAGAATTTAATTCTCTCTCCTCATTGTTATAGATGGCGCTACAATGCTTTCCGTTTATGCTAATTTTGTTTGTCTATGATTATGATCTGATAGAGTGGTTATGCCGGAATGTGCTCCCAGCTTTAGAAAAATGTAAGATGTTGTGGAAGGTAGTGGAGAGATAAATTGTAAGCAATGTACATATGAATAAAGCGTTGTGTTTTTAATGATAGTGCATGTGTCTTAATGCCGGACTTACCGCAATCAGTTTATTGTTTCTCTACCCCTGAGAACAAGTGAAGAACCATACGAGTTCTAAGGAAACTATTTTACATGGGCAATGTAAATTGCAAAAATGTTGAAAGTAAGGTAGGATATAAGACTATGTTAATGAAATAGTCCTCCCATTAATTTCCAAAAAGTTACACTTTTTTAAGTTGTATGATGGTGCATGTGTCTTAATGCCGGACTTACCACAATCAGTTTGTTGTTTCTCTACCCCTGAGAACAAGTGAAGAACAGTACGAGTTCTAAGGAAACTATTTTACATGGGCAATGTAAATTGCAAAAATGCTGAAAGTAAGGTAGGATATAAGACTATGTTAATGAAATAGTCCTCCCATTAATTTCCAAAAAGTTACACTTTTTTAAGTTTTATACGACCCCCTTAGACAAATTTGGTCAATCAGAAAATTTTTATTTCTAATGCAATAAGATCATTAAAAAAAGCCGCATATCTGTATCTTTAAAATTGAGCAAGTTATATTTAATTGAAAATTGAACATTGTGAATGGGGACCATATATCAAATTAGAAATGTAACATATCACAAAATTTGTGACATATCACATATTTGTGACATATCACAAAAAAGATAAAACTGGGTGATAATACACAGGATACCCAACCACATAGTGAGTACCACTGCTTTATATGATCTCTGTCTGTGTAATGCTTTATTTAGATGCATTTGTGATAAAAAATTTTAATATTAACGTATTTTTGATCTAAACACTTTTCATCATCAATTTATTTACGATCCCTATTGTCACTGATGAAACAGCTTTCACATGGTACGGAAAAGTGGTATAAATCAGCTTTTTTTTTTCCTTTATCATAATTCGGTTGATTTTAGAGATACAAATATGTGAGTTTTTTAATGATCTTGTTGCATTAAAAATAAAACATTTCTGATTGACCAAATTTGTCTAAGGGTCAAAGGGGGTCGTATAAAAATTTAAAAAGTGTAACTTTTTGAAAATTAATGAGAGGACTATTTCATTAATGTAGTCTTATTTACTACCTTACTTTCAACAGTTTTGCAATTTACATTGCCCACTTATTTCCAACAGGTAAAGAATTAAAGCGTGTTTCAATCTTTTTGGGACACCCAGTATGTGTGCGTGTATATATATATATAAGCCTAGGTATCCTTATAAACAACTCCTATCTGCTATTAAAGAACTACAACAACATTTTGTCATAACTTATGTAGATAAAGCTTCTAATAATTATGCCATTATTTGTAAAAAATATTATGTTTCTCTGTTACAGAATTATTTAAAAAATAATCATATTTTTAAACCCATTAATAATCAGTCTATCAAAATCAAAACTAAAATGCTAAAATTATATACACAATTAAATATTAATTGTAAATTTTATAAATTTTCATATGTCACTTTGGTACCTAAATTCCATAAATCACCTCTCAGTTTTAGAACAGTCACTTGTAAGACATAATACCTTTACCACTACCGCTAGTAAGTACTTGCTAAACTGTTTAAGGGTGAGCGTCAGTAAATCTTCTGCCCTATCCGCGCTTTGTTAACTTTCGCGGCACACATTTTTCGCCTAAATTCTGCTCAAACAGTTGCGAAATATTTTCTGAAAGATAAAATGCAATGCTTAGATTATATTAAAGCTAAATTTAATACCCAAAAAACATAGAATATATTTTTTATTTTAATTCAAAATATTTTTGGTGCTGCCATCTGTTGTCATAATTTAATTCATGCTGATTATTTTTATTTTTTAATGAACATTTTTAAATATCTATTCCTTCTAATACAGTATTAAATGCAACAACATATCATATATAATAATGCCACAATCACGGAAAGGTAATTTCTCATTCTATAAATTTGATACGGGGATCTGAATGTACATCACTGAGGACTGCAGTTTTGTCTTCAAGTTCCTTTGTCTTCAAGCTCAAGTTCAATTACGTTTCCGTGATTGTGGCATTACTATATATGATCTGTTGTTGTATGTAATAGAGTATTAGAAGGAATAGACATTTAAAAATGTTCATTAAAAAATAAAAATAGTCGGTATGAATTAAATTACGACAACAGATGGCAGCACCAAAAATATTTTGAATTAAGATAAAAAATATATTCTATGTTTTATTGGGTATTAAATTTAGTTTTAATATAATCTAAACATTGCATTTTATCTATCAGAAAATATTTCGCAACTGTTTGAGCAGAATGTCGACGAAAAATGTGTGCCGCGAAAGTTAACAAAGCGCGGAAAGGTCAGAAGATTTACTGATGCTCACCCTTAAACAGAATTAATGAATCTCTTAAATTTAAGAATTCAGGATATTTCATTTTGAACAATAGTTTTGATTCAGTTAATCACCTTAGTAAGCTTCCAAAAATTCTTGGTTTCCATACCTTTGATTTTAAAGACCTTTTTAATAATATTGATATTAAAGATTTATATAAAGTTATTATCTCTCTTTATCATGATTATCTATCTTCCAATAATGTTGCATTTAATGTCAAAAACCTTCCTATGCTCTTGCACTTTGTGTTATACAACAATTATATTATCCAAGGTGACAACATTTATTTACAAACATCTGGTGTACCACAAGGGGGCTGTAGTAGTAGTATTCTGGCTAACTTATATCTTTATTATTATGAATGTCATTTTAACTCTAATTCATATATTATATATAGATACGTTGACGACTTAATTTGTATTATCATTGATAATTCCTATCCAATTCATATTGAATTTTACCCTTCTAACCTAGAATTAATCCCTAATGAGCCTAGTGTTAGTCAAACTGTAAATTATTTAGACCTAAATTTAAATACCTTCAATAATCATGTTATCACCAATCTACATGATAAAAAAGATTCTTACAACTTCACTATCATAAAGCTACTATCATATCGATCTTGTAATTCTATTCAATTGTTTAGAAACATCATTTTAAACCAGCTCTTTCGAATACATCGTCTTTCTGATCCTCAGTTTCACTTTCTCCACATCAATAATCTTAAACGTATTTGTCAAAATTACCATTATCCGGCAGTTTTTGTAAATAATATTATTAATACTTTCAAATATTCCACATAATAATTTTACACATGCATTATTTATTCTTGATTGGATAACTCATTTTTGTGAATTTCACCCATTCTTACCATTTAACCTGAGTCTGATATTGTTTACTATTTTCGAAAGACTACTTTTCACTTGTACTGAGTCCTATACTGATTTCTTTTTTTGAAAGTCTTCATACACATTATGTATCATTCAATTGTATTCATTCCAGTGCCCACTCGCATTAACGTTGAGAGGTAACATGCTCTGTTGGCTGTTCCCACACGAGCATGCTTGAATTCCACGTGGTAGATGTCCCTGTGAGTTAATATTTCTGTTTCTATATTTCTGATTTATAATTGATTTGGTTTACATTATTTATCCTTCCACTAGCCATTAGACAGTTCCAATGGTGTCTATAGATAAATACTATCGCCATTGTCAGAAACTGGCTATTCTTTCGGTTTTAATTCGAATTGTATGGCTGTCCTGATGAGAATGCAATTTCGAACTAACCGACTTTTTTGTGTAGTTTCAATTGAATGTTTTCCATATCTTGATTTTTAATCTCGCGCTAATTATTATTGCCTTTTCTCATTTTTGCTGTGTTTACTTATTCATTTTATATATAAATTTATATATTTATATATATTCCTTTTTTGATTGTGAATTTTGTATAATAATATTATCCTCAACCCCTTTCCTTTATAGTGATAAGTTAGCTTCCATTTTTTATCCTTAGTCTTGGTCTATAGTTACTTATTTGTAACAGTTAAGCTAGTAATGGTACTTACCGTAGTTTATGCATAGTTTTCGAATAAAATCTTTCAATTTTTATTTATATATATATATATATATATATATATATATATATATATATATATTATATATATATACGTTTCTTAAATGATGTGAAATGTTTTTTTTTAAAGAAATATATAAATTATGAAAATCCCTAACCAAATGGCCCATTAAGGTTACAGTTTAAAAAGTTGTAGTTATTGGCTATCCACATAATTTTTCTTCTATCAAATGAAACCCTATTAGTAATTAGACAACTATTATCTTTCTTTAGCAATATCAATACTAGAGTTCTACAATCTGTTAAAATTATGCTCCCATTACAGATAGCAGTATCCGTGGATAGGTTTTATTGTTATGTACTTGTCAATATGGAATAGCCAATATCTACAATGGTAGCAAGAAATTTGCTACACACCACAATCTATGGGAACTGAAAAATTCAGTCCAACCATGTAGCCAGCTTCATATATCTTGAAAAGTTAACTCAGATTACATGAGACTGATCCAGTTCATAGTCCTGGAACCCACTTGTAGAGAGAGAGTATTATACAAACTTAAAATGTTGACAAATATGTCTGAAGCAGGGTTCGAAATTAGCAATCGTTAGTCATATTTTGCACCAATAAATTTTGTTTTGATGACAGAGATTTTAAACCTAGTAGTCATTCTTGACATCTAAGTTTTCTCCCTTTTTTTGCGCATATAATGCAAATTTCAACTAATCAATTATTTATTCTTTCTTTTCGCAATCTAACCAATGCTCGGCATGGATTGCATGCATCCACACAGTGGGTCAAAGGCGAGGCTGCTAATAAAAGGCAATTTGTTTTGTGAGCTGCATAATGCAAACAAAATACATAATTTTGAAATTGCACCCAGGTAGAACATTTTAACAACTGAGGGAAAATAATTGGGTGCTACTTATGCTTGAATTTCTGCTGCTAATTTCTAACCCTGGTGTAAAATAAATTAAAATTTAAATAAAAGTCTCTCCAACTGAATGGAATCTGTACAAGATGCAAATATGACTCAAAAATTAATCATCACTCCATACCTCAGTTGATATTAAAATGAAGTGGGGGGGGGGGGGGGGTACTAAATTGTGGGAGTATAAAAGAAATGCACTGAAAATATTTGAGTTGGGAAATTCATACAATAAAGACTACAACTACTAAATTTTTCAGTTTTGATGTCATTGCCAGGATAGAAGGATAGTAATAGTAAATTTGTGTACATTTTAGTAGTGAAAAAAGACAGTAGCATCATTAGAAAAAAAAATTGGAAGAGGGGGGGGGGGGGGTGATAACAAAATATTGCATTTCCTATTTCTCCAAATATCATTACTGTGAGCTTCATTGAGTTTCTGGGGAGGAGGAGTTATGACTTCCAAATCCCTCCCTTAGTAACACCACTGGAAAAAGTAATAAACAAATAATTTAAAGCATCAGAGATACATCATATCAACACAAATATAGGCTAAAAATATGTCTGTTTCAACTTCCTTAAAAAGAAAGATTTGGCATTTCAATATGGGGGGAGGGATGAAAATTAAAATATCAAAAATTCGAACACCCCTTGAGTTGAAGTGAAAAATGCCAAATTTTTCAGTTTTGCAGTTACTGAAGGGGAAAAAATGGTTGTATAAGATCAAATTTATGATTTTTTCATAATTTTAAAAAAGGAATTAACAAAAAATTTGGAAAAAAAATTTAGAGTTGCATCATCCCAATCCAAATATAGGAAAATTAAAATTAATGTTCCAAGTTGATATGAAAATAAGAGAGGTTATAAAATGTGGAAAGAAGTGCAAATAAATTAAAATCATAATGTTTGGATATATAAAAAATTAGGTACCTTAAGATTAAGACAAAAATACCTATTTTTTAATTTTACAGTTATTGAGGGGAAAGAGGGACACGGTGTAAGATAATCAGGTAAAAGAGCTTCGGAAAATTTGCTGTTCTTAAAAATCCCATGCCAATAGGTGGCGCTTAATGTTAGAGTCTTATTTTAGCATTGAGTTAAAGGGTGAAAGGGTGAAGAGCAATTTATTTTACGAAAATTAATACATTCAGGTAGAAAATGAGCTCAATTTTAAATAAATAATCTCGCATTTTTATCAAAAATGCGAGTTACTCTTTTGTTTACATTTTTATTGCTTTTGGTAGGGATTATACCGGTTTTCCGCAGCACACATCACATCCACCCAAAGCTATCTCTCGGTCATTACTTTTATGCATCTTTGCTCGAGTGTAAAAAATGTAGACTCCAATTGCTTTGAAGAATGATTACAGAAGACATATATATTATTTTATAGTTCTAGTTTAACTAATAATATATTTAAAATAAAGCAAATCTGTGAAATGATTAAGGGAATCTTTCCTATCAATGCATTCTTTTTACAAAAATTTATCAATCACCCTTTAAATTAAAAAAAAATTATATATTAATATGCGATTTCAAAAGTTCTTTTATTATCTTTATTATTTTCCTCCAATTGCTTAAAACAATTTTTTTTTTGTAGATTTTTACTATTACATTTGTATTTGAATGCATGAATTTTAAAAAATCTCATATCGTCACACTATCAGGTTTACATTATGGCGTAAACTAAGCATAATACACATTCAAAAGTTTATTTCTAAACAAGTAAATAAAAACAAACAAAAAATATGCTATTTTCCGTGACATAGGTCGTTTTGTATTAGAGAGATAAGCCGGGCTGTTAAGAAAAATTCTTGGAATAGTATTTTTTGCGAGTTTGGGTCACCTTGGTATATCATTAATTACTCTCTCACCCAAAATAGCTGTAAAATAAGTAATAACATCAGTCTCTAAAAAATCTTTCGCACATACAAGATCTTGACTTTGAAGATTGGGATCTGCAGGAGTAATTGCTCGTCACCATTCTTATAATGCTTTATTATCATTTGGAGCTTTAAAAAGTGATACAGACTCTTCGCTACTGTCATAACCAGAGGTACAATTGGGTACAAAACATTTTTTACCCATTTTTATGACAGAAAAATTGTTTTTGTGCTTAAAAACAGAACACTCTCCGTAGAAATGAATTGGATCTCCAGACCCTAAGGATAAACGCCACCTATCGGAATTTCAGCCAGAGGGGATTTTTAGGGTGCAAGTTTTTAACATAGCGACAACGGGAAGTATATTCACCTGATTCACTGTAAAGAGGGAGGAGGGAAAAAATTGCTTTTGTTATCTTTCTTGTGAAAAAAGTGATGCACAAACATATCTAAAATAATTTTCAGAAATAAATCAACCCACACAGGAAAAAACAAAAAATGGATGCCTAACATTGATTAAAAAAAAGAAAGAGGGGGTGGTAAGAAAATAAATGAGTGAACAGTAAACACAAAATCATGTGAAACATTAAAAAAAAAATAAGAAAGCATTAAGACAGGGAATTTGAAATTGACAGGGAAAATGAAAATACCAATTTTTTGTTTTTTGCCTTCAGTGCAAAGAGTAAAAATATTCCTGTTTTTATTTTCTTTTAGTTTTCAAAAAATAATGGATCTCAACATCTGAATTGCTTACATTAATTAGAAAAGGAAGCATGTGGAAAAAATGAGGTTTAAAATTAAAAGAAATTTCCTGTAGTTTTGCCTAATAGAAGATACTAGCAAAACTAGAACAATGCATATTTTATAATCTTGCAATTTGTATATGGATTAAGATATGAAATACTTCAAGAACAGCATGGATCCAAGTGTTACCATGCCAAATTATTTAATACTAAATACAATGTAATTTATAGTTATAATGATAATATTTAAATGCACTAATTTGAGTACCTTTTGATGAGGGAAAAAATTATTTTATTTTATTTAAAAGCAATATCAGATTTCAAATGAATCTGAAAACTGCAACTGGCGTTAATTTTCTTACACTTAGGTAGTCAAAATTTTTATCTATAATTAAAATATACACATATGACATTATATGCATATATAAATAATTCTTATTGTAAAGGCGTAAAGCAGTATTACATGTTACTACATGTGATACTTTTTTACAATAAAAATTATCTGTATATGCATTTAATGACATATATGTGTTATAATATGTGTAGCATTTTTTAATATTATCTCCTGTCATCTTCTGAAAAATTTAATTAATGAATTCTTTAAATCCTTATTTTAAATATCAGGTTCTACTTTAAATCTCAAGTACATTTTCTAGTTATAAATATAATATTTAGTTTTCATAATTTAAAATTGTTTTTTACCTGGAATGATTGCTTGTTAACTGCACAAAATTAGTCATGTTCATCTGATAATTCATGCAGAAAACTAGCAATTAAATTGTTGTTAAAATAAGGATATGAGATCAACAGTAATTATCAGCATACAGTTTTTTTTAACAGATAGAGAAAAATAAAATTCAGTAATAATAAAACAGCAATATTTAGGTTATATATATCATGCATGTTTTCAATTTCTATAAGAACTCATAACTATACATTTTTAAAAAATAAAGATCACAGAATCACAATTCCTTTTTTTAATTTCAATTAATAATTATTCTTTATATTACTGAAACTTAAAGCAATTGTAATGGAAAAATATGTAACTTATAACTAGAAAATATACCCAACATTGCTCAGGATTTAATACAAGGATTAATTCCATTCATTCAATCAATTTTTCAAAAGGTATAGTTGTTCACTGTGTAAATGCATGTGCAATCTTTCTAACTTGTATTTTGACAGTATGGATTTTATTCAAAGTTTTTATGAAAGATAATTCTTCAATCTTTCCAATGGTGTTAAGATGGAAACTATGCGATAACATTTTCAATAGCTAAGGAATAGATTTGTGAAAAAATCATATAAAAAAGCACTTCTATCATTTAATAACAACAAAATCAATTTGAATTAAAAAAATTCTCGATGAGATGTTTCCTCTCAGGAGCCAAGGTATGCCTGTACCATATTTCATGTCCGTTTGTATCACACAGACAATTTATATCTTCTTTTATCATTATAAATTTGAGATTAATTATGCACAATGACTACTATAATTTTATAAAATAAAGTTTTCCATTCATGTTTATCACTGAAAGTTTAATATATAAGAAATTTGAAATAGTTAAGATAAATAAAAATTTAGAAGAGAAAGCTGAAACACAAAATCACAAGAAATATCCCATTAAAATCGTGATTAATTGATAATTTTAGCTTGAGTTCACAGAAATTAAGTAAAAATTTAAAGACTGGTCATATCATTAAAAAATTGCAATAGTGATTGCCAACAGAATATATAACATTTATAAACACAATCTGCATTTTAAAAATCATTTAACATATAATAAATCCAGAAAAGTAACAAATTACATAACGACAATAACATAATAAACCTGTTAGAAAAATTATAATTATATTTTATGAACATGCTTTTTAAATTTAATACTTTCATTATATACATATAAAAATAAAGAATATTTGTAATTGTTATTTTACAAAGTTTAAAAATTACTATGTAACAACAATAATGCAACTATAAAATTATGATAGATCCTCATATATAAATTTTAAAGTTCTTCTATATAAGACCTCCTATAAGTATAACTCTAGAAATCTAGACCAGCAATCTACCAACTGAGCATCCTGGACTTGGAAAAAATCAAACAAATAGCCAATTCCACCAGAATTCTCATATTTTCCCATGTAATTAAGCCATTTTAGTGTGGCAATAAAATCTACACTCAGAAGTAATCTGATCTTCAGGTGTGGGGGTTCTCTATAATAGTTGCAAATATCCATCTAAATAAGCTTTCTCTCTTTCAACATCTGAACTATTACCTACCTGAACAACTTAAGCATATGGATCCCAACCCTCGAACTTACTTCATCTTAAATCTAAATTGCTACATATCTCCCACCAGCATATCCATAGTTGACCACTAGACCATATAATCTTTTACTACCTTGTGACTGGTCAGTCGTGCGGTCTGGGCCTTTAACGCTACCTTGTGACTGAGGTCACCAATTAGAAAATTTGTAAATGGTCTAGCAATTGGCCAAAAATGCAACCTTTATTCCTGCTGATCCAATTCTAATAGCATCATACCTATTCTCTGCTGTAATTGTCACCTATATATATGATTTGGTTAGTCCATAAATATATTAATAAATTAATTTTAAAGAAAAAGAAAGTTTTATTTTTCACACCCTCTCCATGATCGATAGTAAGGGACAGATGTTTCTTTTGCTACACCACTGTATGAGTCAGTTTCACACTTACTATGCTGTTCAGCATAGAATAACCAATATCTGCAATGGTAACAAGAAAATTTGATACATGCCACAATTTTGTGAATATCTAGGGGGGATGGCAAATTTAGCTCTATCACCTGGCAGACTTCAAATTAGAATAAACTTAGGCAATATGAGGCTACAGCTCACACAGCACATTACACCCAGATTCCATCTAGTTTACATCCAACAGATGCAATCTCGATCATTCAAAACAGATCTCAAATCTAGTACTTAACGTATATTTATGTCTAATAGATATCCAGTGGATAGTCATCTGGATGTAAAATGGATGTGCAATAGACTTATACCAGATTCTCCAAATTATGTTTACTGCTCATCCAAATTATGTACAAATTGACATCTATCCTTATGGATGGATGTGCAATGTACGAGAACTGGATCATTCAGATTACGTTCATACATCCATATTATTGGATTATTTATTTTATAGTCATTATAGTATGTTTTTAAAAAAATGAAAAGCTTATAAAATGAAAATACATTGAAAATTTTTGAATACATACTCAAAATTCTGCTATAGCAGATTTATTTTGCTAAAAGATGGCCTTATTGTGTTACTGCTAATTTCTTTTAATATCCACCTGGATTTGAACCTGCAATGTGTTGTGTGCGGTAAAGGGAACTTGCTTCTTTATCCAGTATACGGCATTTAACTTATCTGATGCAAGTCAAAATAATAATATAACTTAATTTTTTTATTAATCTAGTATGCTGTATTTTTAAATCAAATAAACTGAAGTTACTTTTATTTTCTAAGTTATCGGTATAAGAATTAGGGCTAGTTACAAGAAATTAATGCTAAGATAATAATTTTATGCATAGGTTATATAAAATTTTAATACTATATATTATACTAGATATGGACACTAGGCCGAATAAATATAACTGTTCAGCCACTGAGGTTATGACTTCATACCCTTTGCCAAGACTACTGTCCTGAGGTCTTAAGAGATTGCTTAGGCTGCATGTGTCGCTGGGCTTACAGGATGAGCTCGAGCCCAATTTGAAAAAAATACCTTGTGCATGTAAGATTTCTCTTACAGTTTCAAGTCAGGCTACAGGAGTGGGGCCCCCAAAGTGGTACTAGAGTCCTCAACACCACCAATGGGTTTTAAATGGTATAATGTGTTTTGAGGTTTTCTGCATTATGCATTTTTCAAAGGGTCAAGGTATTTTGTTAATCGAAAATCTGTACTAGAAGTTTAAGACCAGACTGGCTGCAGTCTTGAAAATTTCAATTCACTGGCTAAAATTAGGTGCTTCAAAGCGTCCTTTGGAAACTGAAAATATTGTTGGTTCTAGTTATATCGCGAATAATGAAGTGACGAGTTCGAAAGTAGATAGTTGTTCCAGTGCCAAAATTGTGAATGCTAAAGTAAAAAAGTTTCGTAAATATTATGATTCATATATAAACTTCAGGTTTTATTTCCATTGAAAAGGGAGAAGTGTTATCTCCGCAATGTGTTATTTGTTACCAAGTTTTATCTAATGAAAGCATGAAATCTGCAAAACTGTCACGACATTTTCAAACAAGACATCCCAAGTTTGTTAAAAAATCTGTTGATTTTTTTCAATTCAAAGATGACGAGTTGCATGGCAACCAAACAATGTTGTATAAAGCCAGTGGTGGTCATAATGAAAATGCTGTCCGTGCGTCATATGAGGTCTCTCTACTCATCTCTGAAAGGGAAAGCCACATACCATTGGGAAAGAAATTATAAAACCAGCAGCTAGCTCAATTGATGGTCTCAGCAGTTCTGGATGAAAAAGCTAGTAAGTCTTTGAATTTAATTTCCTTGTCTAACAATACAGTAAAAAGACGGATAGATGAAATGGCCCAAAATGTGAAAGAAAAACTTCTCAACAGAATTAAAAAGCATTGCACATTATTTGCAATCCAGTTAAACGAAAGCACTGACATTGTCAATAATGCAAATTTGATTGATTTTATCTGCTATGATTATGAAAAAAAATTACATGAGGATTTTCTTTTTTGTGTAAATCTACCATCACGCACAACTTCAGAAGAACTGTTTAACATTGTGAACAAGTTTATGGTAGAGAATGACATTGATTGGAATAAATGTGTAGGTGTCAGCACTGATGGAGCAAGAGCAATGTGTGGAGGGAAGAGTGGATTGGTAACAAAATTAAAAGTTATAGCAACATCTATTGAGTGGGTTCATTGCTGTATCCACAGAGAAGCGTTAGCAACAAAAAAATGCCACAAGAATTGAAGGAATGTTTTGATAAGGTAGTTAGAATTGTAAATTATATTAAAGCACGTCCTTTAAATTCTTGATTGTTTGCTATATTATGTGCGAAAATGGGCAGTGATCACAAACAATTGTTAATGCACTGTGATGTATGGTGGTTTTCTCGTGGAAAAGTATTAATCAGAATATTCGAATTGAGGGAAGAAGTAAAATTATTTTTATTTGAATCTAACTTTGACCTTAAAGATAGGTTCCATGAAACTAATTGGATTTTGAAATTGTCATATCTGGCTGACATCTTTAACTATCTAAATGGACTTAATTTAAGCCTGCAGGGATCTAGAGTCACTATTTTTCAAGTTCAGGATAAAATCAAGGGGATGAAAAAAAAATTAAAGATGTGGATTCAGAAATTGAACACCGAGATCTTCGAACAATTTCCGTCTATGGCAGAATATATCCAGAGTTCAGAAGAAAATGTTCCACAGGAAATAATTAATATTATTAAATTACACTTGGAACAATTGCATTTACAGCTAGATGAATATTTTCCCGAAACCAATGACGGTGATGTGTGGATATTGAATCCATTTGTTAGTGAACTACCAACCAACCACTCTCTTGCACCACAAGAAGACGATTTTTTGGCGAATCTTTCATCGGATTGTCCTCTAAAATTAATGTTCTCACAAGTACAATTAGCTGACTTTTGGTTATCAGTAATGGCTGACTATTCTCAACTCGCAAAAAAGGCTATTAAGTGTTTAACTCCCTTTCCCACAACTTACTTGTGTGAAACAGCTTTCTCCCACCTGACATATATGAAATCTAAGTTGAGAAATAGACTTGAAGTTGAAAGTGATTTAAGACTGAAATTATCAGACATTAAACCAAATATTACCGAACTAATTGCAAGAAAGCAGTATCACTGTTCACACTAAATTATGCTGGTGGTAGGGGAAGGGGGTTGGTGATAGGGGAAGGAGGGTATGGTCCCTGTGGATGCCTCCCCCACTGGGTTCCGGTCTAAATTGGGTGGCACTTCCCGACCGTCCAAACAGTCACCTTACACCTTTCTGGTAGGTAGGACGGTCTGGGTTTCAGCAACAACAACAACACTAAATTATGCTTGTTGTACATATCCAATAGAAACACGCCTTTGCAATATGGTTTTAAGGGGTCCGCAAATTTTTCTTTTCTCAGAGGGGGCCCGTGGACTGGAAAGTTTGGGAACCACTGACGTAAAGGAATTGATTGTTTTAATCAATTTTTGGAATATGTCAAAGAGATTGATTGGGAAAACGTAAGCCATGTGAGAAACTTTAAGATGGAAGTTTCAAATTTTACAGTGCTATCTTTCTTTTTTGCATGATATTTGTATTTTAATTATATTTTTAAATTATTTTCATTGAGTTTATCTTTTTATACTGCTCTATAAACCACAGAACACTTGTTGGCTGTTGCACAAACAGCTTTTGTAATGTGAGACCTTCAACTGCCAGCAGGACCAGATTTTAGGATGTTTTTTTAACGGGTGAGCGAAGTATGAACGTGAAGCAGTCGTAGGTCCATGTCTGAATTGCTACAGATCAACTGTTCAACAATATAAATTTTCTATTTCTATTATTTTATCAATGTTTATAGTTTTGATATATACCATCTTTCATTTTTGTATAATATTTACATTTTTTTAAATGTATTTTTGAATTTTACTTATAATATTTTTCAATTATTTACATACTCTGCCTAACATGGTGTTCGTATTCACTTTCCAAATATCATCTTCCTTAGTGACATTTTGGCTTACCAAAAAATGGCAGATTATGCCAACATTGCGTATACTAAAGCAGTTTCATGAAAACATATCGACAAATTAGATAATTTACCATGTGTGACATCACATAAAAACTATCAAGCGACAGTTTCCGAGAGTATTTTAAAAAGCATGATTAATATCCAAGAAATTCTATATTCTAAATTTAATTATTAATAAAGCTTTAAGTACATTAATAAGCATAGTTCAAATGAGACAGTAAAAGTGTAATGGTTAGTATTTAGTTGACCAATGACAAATTGAATAACTTAGTATTAATTATATCTTTAAAAATCAAAAAACTGATATGTTAACTTTTATTTTTAAAATGCATCACATTTATATATTTAAAAAAATAATCAACTGTATTTCAATGAAAACACAAATAGCTACAAATAATTCAATAAAAATCAATAATTTAAAATAAATACAAATTGAAATTTTACTTTAAAAACACGTACATGAAGTTCACACGCAGTTTTTCTTTCCACCAATCTCAAGCCCAAACACACGAATATACCTACAGGCAGAAAATTGCTCTCCAAACAACCCAAAAAGAAAATTGCTGTTATATAAAAGCAATAATGAAACAAACTATTAAAAACTTAATGAAAGTAAAACTATTAAAAACTTAATGAAAGTAAAACTATTAACAACTTAATGAAACTAAAACTATTATTCACTTTGAGATAAAGATGCAGTTCATTATCAAATCAAACTGTCAAATTTTATTATCACAAACTTCAAACAGATCACGCTTGAAGACACTATTTGCACAAATTGTTCATCATTCATCAAGTTTATATTCAAACTAAAACTGAAAAACGTCATTTCTAAACGCTGCCTATCAAACAAAAACCAAAATATTTTTTTTTGTAGTTGACGAAGGAAAGGGGAGTCGGAATATTATCTCTAATTATTGAACACGTTTCCTAATATCATAGGACGGCAGAAATACCAAAAACAAAGTCAGGTTTCGGTTTGAAAAAACAAGTGAAGTTACTAGCAAATTAAATAAAATACATCGGTAAGAAAGCTCGAAAATCATGCATATTTATTTTTCCTCTTCAACTTTATACTTAAGAAATTTTACGTTCTCTAATTCGCTAAAGTTGATCATATGATTAGTTGCAGAGCATTCAAAAATACCAGTAGATGAGTTTCATATGACGTGACGTTCGCGATACCACTGCACAGCGGCCATGTTCTTTGTAAAATCAGTCTATCCGTATATTACAGATGATTTTTAGAAATTTACAATCATGTAGCGCATAATTTCAGTAGGATATATCAAGATTTATCTTCTCTTAGGATTATTTAGCACAAATATTCATAAAAAGATGCGTTTTGATGACATAAATTTCATATTGTCGCTACAAGCATATATGCACAATATTTGATTTTGGAAGTTTACTAAAGGAATTGGGTAAGTTACATTTAAAATTACTTTGTTGACATCACCCTTGCATTATGTAATCATATCTGAGCCATCAAAGTTTGTTTATTTAATTGAGCCATTTTTATTGCAAGTCTTATTAGTAATATACCGGGTGGTCAGAATTAAAACACCCCTATTCTGAGCAATATCTCGGTGTCACTCTTGACAGCAGACTAACATGGAAACCCCACATTGCAAAACTCAAAGATAAAATAAACTTTGTAAAAGCAGAACTGAGCTCCCTCCTGTACTCGAATGATGTCAGCATTGAAAACAAAATCCTACTTTTCAAATCAGTTATCCGCCCCATCATTCTCTATGCCTCCCCAATTTGGGGCTACGCTGCGAAATCTAATGTAAAAAAAGTCCAAATCATTCAGAACAAAATCCTACGTTCTATCAGAAAAGCCCCAAGATACTTGAAAAACTTTGTAATACATCGCGATTTCAAAATTAAAACTAACCTAACACGGGAAAATCAAGTTCAAGATACAAACCTACAAACACGGCGGGAAGGAGAAGTAATGACTGCAGTCAGTGTTGCCAGATACACAGAGCTTATGGCTTCGTCCCCTGAGGTAGAAATGAGTCCGTTCTGGAAGCTTCCAGAACTGCGTGACGTCACGTCCGATCACGGCGGGGTTAGAACTTGGCAGGGTGAAGATAAACAAGGGATACATGAAAATGCCTTCGGGAAAAGGGTTCAAGAACAAAGCTGAAAGAGGATTTGAGCAAGAGCGGAGCGTTAATGGTTATTTTTACGTATGAAAAATGGTAATTTTAATATAATATAAACGGTACTTATAACGTATGATAAACGGTATTTATAACGTATGATAAACGGTATTTATAATGTATGATAAACGGTAATACATGAAAATGCCTTCGGGAAAAGAGTTCGAGAACAAAGCTGAAAGAGGACTTGAGCAAAGGGAGAGCGTTAATGGTTATTTTTACGTATGATAAATTGGTATTTTTAATGTAATAAAAACGGTTATTTTAATGTAAAATAAACAGTAATACATACGTATTTAAAACGGTATTTCTACATACGGTATGTTCATACGCGGAAATTCATAGGTATTTTTATATTCCGTTTATTCATAACGGTATTATAACCGATGTATTACAGTTTATCGTATAACACATACGAAAATATAACGTATAAACGGTTTAACAACGGTTATAATACCGTATGTGTGTTACCTGGGTATATAATAATGCCACAATCACGGAAACGTAATTGAACTTGGACTTGAAGACAAAGCTGGAGTCTTCAGTAATGTACATTCAGATCCCCTTATCAAATTTATAGAATAAGAAATTACCTTTCCGTAATTGTGGCATTATTATATGTGATCTGTTGTTGTATTTAATACTGTATTAGAAGGAATAGATATTTAAAAATGTTCATTAAGAAATAAAATTAATAGGTATGAATTAAATTTCGATAACAGATGGCAGCACAAAAAATATATTATGGATCAAAATAAAAAAATATATTCTATGTTTTATTGGGTATTTAATTTAGTTTTAATATAATCTAAGCATATCATTTTATCTTTCAGAAAATATTTCGCAACTGTTTGAGTAGAATTTCGGCGAAAAATGTGTGCCACGAAAGTTAACAAAGCGCGGATAGGACAGAAGATTTACTGGCGCTCACCCTTAATACTTCATTCTATAAAATCTGCTGCATTCTATAAAATCACTCAATTATTGACAAATCAAATATCTGATTTTAGAAGATCTTATTTTTAAAATACTTCTAGGCAAATAATGCTATTGGAATTTCGTATAATTACAATATAATTTTGGTGAAAAAAGCAAAATGTAAAAATAAAGAATGCAGAAGTTTTTTATATAACTATGATAGAAAAACACTAGATGGCGACACCAAAATCATGAAGGTAAAATCTTTTTATAAAAATTTTTTACATAGATACATATTTTCATTTTGCTTTGCAGTGTTTCCATCTGATAAATCTCCTTTCCGTTCCATATGTATACTAGAAAATGATTATTTTAACTTTTAGCTAATTTTAGAAAAAAAGATTGATTAAATATGTGTAGAGTGTTTTGATAAACCATACGTGTTTAACTTTTAACCCGTTCTATCCCAACGCGCATGCGTACTCTAGTTTGGAGATTCAAAGGAAAATTCTCAAATTCGTTAACATTGTGGATAGATTCTTCCTCTCCCCAGACGTTTGTGCTTCCTTGCATTTTCTTGTCCGGATCCATTCAGCCAGTGTTCCCTGTCCAGGTGGATATCAAGACCCCGGTTAGAGATTATTTGTTCTGTGCACGTAACCACGTGTTTCTTTTTGGTGTTAAGTAAAGAGCTTCACAAGTATTTCATCATCTTGGATATCAATATATTTTTTCAGTTACTCTTGGGTAAGTTGTTTTTCTAAACGTTTAGCACGATGTTGTATAATTTAAGACAACGATGACCACGAAACTTCGAAATTGTCCAAACAATCGTGCGGGCAGAAACAAATCCTACTGTCAGTTCTTTTATCAATTATGTAATTCAAGTCACAGTGAGTTTAAGTTGTGCTTATGCGTACAGTTGATCGTAATCGAAACTTTGTTAAATAACAAATTACTTTCTTTTAAAATTTTACTTTAAACACTGGATATATATATTATTGGGTTTTTTGACTGTCCTTTTATACTTAAAGTTGTTGATGCATTTTGAACAATCAGAACAAATTTTTAATTTTCATTTCCCCCTAGGCATTAGACGCAACCCCTAGACATTATTCCGCAAGTTAAGATCTCCCTTCAGGGACGTAGTCAGAGAAGTTCAACCCCACCCCTCGGAAATTTAAAAAATTCAAAATGCTTCCTAAACAGACATGCGATAATATATATATATTATATACATATATACACTCAATTCCCATTCAGTTTGTCGTTCTAGAGTCCTTGAACTAGAAATAACCCATTTTTGCCTCCAATAATACAAACAAAAGAAATAATTCAAAGTTTTTAGAAACTAAGAATTCAAAAGGAATTGCTCCAGCTACTGAGTTCAGCGCCGTATAAAACCCTTTTGCTGCACTAAGCATAGAAAATTTTGATGCCTATTGGTTTAAGGAGCAGGGGGGGGGCATAGGCGTAGAGTTTTAGAAAATATTGAGGGGGGGGGGACTTGAGGCTGCTCATTTTTTTACTTTCCTTATATACATAAAGTATAAGGAAAATATTGTGATGGAGTCGAAAATTCGAATTCGAGTTTTCAACGGGAAAGCACGTTTCAAGCATCCCTGATCACGAATCAAAAATTTTTTAAGTGATGTGTGTGTGTGTGTGTCAGTGAGTCTGTGGAGACGATAACTGACGAACGAATGGACCGATTCAAACGAAATTTTTCTACAAGAATCACAATCCGTAAACATTGGAAGCCCATTATTGTTTTTATTCGCAATCGAATGTTCAGAACCCCCCTAAATTTTCGAGTGAAATTTTGAAAAAATTGTCAAAAAATCAAAACCGCTAATAAAGTTACGCAAATAGACATTTCTTATGTAGTTTTTTATTAGAAAACGATTGACATAAATTTTAGAACGCTAACATAAACCGTTTTTGAGATATTGCACATTTTTCAAGAAAATTATCAAAAAGTTATATAAAATAAAAAAAAATATTTCCTATTGAGAAACATGTTCACTTTTCAGATGTAATACCATGCGATAAATTTGGTGATATCATTCTCGTGGATTTAGCTCGTTCCATTCATGAAAAAAGATACTTTGAGTAATACTTTTGTATTTGAACACCAATAGTCATTTATCTGCTGTAAGAATAACTTATTGCTCCGTCCATACCGCTTGGCGAGATTTTAGCGTCGAATTTGACAGAATGTCGCCAACTGGGCGACATTTTAAATTGTTGCCAAATTAACAAAAATCTCGCCAAATTGATAAAAATAACGCTAAATCGATGAAAATGACGACTAATTGAAGAAAATTCAATATCTTGGAAAGAATATAAGTATCTACTATAAGAATAACATTTTTTTTAACTATAAAAGTTGTAAATTCAGCATTATATAAGGAAAGTCATGTGTTGCGCACTTCAGATTTTTTTTAATGTGATGGATAAAAAGCTTTTCTAGCGTACACTTATGAAAATCGGACATCTTCATTGAGGGACACTCCTCAATGGCAGACACCTCCATTTAATTTAAACATTCATTTAAAGGACATTTTTAAATTGCCCCATAAAATACATAGAGTTCTTTAACCGTAGAATAGCTTACTCTCCGGTCAACGACAAATAATAATTTATATCAAACTTATTTAAAAATCATACATTCAAAGGAAAAAAAAGCTTCCAGTTGCACTCAAAATTCAGAACATAAAGTCAAAATAGCAGGAAATGATCAGCAATTCAATAATTATTTTTCGATGTTTACTTTTCTGAATTCAATGTTTATTTTTCTGAATTAATATAGAGTTTTATACAATAATACAATTATGTTTTATATACAATTTCTTATATACAAAAAAGTATGTCAGTCAAATGACGGAATTAAAAATTTGCAAAATTTTATCCCTCATTTAATGTCATTTTTATCAATTTGGTGCTATTTTGTGAATTTGGCGGCATTAAAAAGTCGCTAAGTTGGCAACATTCCCCAAATTTTTCGCCAAGCATTACTGACAGACGGAGAAATGGGTTATTCCTATAGTCCTTACTTATGTTCTTTCCAAGATATTCAATTTTTCATCAAATAGTCGTCATTTCCATTGATTTACCAATGACTTATAAATTTGGCAACATGTTCATCAATTTGGTAATATAAAAAAAAAAAGAGTTGCCAAGTTGGCGGTATTCCGCCAAAATTTCGACAAGTGTTACGGATGGAGAAATAGTTTATTCTTATAGTAGATTCTTATATTCTTTCCTCTTTCCAAGATTTTGAATTAGTCGCCAAA